>CM053586.1:84830457-84906468 GCA_028646515.1 Pseudochirops corinnae | reverse complement strand
CATACAATGTGTCTGTGATTGTGTACAAATTTTTCCTGGTTCTGCTCTTCTCACTTAGTATCAGTTTGTATAAGCCTCTCCAGGTAAATATGAAGTCCATCTCCTTCCCATTTCTTATAGCACGATAGTATTTCATTACATTCATACACTACAACTTGTTTAGCCATTCCCCAATTGATGGGCATCCCTTAAATTTCCAGGTTTTTGCCACCACAAAGAGAGCTGCAATAAATATTTTTGTACATATGGGTCCTTTTCCCACTTCTATGATCTCTTTGGGATACAACCCCAGAAGTGGTATTACTGGGTCAAAGGGTATGTAACTATTCATAGCCCTTTGAGCATAGTTCCAGATTACTCTCTAGAATGGTTGTATCAGTTCACAGCTCCACCAACAATGCATTAGTGTTCCAATTTTTCCACAACCTCTCCAGCACTTGCCATTTTCCTGTTTTGTCAGCTTAACCAATCTGGCTGGAGAGATATGGTTCCCCAGAGTTGTTTTGATTTGCATTTCTCAAATCAATAGTGATTTAGAGCATTTTCCCACATGCTTAAAGATATCTTTAATTTCTACCTCTGAAAATTGCCCATTCATATCCTTTGACCACTTATCAATTGGGGGAAAACATCAATTCTTATATAAGATTTTTCCCCAACTTCTAATTCCTCCCACTCCCAAATTACCTTACCTTTACTTTGCAAATATTTTGCACATAATAATTTAAGAGTCCATATAGTTTTCTCCTGTCCTTAAGACCAGGGATATTTATTTTTTGGTTTGGACCCCTAGTGTCTAGAAGAGCACCTGACATGTAGTAGGTATATAATAAATACCTGTTGGTTTGTGGACTAATTGACCTGTGAGATAAGTAGTACAAAATATGTTATCTCCATTTTAATGCTTGAAGAAAAGGAGGCTTTGAAAACTCACCTGATGGTCCTAGAGCATGGGACTGGAATTCTAATTCCAATTTCAAGAGTCTAAGTCTAACACTGCTTCCTCTACCTGGCCCTGCCAGTCACATTGTTGAATTGATTTTACCTGGGCCCTAATTGTTTTTCCTTACATATTTACCATGGAATCAATCAATGCAATTAAGACTGGCTTCCAATCTAATCAAACTCACCAAGCATTTACTATCATTTCTGTGCGTGGCACTAAGCAAGTTATTGAGGCTATACTGTAAAATAATCCTTGCTCTAAAGGAGTTTACATTCTCCTGGGGAGAGAAAATGTTGAAACAATTAAATAGTTACATGATAATTGGAAAAGGGAGCAAGCCCTAAGTTGAAGAAGGATCTGGAAAAATTTTTATGGGAGGTGGCACATTAAGCCTTGCCTTGCAGGAAGCTAGAGATTCTTAGAAGTAGAGCCAAAGAAGGGGTTCATTCTAAGTATGAAGGACAGCTTGTGCAAAGACTTAGGAATTGAAGATTGAATGCCAAGTTTGAGAAATGGTAACTAGGACAGTTGGATTGGAACACAGATTTCATGAAGTAGAGTAATATGAAATAAGCCTGGAAAGGCACGCTGGAGTCAGGTCACAAAAGACTTTAATGTCAACCTAAGGAGTTTAGATTCTACCCTAAAGGCAGTAGAAGCCATTAAAAGTTCTTGAGTAGGGGAAAAGCATAAACTCTCTCCTAAAATTATTATGTATTTATTTGTTATATAGACTTATGCACATGTTCTCTCCTCCAATCAAATTTAAGCTCCTTGAGGGCAGGACATGTTTTATTTCTGTATGTATATCCAAGCACTAAGCACAGTGTTCGTCATATAGTAGGCACTTAATAAATTCTTATTGATCTATTGATTGATTGACATGCTTTAGGAAGGTTATTTTGGCAGTTATGTAGAGGATGGACAGGAAAGGGGAGACCCTGGGAGTTTGAAGTCCAATTAGGAGACTCTTGTAATTTCCCAGGAGAAAGGTAATGAGGTACTAAGCTAGGATGGGGGCTATATGAATGAGAGAAGGGGATACATATGAGAGATATCGTAGAAACCAAGTTGACGAGATGTGGCCCTTGATTAGATATGGAGGAAGGGATGATAGGGAAGAGTTGAGCATGATTCCAATTACCTGGGTAACTGGAAAAATTATAGTGCTGTCCTTAAACCTTTTTAAAAGTACCCTATTAGGATTAGATTTCTTTCACCTAAGACTCTTAATACAATCCGTGGTCTATTTACTTGCTCATGAAAATGACCCTGGGTGACAAAGGCAAAGAAGCAAATTATATAGGGGTAAAATTCAGTGTCAGGCTTCCCTCTTCTCATTTTTGGGTCAATTTGCAAGATCTAAAGTTACACTGCAAATAATAACTTGTTTCCTTTAAAAAGGCTCTATGTACTTTTAAACACATGATCTTTTTTTTTCTCTTGGGACAAAGTAAAGTTGCTGGTGTAACATATTTTGCGAAACTGAGGCACATGGCAATTCCTTTTTGTGCACTATGCTCCCATCGCTCTCTCTCTCTCTGCCCAGTGTTAAAATGGCTCTCCTTCAGAAACAGGTCCTGCATAACATCTTCCCCTAGTCAGGTGTCCCTGAGGTCATTTTTGTATCACTTGTGAATATGGTCATATCAGCATGGTTCTAAATACTTACACCTAGGCTTGTTTCTGTATTTGCTGTTCATCAATGGGGTATTTAGCATTGGCGCAATTTGGGGGTAGGACATGATGTTTTGGGCTAGGCCTGACTTAAGTTAGTACCTTGGTGGTTTATGTTTGATATTGGAGTGAAATGGGCTGCTCATGGATCATTCAACAGACAACAAAAAGGAGATTTTTCTTTGCAATGGTAGGAGAAAGATGTAACAAGGACGAATGAGCATTTTGCTTGACCCTAGAGCTCAGAACTGGGAGCGCTGGGATGACACACTACAGGAGGCAGATTTCTGTTCAGAAAAGAGGAAGAACTTCCTGACAATTCAAAATCTAATGGATTGCCTAAGATACAGTAAGCTCTCCATCACTGGAGGTCTTCAAGCAGATGTTAGATGACCTTTTATTGGGGAATGTCATAGAGAAGAAAAGTTATTCCAGGTACAGTTTGGACTAGGTGTTTTTTGAGATGTTGTTATGTTGTGACAGAGCCAATGAACTGTAACTATTTAGTCACAGAAACACAGAATTTCAGTCTTGAAAAGGGCCTTAGAGTCCATCTATTCCCAGCCCACACATGAACAGCAAACCCTTCTACAAGACACCTGACAAAATGGTTATTCAGCCTTTTCTTGAAGATGTCCAATGAAAGGGGACCTACCACTTCCTGAGGGAGCTTATTCTTTGATTTAATGTTGAGAAGGTTCTTCCTTACATCGCATCTGAGTCCATTTCTCTATAATTTCTACCCACTGCCTCTAGTTCTGCTCTCTAAGCCAAAAGCAGAAAAAAAATCTCATCCTTCTTCTTTGTGATAGCGCCACTTCACATGCCTTCTCCCCTTGCATCCCAAAATCCTTAGCTCCTTTAACCAATCCTTACTTGGCACCTTGAGGCCCCTTAATACTCTAGGTATTCTCCAGCTCATCAATATCCTTCTTAAAATGTGGTGCCCAAAATGTAACCTGACCAGGGAACAGAATACTGGAGTTGGAAATAACCACAGAAATCATCAAGGAGCACCCTCTTATTTTATAGTTAAGAAAATAGAGAACCAGAGAGATAACAATGGCTTGGCCAAAGTCACATGTGTAGTTGTTCATTTAGGGTTAGAACTGCACATATGTAACTTAGTGGAAGAAGTAGAAGATAAATAAGAGTAGAAGGCTAGTAGTAAAGATTAGATAGATTTAAAGCTAGGAGAATGAGAGGAATCTGGAGAAAAAGAGAGAGGGAAAAGACCTAGGAAGAGCTAAATATGGGAGGAGTGAACCAGAGAGAAGCTAGTGTAAGATGCTGATGAGATAAGAATCGATCCTCTTTGTGCCCCAGCTAATATAGCAATTTGTTCACAGTAGAATGAATGAAGAGGATAGTAAGAAAAGAGGAATGAAAGGGACATGGATTAGAGGACACATCGAAATGGAAGGTTGGAAGGAAGAACTGAGGAAACAGGTATATAAACCAAATTGAGAAGAAGCAAAGGAATAGAATGGGAGGAAAAACTGGAGAAGCAGAGATGAAGATGGGAAGTGGGGCGCCAGCAGCAAAGAGGAGTTGAATTAAAGGATGGAGGAATAGGGATTGTATTGAGATAGGAGAGGCTTACTGAAAAGGGAGTTAAGTATGTGATAGGGAAAGACAAAGGACTGATGAAAAGAAAGTCCAATGGTTAATAGCCATTATATTGTCCCCCCCCATATATTAGCCACTACTGTCAATACTTCAATATTTATTTTTCTATTGTTTTCTTCATTAAGGTTCCACTGCCTGTTGTCTTCCTTAACAAGGACTCTCAGATTGGAGACCAGAGTGAATATGTTTCTCCTTAGAAATGAAAGAAGTATGTTTTCTGGAAGGGTCTCAAGTAGTTATAAACTGGGATTAGAAGACTGATCTGGAGATACAACAGGGGTCAGGGTCTGGACAGCAATCTGTCATGTAGAAAAGCCTTTCATAGACAGCCCAGGAGCTGGAGACAAAGAAGTGCGACCATTATTTTCCAGAGAGGGCCTTTAAAGCACCTTGGGCTGGGAGAGCTTTAAACTTCCATGCTGGACCACCTGCCAGGAAATGTGTGGCAGGCTGACCTCTCCCAACCCAGTGTGAATAACTTCCGAGAGGTAGCCTCCCCCCATAGAAGGGCAGGGACTGCAGGCTCGGCAAAGAAAAAGGAGAGATTTATAACTAGAGAATATTTCTCTCTTTTGAAAATGAAATGGCACGTTGGAAAAAAAAATGGTGGGGGAGGGGCTGGCCTAAAAGAGCTGATCCCCAGGCAAGAGCAGTTCAATGTTTAGGGCCCAGTGGCATAGCAGTAGGTCAAGCCAAGCGAGGACAAGGGGAAAGAGAAAGGAAAGTCGTACTGAGCAATGGAATCCCTTTGGAGCTGAAGGGAAAGACTGCAAGACTTTAAAATAATTCTTAAAAAGAATCCCTAACCCAAATAATAGTCCAAATGATGATAAAAAGAAAGTCCAGTGGTGAGTGTCCACTACAACCTCCTCACCCCCTAATATGTTTGCCACTACTGTCCATATTTCAACATTTACTTTTCTATTGGTTTTCCCATTAAAACTCCATTCCCTGCTACCTTCCTTAGTAAGGTGCCTTTTTCTTACTGGAGACCAAATTGAATGTGTTTTCTATTAGGAGTAAAAAGAGCATGTTCTCTGGAAGGGTGTCAGGTTGGACACCCTTGGGGGAAAGGTGCAAAGGAAGGGATGAGATATATATATATCCCAAGTGCTTGCATTGGGGGAAAATGATTCTTGTGGACAATTGCATGTTAGACAATAGCATTAAAAAATGGAGATATATCTACATATAGACATATACATATATAAATAAAACCTTGATATATATATATATATATATATATATATACAACCCTGATTTTACACAAACACACAGCCACAAAAAATATACAACCCAGCCATCTTATATATTTACCTATGTCCACAAAAGATATATAACCCGGACATCATACATATATATGTGTGTAAAGATCCTTGAAGACCTCAGTGATTCTCTTAGTCACTTGAAGAGATAGGAGATTTCCACGGGGATTGGGGGTAGACATGGGCTGTGTGGTGCTGTGGAGATCAATCAATAATCAATTAACACATATTTATTATCTGCTAGGCACCCGGAACTATGCCAGGTGCTGATGATATGAGGACAAAGAATGAAACAAACCCTGCTCTCAAGGAGCTTACTTTCTAATGGGAGAGACAGCAAGTGTATGTGTGTGTAATGCGTATGTATATATATCCATACATACATGTGTGTGTATATCTATATGAAATAGAAAGTCAGTAAAATATAAGCATTTACAAAGCAGTTAGAAGGAAGGAAGGGCATTAGCAGTTGATGGAACCAGGAATGGCTTCATGACAAAGATGGTGCTTGTGAGGGGCTCAATGGAAGAGTCCTAAGGAAGCCTTTAAATTGGAAGTGTAAAACTTGGGTCATGGAATGTGAATCTGAATCCTGATTCTGTAACTCTACCACCTCTATGAACTGGGGCACACAGTTAACTTTTCTGTGCCTCTCTTTCTTTATTTGTAAAGTGAGGGGCATTGGACTAAAGGTCTCCTAAGATTGCTTTCAACTCTAAGTCAATAGATAGATGTTGTTGTCCAGTCATTTCAGTTGTGCCTGACTCTTCGTGACCCCATTTCGGGTTTTCTTGGCAAAGATATTGGAGTGTTTTGTCATTTCCTTCTCCATTTCATTTGACAGATAAGGAAAGTGAGGCAAGCAGGGTGAAGTGAGTTGCCTAGAGTCACACAGCTAGTGTCTGAAGCTAGACTTGAACTCAAGATGAATCTTTCTGATTCCAGCCCAGCACGCTATCCACTGTGAGCCCTAGCTGCTCCAGAGCATTTATAACACACTGACTATAAACTGGGCACTAGAGAAGCAAATAAGAGCAGACTAAGCAATCCCTGCCCTCAAGGAGCTTACATTCTAATTGCGGAGCGTAGCATATAAAGAAGAGGATACTGGGAATGTCCATATTCTGGATATTGGTCTGATTCCAGTGTGTTGTTAGAAAATTACAAATCTTCTCTCCACTTCTGTGGTGGGTAGGAAGAAAACAGTGTTTTCAGATGTCGTCCATCTGAAAACACAATTTTTGCATGGGGGTTGGGGGGCAATAGGGACAACAGAGGAAGAGAGGAAGGCAGTGTCCTGCCTGAGTTCTCTTCTATGTACAAGTGCTATATGGTGCAGGAAGCAGAGGGTCCAGCCTTAAAAATCCCAACAAGTAAATGTCTGAAGCTTTGCCAGAGGAATCTGTGCACAATGGAAACAGACAAGGGAAATTTGCACACCTTTTAGCTTAGGTCAAAAGAAAAAAAAAAACTCCCGTAATTTGTTAAGAGGAGAGGGTACCACCACGTGCCACGTCACGCTAGATTTTCTTGAAAAATAAAAAAAAATAACAAAGTTAAACTTTCAGTCAACCTGAAAATATTAGCTTTTTATGGGGGCTGTGCGGAACGAATGGGACAGAGGTTGCTTTTTAATTTTTTCCGTTTTCCATTTTCTGTGCTCTGAGAGAGAGAGAGAGAGAGAGAGAGAGAGAGAGAGAGAGGAGATCAACAAAATCTAAGGAAAAAAGGTGTGGAAAGAAAGGGGAAAGTTTTCTTTAAAAATGCAGCCCAGGGCATTAGGAAAGCTGGGCTTACATGACAAGACATGAAATTATGGAGAGTAGGCCCAAGAACATTATAAGTAACAAATTTTTGGCTCTATAAACATGGGAATTTTTTCAAAATAAAGGAGCAAAAGATAACATATTATTGTGGGCAGGAATTGAAAGATCCAAAGGCCTAAAGAGAAGTGAAAAATTCAATAAATTATGAGTCATAAACAAGTGAATATTTCCACTAATATTATAATTTCCTGCTCTCAAAATACCAAATAATTTCCCAGAGGTGGCAGGGAAGGCAGTCTTAGGAAAGAAAGAAGAAAAATTTCTTAATCAAAGAATATTTATTTCTTTTGAGTAGAAAATGGTACATCGGATAGAATAACAGACACGCTGCAGGCTCATTTGAAAGGGTTTAGGGCCCCAGGAGCATGGAAAGTTAGCTTTCACAAAATCTCAGATTTAGGAATACACTAAGCAGGAGAAAGTCAAGATAGGTTTTGTTTTTAAGTAGGAACTTTTTTCCTACCTTCCTTCCCCCCCCAATATAAGTTGAACTAGCAAATTTTTTTCTCCATCCCCCCCCCCCCTTTTTAAAGGACATCATATTCCTCCTTTTGATGATTTCTTGGTGTTCTGTAGCTCCCACAGTCATTCTCTCCTCCCTTTCTGACCTTGCCCTTCAAAACCAGATCGGAAAAGAAAAAAACCTAAACCACTCATGCATAATGGAAGGTCTAACATCTCTCGAGTGAAGGAAGGCAGTTTATAAAGATGCCTATCACAACCTCTAAATATACCTCTAATCCTTCAACATTTGGTTTTGTCCCCACCCGGGTTTAATGGTGCCCTGACTCTCCTTAGTTTGTCCAGGGAGTTTTTGAGCTGTCATTCATCTTAATTCTCTCTCCCAGATGAAAGCCCAGAATCCCATTACTGTACTTACACTTGCAGCCCAGCACTCTCCTCCCTGTCTTTCTCTCTCATGATGTAGGCAGGAATGTGGTGGGGAGTGTTGACCCCCAGCGTCCACACAATGAGAAATGGACAATAAAGAAGGTTGGCTCTTTCTATACAGACCTGCTTTTGTTGTCCCTTTTGGGGGCTTGTTCCTTACAACCCCGAGAGCTCAGTAGATGCCAGGGAGATAGATGTGATCTGTTAGCCTCATCCAGAGCCGACAGCTGAGTCACTTTCACACAGCCAGGCAGGTATGGCAATGCCTGGGTAACAGATGAGAACCCCTGGGAAGCCGTTGACTATGGAGAATGAAAAATCAAAAGAAACCATATTGGACACAGATACAAAGGGAGTCCCCCTGTTTCTTTTCTCTCGTCCCTTGTTCCTTTTCTCTTCTTCCTTACTAAGCGGTAATGAATGTGGAAAGCTGCTTTCCCCTTGGAAGTGTGTGAGGACACATAGACTCCAGATGCTATTCTGTGCAAATGCTTTCCACCCTTTTCCTGCCTGAGGACAATGTATTAACCCTTCTGGAGGTCCACTTTCCTTCCTTTCCTGACAGAGTAGGGCTAAGAAAAGTTTAAGCTATAAAAAGTTTCCAGATGCCTGAAACCTTTACTTAAAGTGAAGGTGATCAGTCTTAAACACTTAAATACAGTTAAAGTGAAACTTCATTGCTATGATTTGCCAATGGATTCCACCCATTTTGGGGGAAAGGAGATTGTAGATCAGTTTTGAATTCTCAATAATTAAAGGGTATTAGTTTATTTTCCTAGTATTTGGTAGTGAGGTTTGCTTGTTGAAAGGATAAAAATGAATTTTCCCAAAATGAAATAATGACATACCTTTTGGTAACCGTCCTCTAGATTCCAGAAATTATTTTAATGTTTTGAAATGGCCCCAGTGCAATTCATTGCCTATTTTCTGCTAAAGTCTGAAATGAATTTCAAAGATTTCTTCCTTTTATCTCTCTTATGAATCTGGTTTTGAATTTAAAGATAAAGAACCAGGATCATTATATTTAATCATAGCAGCTCAGTTTGTGTCAGCTGAGTATATCTTACACATTTTCTAGTTCATTGACATGACATGAGTTTATACTTTTTAATATAGGGTTTTTATCAAATTAAAAGCCAAATGCTATGGAATTTTTAGCAGCTAACTTCAGGTCAAAGGTCACATCTTCCATTCCCTTCCTAACGAACCAGTTTTAAGCCCAAATCTCAGAAAATGTTGGGACATATTTGATGTGTCTCTGGCATGTATACCAGGTCTTCTAATAGCTTAATGGATTCCATAACAAAAGTGCTCGATGGCTTTCATTTATTTGTCTAATTACAAAACATGGTGTAACAATATCCCAAGGACCCAGGAAGTTATGTCACTACAACCCAGCCTAATATAATCCTGGTAACCATTTAGATTTTTAATACTTCTTCTGTCTTATTCATTCATTCATTCATTTAACAAAGATTTTTAAAATCCCTACTATCAGCAACTTGAAGGGAGTAACTTACTCTAGAGATGAATGAACCCCTAAAGAATATCAAGGTTCCTTTAGCAGACAGATTCACTAGGGCTCCAAAAGGATAAATTTAAACTTTTAAAATAATTTTCTAGCAGAAAGGTAGCAGCAGCACCACCTGCCACATTAGTCCTGGCATGAGAATTTTTCTGGCATAAACATTTCCTAGCTCTAATCTGCCAGGGAAGGATCAAAAATAGACCTCAGGAAGGTGCATTTCCTCAGGCAGGAAAAGGGTAGAAAACATTTGCACAGAACGTACCTAATAAGAGAGAATCATAGCTTTCGTTGAACAGGGTGGCTCCTTGGAGAGCATCTAGTCTAAACCTCTCATTTTCCCATTGAGGGAACTGAGGACCAGACAGGTGACTTGGCATGCCTGAGGCTACACAAACAGGAAGGGATAGAGTCAAAGTTTGTACCCCTCTCCTCCAACTCTAAACTTGGGCTCTTTCAAATATACCAAATTGCTCTTCATGAGACACAGCCAAGTCCCATGCATACACGATTGTGACGGTTTTCATGGTTTTCCTCCAGGAGAATACCATAGATTGACAGTGTATGGAACCCTTAAAGTAGTACTTTGTCATAATTTATACATTGTGCGATCTCAGACAGTTTTTAAAAAATCTCTTTCTTTCCTTTCATGGTCAGATATGAGTGCAGTGTTAAGTCTTGTACAGATACACCTTATGAGAAGTTGGAATGCGTTCTCAAGGGAAGAGAGGGGAACCTCTTTTACAGGCAGAAAATAGGGTAGCTATTATCAATCAGTAACAATTTTAGGATCCTAGATCCAGAGCTGGAAGAAGCCATGTAAACCAATTCCCTGATTTTACAGTTTAGGAAACTGAGGCCTACAGAGGTTATAAATGACTTGCTCAAGGTCACAGGTAGTAAGTGTGATTGGCAGGAGTTGCTTACTCCAGAATCAGTGTTCTTCCTCCTGTACCACACTGGAGAACAAGGACTAGACTCTGAGGACAGACACATCCTTCCTTCCCCACCACTAAATGATAATTGCCTTCCTTCATGGAGTTTTTACCCAGAGCATTGCTATTCACTGAAAAACTTGAGTACATCAAAACTGTGAATGAGGGTATGCATTATTTCTACACCTGTTAGCAAAGAAACTACAGACATTATGGCTACAGTACTGAAGACCCAGGAAAGAAAGTTTGTTTTTTTTTGAGGGAATAAAGGCAGGGAAATTGGAGTTAAGTGACTTGCCCAAGGTCACATAGCTAGGAAGTGTGTCAGGTATCTGAGGCTAGATTTGAACTCAGGTCCTCTTGACTCCAGGGCCAGTGCTTTATTCACTGTGCAACCTACCTGCCCCAAGAAAGTTCTTACAACCAAAGACTTTATCACCATCAAATGGTTCAGCATCAGAAACTATGATATTATCATATCATTTTTTTTTTTTTGGTGAGGCAATCAGGGTTAAGTGACTTGCCCTGAGTCACACAGTTATCAAGTTTCTGGTGCTGGATTTGAACTCATGTCTTCCTGATTCCAGGGCTGGTTCTCTATCCACTGAGCCACCTAGCTGCCCCAATTTGATTATGCCATTAAAGAAGAAGCATTAACATTTCCTTTTCTGCTGTACCCTAAGGACCGTGGGACTTTTCCATCTCATTTGCAGCTGATACCTCCCATAAATGTTGTGTCTCCCATTAGAATGTAAACTCCTTGAGAGGAGGGACTGTGGTCTTAGTTTTCCTGTTGGCATCCTAAGTGCTTTGCACTCAGTAAGTACTTAATAAATGTTTTTTAAAATTTATTCATAGAATGATTCCCTATGTATACTTTTTCTATGAATATTGGCACTAGAAATGAAACTGGGTGTTTTCCTATCCATTCTTGGTGTCTTCTCAATTCTTTTTTAAAATTCTTTTAAAAAAATTAATAGAAATCCATTTTCTCTCCCTATCTTCCCCACCCCATTGTGAAAGAAAAAGAAAAACAAAGTCCTAATAACAAATATGTATACTCAAGCAAAACAGAATTCCTTATTGGTCACGTCGAAACGTATATCTCTCATTGTGCACTTTGAGTCCATCAGCTCTCTGCTTGGAGACTCATGACATGCTTCATCACTGGCCTTGTGGAATCATGGTCATTGCACTAATCAGAATTCTTAGGGCTTTCAAAGTTGTTTGTTTTCATGTTGATGCCTATAAATTGTTCTCCTTGATCTGCTCATTTCATTCCTCATCAGCTGTTTGCTTCATATCTAGATGAAAAGATGAATATATTCTAATTTACATCTCCCCAAGTTAACTTTTGGGGGGATTTCCTTTTCTTTCTGTTTCCAGTAATTAAAAAAAAAAACTAGCAAGTAGAATTTAACTGAAAACGTTGTTAATGGTGGGAGAAAAACTGAACTAAATTTGCTTCCGTGACTGTGAACTGTTTTTTTTTTCTTTTTATCTTGCTTTAAACCACTTGAATACTTTTTTGGCCTATGTAGTCAGCAGATGTCATTCTATATATAGACAGGCCTCAATATGGTAGGCCAATACCAAATAATTAAAATGGGGAGTTTCACATAGTTTTAAATAATAACACTGTAAGCTGAGAATACCAAGGGAAGCAGCTCCCCAAAAGATGTAGACATAGCCAGAATATTAAAAAAATGTCTAGGCTGCATGAGTTTCTTCACTTTGTAAGCTCCCATAAACAGACTGGATTCAGCAACCAAAAACTTCTCTCATCAATGGTCCCATCAGTGTTAGTGGCAAGTACAAAGGGTAGGAAAGTAGTTGTGAGGGCTTTACAATGGGGCAAACCCTGTGGAATAACTTTTTTTTCAATGTGACTGTAGGCAATTAAAAACAAGAGGAAGATTTAAAGCTTGATGTTTCCTAAACATTAACTAGGAGTCGATGTAAATGTAGCCACCTACCTAAAAATCCGGCATTGAAGGGAAGGATTTATGCATAAGCCCTTAACTGTCTTTGTGCTGCTCACATCTACTGTCTTTCAAAACTCAGGATGCCGTGGTATAGTGGAAG
Source organism: Pseudochirops corinnae (assembly GCA_028646515.1). Taxonomy (NCBI): domain Eukaryota; kingdom Metazoa; phylum Chordata; class Mammalia; order Diprotodontia; family Pseudocheiridae; genus Pseudochirops; species Pseudochirops corinnae. The sequence goes on along the minus strand of CM053586.1, from coordinate 84,893,689 downwards.
GAGCCATAGATTTAGAGACTGGAGTTGCTGGCTTTGATTGTTGCCTCTATTGCTTCCTATCCGTGTGAGAGAGGTCTCAATCTCTTTGTCTCTAAAAGACATCCTGTTCTACGTTCATCTGTAATAATGACAGCTCTCATTTATGCAGCACATTAATGCCTTAGAAAGGAGCAGTTGGGTAGTGGGGTGGAGACCTGACCTCAGAGATGTAAGACCTGTGTTCAAGTCCCGTCTTTGACATACACTAACTGTGAGACTTTGGGTAAATCACTTAGCCTCAGTTGCCATACTTTATCTGTAGAACTCTCGGTTTCATCTGTAAAATGAGTTGGAGAAGGAAATGGTAAGCCCTCTAGAATCTCTGCCAAGAAAATCCCAAGTGAGTTCACAGTCAGACACAACTGAACAACAATAAAAGCTTCCTCACTCAGAGTTCTTGAAATTAATTAAATTACAGATCAGATTAAAAAAAAAAGTTTACAAAATACTTTCTCAACAATACACTAATGGATAGGCAATACAAGTAAATTTAGGTTAGGTCATTTCAGTGATAAATAATTTATTAAGTACTTTTGTGTGCTAGGCCATATGATGTGCCCCAGGGACATTCAGACTGTTGGGAACTAGCCCTTCTCATGGTTACCTCCTTCTTTCAGAGCACAGAAGTAGGCCCAGATTAAACAAAGCGATAAAAGAATATTTTGGATCAAAGGAAAAGGGACTAGATCTATGATTTCTTTGTTAGAGAGAATTTCCAGGTGAAGAAACTCCCTCTACCAAAGCAAGTCAGCACTTTGTTTGAAACTAAGAATCTCAGGGCCTCACCTGTAGCTCCTGAAAGTTTAAGTGAATCACAGAAGACACATAGCCAAGAAGCACCAGATACTGGACTTGAATCCATATCTTTCTAACCCTAAAAGCTCTAGCCATTAGGCCATGTTGCCTCTCTTACTAAGGCTAAAAATCCCTGCTTTCTTCACCATCTCCTCCTACAGTATGCCTTCTCTATCATTCTCATTGTTTCTTTTGCACACGCCCAATTTATTATTGTCCTGAAGAAAATGTGGTTTATAGAATTGAACGGGGCTCTCTGGATATGGTCTTCTTGCTGTTGACACCTGAGGTCCTCCTCATAGTGGGCAAATTGCTAATTAATTTATGGAATTATTAAATAGGGGGTAGGCATGCCCTGTTCTTTGGGTACGCACTGGGAAAGACCATGGAGGCATCAAGGAGTAATGCTTCAATCACACTTTAATAAGCCCATAGTGTGCAGAAACAAATGGCACAGAAAATACAGGAACAAATGGTAAAAGGGGGGAAGTACAGAGGCGGATAGGTAACAAATAACCAAAACCAAAAATTATTTGTAATATTTTAACTGTCAGAAAGATCACAGCCAGAATCACCTCTAACTATCACTTCAACTCTTGATTTCTCCTCACTTCTGAAACAGTCTCACCAATCAGCTTCTTTGGATAGTAACTCATCTCTCAAGAATCTTCTTATTTATTCACAATATAAGAGTTAAACTCAGTCCTCTCAGAGAATGTGCTTTTTTCCCCTCACAGTCTCTCTCCAGCCAGGATAAGTAAATCTCTGGAGCAGTAGTTCATAATCTCCTCAAAGAATTCTGTCATGTTTCTTTGCAAGGTGAGAGTTAAAACAGTTCTATCAGGAAAGAAGTTCTCTTCATCCTCCCTTTCTCATTACCTCCCTTTCTTGGTCTCTCTCTTACCATCACCCTCTTTTCTGTAGGATAACAAATAAACTGTTAGTCTCTCACAGACTTCTCATAGATGATGGTTAACCTTTAACTGCTCTTGATTCCATACCCTCTAAAAGAAATAGGAATAGTTCCAATAGATAGGAGAGGCTATGGAAGCTGGTGTTGTACATATGTGATTAATATTTGATTATTAATTCATTTAAAGAAGCATCTTTATGTTGTTTCATCCTTGTTTCCCCAGAAAAGGTACTTAATAATAATAAATGGATTGGGCAACTAAGTGGCACAGTAGATAGAGCACTGGACCTGGAGTCGGGAAGACTCATCTTTGTGAGTGCAAATCTGGCCTCAGACACTTTCTAGTTGTGTGACCCTGGGCAAGTTGCTTAATCCTGTTTGCCTCAGTTTCCTCATCTGTAAAATGAATTAGAGAAGGAGATGACAAACTACTACAGTATCTTTGCCAAGAATGCCCCAACTGAAGGGTATGACATGACTGAAAAACAAATGAACAATAACAACAAATCTACATGCTATCACATTCAGATGCAGTGATATCAAGCAGAGGGTTTGGGAGATTGCCTGAGTCTAACTCCAGCTGCACTGTGCTGATTGGGGGGAGGAGGGGGAAGGGGTCAGGCCAGGACATGGTGAATGGGAAAGAAACGATCATCTTGCCAGAGGCTGCCACACTACTAAAAGCATGACTTGCAGCCATGTCTGGCTCATTTGTTCATTGAAATCAGCAATTGTGACCAGAGAATCAGAAGAAAGCTAGGAATAGAGGAAATCTCTTGATCTCTCTGCATCTGGGTGGGTACATTTCCAGTGACTCCAAAGAGAGAAAGAAGAGAATTCAGCCCAGACACCTACGGGAGGAAAGATGTGTCTATAAGGACCTATGGCATCTCTTCTTGTTGAGAGTCTAGGAGTTCATTATCTCACTTTGGACCCATGAGATCACAGCTTTTCAATGTCTCTGATTTTATTTCCTTTACTCAGTTTTGTGACCTAAGGCCCAGACTAACAATTAGGGTCAGTAGTGGAAAAAAATAATCCATTCTGAACACAGCCACTTTCTTCCCACCCCTGCCCCCCCAAAGGTTTTTGTTATCCTGTTAGATGTCATGTTGATGATTCCAAATCCCAGATGTGTCATGCTCAGTTAGTGAATAACAGATTGTCAAATAGAGCAATAAATCTTCTTGCCCGTGGACTGCTGCGCACACTCACATAGGCACTAATTCTGTGTGATGAGTGAGGTTGGCTCCAGCCCCAGGTCTCCAGGGATGAGCAGTGAGGTGCAAACATATTGAGATGGGATGACTGTCAGATCAGCCTTGCTTTCCCAACCCCTTGTGTTCATGATTGGAAATTCAACAGCAATCTGCCATGTAAATGCTGTTAATTATGTTGGCTGGTTTCCTCTTTGGAATAGGTCTGCTTCCTAAGATTGTGACAACTTCTTTTGATATAAGGCTAATGTTTAAGGTTCTTGTAAAAATTTGCTCATTTGCCTTTTTGGGGTATTCTGGGCCACACAACTTAGAATCTGAGGGTTCAGGTAAACAATTACTTCTGTGAGCAGGACTTAGCATGGTATGGTCCTTTGGTTTTGTTGGGCTATGTAGCACGGGGAAGTTTTCTTTAATTCCGTTTCTATAGTTTATGCAGTCTTGGATTTTGGGGTTTTCTATCCAGGTATCATTTCTATCTAGGTATTATCCCCAAATTTTTCCTTTGGCAAAGAAAAAAAAGCTATATGCTTTGTTTTAAGACCAAGAAATTGAGTTGGAATGGATGTTGGCACTGCCTAACATTCTGGTAACTTTTCCATTGATCAGGTAAAGTCGCTTCCAGTGAAGGATAGATATTTCTGTCCCTGTAGAGTTGTCAACCTTTTATCTACACAGAGATTGCCAACAAGGACCAGATATTGTTCCAGACACAGTGCTAACTTTCTAGTCTAAGGCTGGATCATAGAACATTAGATTTATAAATGACCTGAGAGGTCTTCTGGACCTGCACTGACCTAGATCATGATTCATCCCCACAGCTTAAGAAGTCATCTTCTAGTGTCCACTTAGAAACCTCCAGGAGCAGGGAATTAACTATGCCGTCAAGGCAACCCGTTCTATTTGGGGACAGCTCTAATTGTTAGAATTTTCTCCTCTGTTTGTTAAGCCAAAATTATACCTTCCTATAACTTCTACCCTTTGGTTGTATTTCTGCTTCCCAAAGTCAAGCAGGGTAAGTCTAGTATGTCCTCTGAACTATAGCCTTTAAAATATTTAAAGACTCTAATCATGTTCTCCTCAAGGCTTTTCTTCTCCAGGCTAAATATGTCCATTTCCTTCAGTTAAAAAGATGCATTGTCCAAGGTGAAGCTTCTGACGTCATTGGTTGGTCACCTGCCCTGGTGCCAGCTGTCCTGGGCAGAATGGCTTAGTGCTTCCTTCTCTGGATATCTTCTTTTAGCTCTCCCATTAGGGATCATGTCTTAGGAGGGAAACCTTATCTGGTGCAATGAACAACTGCTCAGAGACCTTTCCTCCAATAATTATAATAATAGCTAATATTTATATGATGCTTTAATTTGCAAGGCATTCTATATATTTTCTCACTTGATTCTCACGATTCTGTAAAGGGAATATTGTATTATCCCCATTTTATAGATGAAGAAACTGATGCTTCAGGAGATTAAGTGACTTGCTCGTGGTCCCAAAGCTAGTAAGTGTTTGTGATAGAATTTAAACTCTGGTCTTCCTGACTCCATGTCCAGTGCACTGTCCACTATGCAACTTAACTGCCTCTTAATAGAACCAAAATCAAAATAACAAATTAAATGCAAAATAATCAAAACTGCAACAAAAAACACAAAGAAGTTCTACAGGATAGACTCCCCTGCTTAAAAACTAGGGCTTATATACTTTCTTACAGACTCTCCACCTGAAGGTCCCAAATCTGGATTTCAGGTCAATGCAAGGAAGTTAACTCAAATAGTACCAGGCATCCAGACTGGTTTGTATAAATGACTCTTCTGATTATGTTCTCTGCTTTCTATGTTCTGGGTTTTTCTAGGAGAAGTGGAAATCTAGCTCCAGATACTTTCATCTTGGATCTTTCCAGTCCAGGCTTGAATTTAATGGCTGTAAGCTTTTTTGTCATCCTTACTAGCTAAATTCCTTGGCCCGGCATCCTCAGAACAAGGAGGATGTTTATTGAATTTATTCTTTCTCCTAGAATTTATTAATTCTCCTAGAATTACATTGATTCATAATTGTAGTTGCTAAAGGGTCTTGTGGACAGTAGAACAGTAACTTCTGTGGACCACATTCAGGGATTGTATAATAACCTGAGGGGCAAGCTAGGTGGTACAGTGGATAGAACAGTGGGCTTGGAATCCAGAAGATTTATCTTCATGAGTTCAAATCTAGTCTCAGACACTTACTAGTTGTATGACCCTGGGCAAGTCACTTAACCTTGTTTGTCTCAGTTTCCTCATTTGTCAAATGAGCTGGAGGAGGAAATGGCAAATCACTCCAGTATCTTTGCCAAGACAACCCCAAGTGGGGTGACAAAGAGTCAGACATGACTGAAAACAATAAAAACTGGAACTCCAACTGAGATCTCAGGTCTGAGTTCCTGAAGCATAAATACTATCTTTATAGAAGGAATATTGATCATCCCTAGAACTACCTGACCTGACTGTATGTTTGATGAGACAGAGGAATGCTGTCTTGTCATACCTGCCTTCTTCCCAAGGATCTCCTTTATGCTATCACAGCTTATTTAAAGTGAATGCCACATTCTACACCCACACTTGCAAGCAAGCCAGGCCTCAGAGTCGATTAGGATTTTTTTTCTGATTTGGTCAATCTCAGTCCCTGTACCTTAGGCCTGTACCTTCTCAGACAAGACCAATGGAAACCTCCAACCCCTTTGACTTCCTTCCTTTTCTCTGGATGGCTTCTTCCCCCCAGAGAGCTGCTTCCTGAATCATTAGGCAGAGTGATGAGTTCCCTACATGGTGATGATCCCAGTGTGGCATTCTTAGGGAGACAGATCTTTGATTAACTCTGACTTGGCTAATTCCAGAATCCTCCTGTACTTCAAAAAGCTCCTTTCTTTAATTCTTTGTTTTGAGATCATCTGGCACTGCTGGGACAAATCATAAGAGCATAATAGAGAAAGAGTTGGAAGGGACCTCAGAGGCCATGTAGGCTGAAAATACAGTATTAGTGGTGACCATTAACACCTGACTGAGCCAGGAAAGACTTCTTGAAAGAAGTAGTGTTTGAGAGGAGGCTTGGAGGTAGCAAAGGTGCAGTTGAGAAGGCAGAGAATTCTGGGTATAGAGTGGAAGCCTATGCAAAGACACATACAGACTGCTTTTGCTCCCAATGCCTTGGAGCATTGGTGGGGAAATTATGGAGAGTTCAAGCAGCAGTTAGAGTCATCTATATAACAGACATTTTTAGAGTGCTTGAAAGTTTATAGAATTATTTAATATAATATTTCCTTTGAACTTAACAACAACCATGTAAGGTTGAAAGTATGAATATTATTATTCTCATTTTAAAGATGAGAAAACTGATACACAAGAGATTATATTACTAGCAGTCAGAAGGTTTCAGAAGTGGGGTTTGGGTCCAAGTCTTTCTGGATCTAACTTCAACACTTATTCTGCTATGACATGTCCCTGAGTTCAAATCCTGCCAATTCTTCTTCTTCTAATACCTCTCAGAGCTATACCCTTTTGTTCTTTTTCAATGCCTACTTCAAATCCTTTTGCTTCACAGCTAGGATGCAGCAGTAACTGCTTTGTTGGTCTCCCTTAATCTAGTCTTTCCTATACACATCGTAGTCTCCCTCAGAAGCCATTTTCGTTACATTGTGCACCTTCTGAAGAAATTCTAAGATTCTTTACACAATGAAATTTAAACTAGACCCAAATAGCTCACTATCAGCCTGTTCCCATGGTTTTACAGCCCTCTTACTCGGTCTTGGAAATCCCTCATTTCACAATGATACCTCTGCTGTAACAACAATAGCATCGTCTACAGAAGGCCACTTTAAGATGCCAGGTACAGTTTGTCTTATTTGAATAATGATGACATATAGGTCATATCAATGTTTCTGCTTTTTTCCCTTTATTAATGTGTTAAGAGAGTAAAACTCAATAAAAATTACTTATAGGATTGCTAGGTATTGTTCCTATTTTTCTTTTCCAGTCAACCACAGTCAGTTTGTAAAACTGGGATGTCCATCAGCGCTCTATGAAGTAAAAATAGGATTTCTCTGTGCCATTTTAATAGGGAGGAGGGTTCTGCATGTTCAGTCTCCTTAGTCATTGTTTTGTAGGAGACAAATGTGAAATCAATTTGTGTACCCTCTGGCTCCCATTTCACTTTTCTCCATTCTTAAAATTGGGTCATCATGGGAATGTGGTGCAATCTACTTCCCTGGATAACTTTTAAAAGTATTGGCACTTATTGACTGTATCAGATTTAGGTGAGATCTGGTCTGAAGGAAGGGGCTGGACCAGGTATTATGGAAGGAAAGACCCCTTCTTGATCTTTGATTCTGTGATTTACCTGGTTACCATAATTGCTGCTGTGTCTGAATTTAGTGGAAAGACTTGGGCAGATTGAAATTTAAGCAAAAGTGGATCTCTTCATTTTCTTAGCTCAGATTCCTGGCAAATCCCCAGAGGCTCACAGTGTCTCTAAGTGCAGAATCTGGCCCTCTGCCTGCATAGAATTTCACAGTTTTCACTTAGGGATGATAAGAAAGTCTCATTAGCCCTTTCCCCAGCCAAATTTGTAAATGTTTCGATCCTAAAAACGTAACCTTCCAACTCAGTGCCAAAAATGATTTGTCCTTTAAGGTCCATCTATAGCTGTCAAGAATCCAGAGTGTATCTCCTAAGAATTCAAGATGAGCTTACTGCTGTAAGGAAATTTCAGAACTTGGGTTAAACACATGAACCCAAAGGACTTCATCAATCATCACTTTGTCATCTCTGTGTTTTCTTGAAAGCCAAATATATCATCTTGTGGCTTTTGATTTTCTGTTATGTCAGCCTATAGAAAGTAATTATTTTTTAAAAATACATTATTTGGGGGAGTTTTATGGAGACCCAGGAAGAACCAGCTCAAATGACTGCTGGATCATTAGTAGAGTTGCAGTATAATCTCTTTGGAAGACTTTGGGGCTCTAAGATTGGAGCACTTCTGGACCAAAGGAACGAGGTACAAGCTAAGGAACATGAAAATGCATTGGAGACCAATTAGAGACTACTAAGGGCAAGAAGAGAAATAAGTAACTCATATTTCTATTATTCTTTGTAGCTTACAAAGCATTGCTTTGTCTCCTTCCCCCTAATCCCATTTGCTGCCAAATCTTATCTCTTCTACCCTCACAATATCTCCCTCATCTGTCCTCACTACTCATATGGCCACTATTCTAGCTCATGTCTTGACTATGACTTGTCCAAACTACTGAAACACCCTCCTAATTGGCCTCCCAGTCTCCAGTCTCTTCTCCAATGCATCCTTCCAAACTCTAGTCGTTTCAAAGTTGATATTACTAATGCACTCGTCTGATCACATCATGTCCTTCCCCAAGAAGCTTCAGATTAAAAAAAAAAAAGAAGCTTCAGATTACTTTATTTCCCTCTTAATGTTACTCAATCATATTTTAACTTGTATTATAGCCCATTGTTTATGTATTATTTCTCCTACCGAAGCAGCTAGATGGCAATGTGGAAGAGTTAGGTCTGGAGTCAAGAAGATCTGAGTTCAAATTTGCCCTCAGATACTAGCTGTGTTATCCTGGGCAAGTCATTTAGTCTCTCTCTGCCTCTGTTTCCTGTACTGTAAAATGGAAATAATAATAGTATTTACCTTTCTTGGTTGTTGTGAAGATCAGATGAGAGTATTTCTAAAGTGCTTAGAGTGATAGCCGGCACTTAATAAATTCTTGTTTCCTTCCTTCCTATTAGGCTGCATGCTCTTTGAAGGTAACGAATGTGCCATTTTTCATCTCTGCATCCCCCAGAATGATTAACATGTAGTAGGTGCTCAATAACTGGCTTCCTATCCCATTATGCAGAAAAGGAAAAATTCCCCGCTCGAGGAGAGATGGGACTGAAAACTAATGAACTGTGCTCTACCAACACATTTCTTTTCCTAGAATAGATGTCAAGGATGGGATCACCTGTTCTTTGGAAAGTTGTTTAGCAGGGGGATGAATATTCTCCACTTATAGACATGAACTTCAATTTAATCTTTGACTCAATCAATCAATAAACATTTTTAAGCATTTATATGCCGGGCAATGGGAATCAGAGACAAAGATGAGATAGTCCTCGTCTTCAAGGAGTTTACATTCTGTTGGGGAGGCAATATGCACATATATAAGACTTTGTTGTCTATCATGCCCACTGCTTAATAACTAATTCTTAAAAGATCCTTTGCATTTGTCCTTCTGGAATTTATAGCAGATGAGTTCATTTATCTTAAAACCAGAGAATCAATGAATGAAATATCAATTTGTCCAGGTCTGATTTGGAGAATCTTCTGCTACTTTATTAAAAATGGAAAAATCACATCATACTATTATGTAAAACCTAATTATATTCTGTTTAGAAGTGCTTTTTGAAAAAATTAAGTATCTGGTGTGAGCAAAAAAAATTTCCGAATTCCTTACAAGCTTTCATTCTCCCTTACTCCACATGGCCAATCAACTGCCAACTCTTTTCAGTTCTTCCTCCATAGCATGTCTTCTATTCATCTCTTTCTTTCAGCCTATATAGCTGTCATCCCAGTTCAGACCTTCATCACCTCTTGCCCAGAATGAACAACTAATTGGTTTTCCTGTCTCAAGCTTTTCCACTTTTCAAACCATTCTCCACACAGGTACCAATGTGATATTCCTAAAATACTTTTCTGGCTAAGTCATTCTCTTACTTAAATCTTCAATGACTCCCCATTACCTCTTGGATAAGTTACATACTCCAACCCCCCACACCCCTACAACCTGATTTCTATCCAACTTTTTTTACTCAACTTTTTGCAACTACTAATTGAGACCCTATTGGAGTGATACTAGAACTGGAGTTAGTGGAACTGGGTTTGAATGCTGGCTCTGATTCTCATTATATTTGTGAACTTGAGTTTCCTCATCTAAAGGGGGTGGGACTCAATAATCCCCAAGGTTACTTCTGAATCTATATATGGACACTTAATAGATATTGGTTGATTGAATAATAAACCAATACTCAATTATCTTACATAGTAAAGCCCTATCAGACAGTTTTATCCTTCCTAGTCAAAAGATCATTCTTCTTAGCAAAGAAAATAAATAAAATGAGACTTAGTTATTTTTGCCTTCTCTTTGAAATTATAATAATTTCATTCCCTTTGAGCTTCCATCCTATCCCTACGTTGATCTTGCTCCCAAAATATTTCTAAAAGCTTTTTTTGCTATTGTAGCATTCAGTTCCCCATAGTATTCATTTTGACTTCTAACACTCCCAATCTTTATAAGACCATGCTACTCTTTCATGATAATCCCTAAGAAACTATCTAAGATTTATAGCAAGAGGAAGTTGAGATAGTGAATCTAGCTCCCTCATTTTACAGATTAGTAAACTGGGGCCCAAAGACATTAAGTAACTTGACCAAATCTCACAGCTTGTAAATAGCTGAGGTAGAATTCAAAACCAGGACCTGATATACTGGACTCCAAGTCCTTTGTTCTCTCCACTAACTACAATAAAAATGGGGGCCACGGGACCTTAATAAGATTCCTTGATGGTGCATATTACATTGTCTTAGAAAAAAACACATATTAACATAATATGTGTTTTATTGTATTTTTGTTAAATATTTCTCAATTACATTTAATCTGGTCAGGATTGCGGTGGCCATGTGCCCTTTGTACTATACCTTGATACTTTAAAGGACAAAGAGCCACTCTTATATGGATGGTCTGACTTTCCCCTTTATGGAAAGAGTCATAAACCAAATATTTAGCTCCAAATTACTGTGGCCATAACACTTTTATTAAGTATTTAATATGTGCCAAGCACTGTGATAAATCCTGCGGATACAAAGAAAGTAAATAATGATCCCTGCCCTCAGGGAGCTTATATTCTGGGGGATAAAGATAACAAGTACATACAAAGATATACACAGTATAAATTTAAGTTAATGAAGGCAAATATATATATATATATATATATATATACATATATATATATATACATATATTTATATAGTGTTGAATACAAGGCAGTTAGGTGGGGAGGGAGGGGGACTATAGTTAGAAGGATCTGAAAAGGATTACTGCAGATGCTGTTGCTTGACCTGCTTCTTGAAGCAACAGAGACTATGAACTGGGGTGAGGAAGCAGTACATTCCAGGCATGTGGGATGGCTGGTGTAAATGTGAGAGACTGAAAATAATGAGAGATGATAGTTTAGTTGGGTTGCAGAATGTGCGAGTGAAGAAGAAGGTAAGGTGGTGGTAATTGTCCAGTGAGGCTGAGTTGGGCCTCGTGTTCAGAACTAACCTCATTATCTTTCTCCCCCAAACCCACTCCTCTTCTGAACTTGTTTATTTCTGTCAAGGGCTCTGCCTTACTTTCAGCCAACTCCTTACTCTCTCTCACCCTACATATTTAATCATCTGCCAAATCTTGACAGTGGTTTCCAGAGCACACACCCCTTTCATTCCACTCATCCTATCTCAGCCACTTTTCTATCTCAAATCCTATTTTACCTAGAATATTTTAATGGCTTCCTAATTGGTCTCCCTTTACCCTCCTTGATTTATCCTCCACCCGGCTACAAAAATGACATTATAAAAGCATAGTTCTGACCATGTCACTTCAAGAAATTCTAGTTGCTCTGTCTTGCCTCTTGGCTAAAATACAGAATCTTCTCTTTGACATTTAAAGTTCCTCACAACCTTACCACCCTTATTATATGTTACTCCCATTCTTTGATACAGGGATGCAAGTGACATAAGTGCTCTAGAAGCCCTAAAGCATAGTATAAACTTGAACTGTTATTTAAATTACTATTTTTGAAATAATAGTAATGGTTGACCTGAAAGTTCTCTGGTAATGAACTACTTTGTTATTGGTGGTGGTGGTAGTCCTTCATGATTGAAGATGACCAAAATGACATCATACTGGCGGGGTTAATGGACATTGTGAGTGACTGTACCTGATTAGACCAATATGATCTGGAAAGGCTCCAATCATAGGTCTAGTGCAAATAGTCCATATAACCATTTGGGAAGGAATATGAACTACTTAGAATAGGTCAACTATTTATTGTATTTGTTAATTGAGACAAAGAGACCATGGTAAATTTAAACCACAAACAATGCAAAATTATTATTTTAGCCAATATTTTATCCCCCTCCTCTGCCAATCTCATTATCAAAGCTACCAAAGAGGATTAAAATGAGCTTTCTCCAGGTGAATTTTTTTTCTTTCTCTATTTTATCCTCCAGTAGAAGGGCTAATTATAAATAAAAATGATTGTATATGGAACCCAGAGGATAGAACCAGACTCTCAGAGGGTGATAGAGATGCATAAGTCCTAGAGAATTAATTAAACAGTTATAAAATACCTACTCTCTCCAAAGCATTATGTAGTACACTACATATACATGCATGGAAATATTATCATCTCTGTCCTGAAAGATCTTATAGTCTAATTTTGCTCTTGAATAATTAAAGGTTAACACCGTGAAAAAGGATAGGTCGAAAACAATCCACCATACAACCCTTGCCCATTTCTAGGCAACTTCGGGCAGGAGATACAATGTCTGTCTCAGTAAGTACTATTCTGTGCCTTCCGAGAGTCCTAACCCCATTCCTAGGTGCTTCTCCTAGGATGTGCTTCTAGGAAAGGACTTTGGAAATGTGATCTAAGCTCTATCCGGTGCGTGTCCAGGAACTCTAGTCTTGACTTCACTTTGGTCCTGATAAGTGTCCTGCCCCTGCTATTTGTCCTTATATTCACTTTCACCTAATTAAACATTCATAAAACACCTGAAAATAACACTAATCCTGCCCTAAAAGAGCTTATAGTCTAATTTCCAGAACTCTCTAGTTCAAGATCTATCCTAGGATCCTAGTCGTTTCAGGAACAGACCAGGAACAATTCATAAAATTTTTAATTTGAAAGGGCTCTCAGAGATTCATGAACTCTATCAAGATACAGCATTTTGTAGTTGAAGTAGCTGAGGATCAAAGAGATAAAACAGCTGGTAAATAGCAGATCCCAAACTAGACTCCAGGCTCCTAACTTAGAATAGTGGTCATTCTAATACGTCACTTTAAAATCAAGCTAATTCCTCCCCCACTTCTTCCCTCTAGATTATCCCAATTATAAAGAAATCCCAGAGTAGTTAAATTGGGAGAAAAAGATAGCAATAGTTAATGTTTGAGAAACCATGGGAAGATATGTAGAGCTGTGAATTGGTCCAACTGTTCTAGAAAACAATTTGGAATTATGCAAGAAAAATCACTCAAATATTGAGACCCTGGGACCCAGAAATTCTACTACTGGGTATATGCCCTAAGGAGAGTAAAGACCTAAAGAGAGGTCTTATGTATACCCTAATTTTCATAGTAGCATTTTTTGTGGTAGTAAAAACCTGGAAACTAATTACATATTTGTTAATTGGGGAATGATGGATCAAATTATAATACACAAGTATAATAGAATGTTATGGTACTGTAAGAGATGGCAAATGTGAATTCATAGAAACTTGGAAAGATCTCTCTGAACAGATATGGAGTGAATAAATAAGAACCCGAAGAGCAATATATACAACAATGACAATAATGCAAATGAAAACAACATAAAAAATTTAGATTAAATACAATCTTAGATTAAGTACAATGATCCATCTTTGTAGTAGGGAACAGATTGAGAAACTACTTCTCTCTTATTGGTAATGAAGTAATAGTTTCTAGGTGTGGGATGTTGCTTATGCCATATATTTGGGGATGACTTTAATATATATATATATATATATGTATGAAAGGAATTAGTTTTTTTGTTTTGTTTTGTTTTTTTGCTTTTTGGAGGGTGGAAGGCTGGGCAATTGGGGTTAAGTGACTTGCCCAAGGTTACATGGCTAGTAAGTGTCTCAAGTGTCTGAGGTCATATTTGAACTCAGGTCCTTCTGACTCCAAGGCCAGTGCTCTATGCACTGAGCCACCTAGCCACCCCAGTTAATTTTTTTTTTAAAGAAAAAAGTTCCCAGGATAGTTTAAAACAAAATCCCCATCACCATAAAGTAGGTATCTGCCCATCAAACAGATTTGCAATTGCCTCAGATATTATACAAAGCTGTTCACCATATGGTATCATAGGATTGCAGAATGTTAGAATAGGAAGGTTTTCGAGATAGATGATCTCATTTAACTCTCTCTTTATTCAGATGAGGCTTAGAGTGATGAATTAACTTGCCTCGTATCACAAGATTAGAAAGAGAGCTAGAACCAGGAGTCTGTCATCTGCCCTATGGGAAATTCTGATCAATCAGCAAATGCTTACTGAATGCACACCACCGTCAGGGCGACATGCGAGGTGGGGTGAGAGAAATAATCTTTTATCAAAAGGCTTACACTCTAGTTGAGGTGCTTAATTGAAAAGGCAGGATTTTAATATAATTAATTAATATTTAATAATTATATAATTAATATAACAGTGTTTAGTCTGATGTTTGAAATACAGTGGAACCAACCCATAAGAGAGAAATAAGCACATTAAGTAAGAGGCATTGGACATAGCAAGCAGTGAATATAGGCTATGACCTCCCAGCTCTCTGACTCCAGAGGTCTAGCATTCTCTTCACTTTTACCTCCTTTAGTGATCATCACAGTTTTCCGAGGGCAGCTAGGTGGAGCAGTGGATAGAGCACTGGGCTTGGAATCCAGAAGACTCATCATCCTGAGTTCCAACCCAGCCTTAGACATTTACTAGCTCTGTGATCTCAACAGTCAAGTCACTTAACACTGTTTGCCTGTTTCTTTATCTGGAAAATGCAATGGCAAAGAAAACCCAAAATTTTCTTAGTCCAGAAAACCCCAAAGTGGGGTCACAAAGAATCAAATATGACAGTATCAACAATACAATACTCTGAAGGAGTCCCTGTAGGCAATATTATCCTACAAGGTTCTGAGGAAGTACAGGGAGAGTATGCCAACAGAATTACAGCAAAGGACTCTGGCACTTACCAGACCCCAGTGGGCTTGGTGATTTTAGGAACCCTCGCTTCCCTACTGAAATGTCTTAAAAGGTCTGTAAAAGATACCCTTCCATGGGCAGAAAGTGGCTTGGCAGACTTCATCCCCAACTGACATTCTCCCAAGACTGTCCAGGAGCTGCATTCCCCTTCTGTCAGGGGTTGCACATGTCGGAACAGCGTCTCTCTACCAGATCCTATCCCAGACTGCTCCTTATCTGAGGTCTGACCCACCAGGTACCTAGAGTATCTCTTCTCTTTTTTTCCTGAGGGAGGGGGACTGTTACAGGAAATAAACACATCCCCCCCACCAATATAATGGTGAAAAGCTCTAGTTGTTTCATTCTAATCGTACTTCTAAATATCAATGAATACTAACAAAACCATAATGTTTATATCGGTAATCACTGTATAGAAGTTCATACAAAGTAGTAAATATAAGTAACATATTGTAATAATCCTAAATAAGTTAATCTAGCTAATAGCTATCAGTTCAAGGACCAAAGTAATAAAATTTACTAGCAACCTTCGTTATTTCCTTTCTGGGATCTTTAGATGCCCATGCAGTAATTCGAAAGCTGTAGTAGCATGAAAATTGAAGACTCTACCTTACTGGTGCCAAACTAGGCAGCTAGACAGAATGCTAGAACATGTCAGTCAGAAAGACCAGAGTTTAAATCCAGCCTCAGATACTTATTAACTGTGTGACCCTGGGGAAGTCACCTAAATTTGGTTGCCTCAGTTTCCATATTTGTAAAAGGGATAATAACAGCACCTACCTCACGGGATTGTTGGGAGGAAAAATAATAGTATTTATAAATTGCTTGGTAAACTTTAAAGTACTCTACAGGATGTCCCAAAAGTTAAAAAGAAAAGACTCTTAGAACAATCTGTATAAATGCTATTATTATTGTTGTTGTTGTTTTTGAAAAAATTATCACTATGGCTTGGTGCCCAATATAATGTAGAAAGCAAGAAGTTATCTCCTTCCTTGATTATGGAAAAGATGGGGAGAAGAGACCTCAGCAACCATCTAATTCAACCTATACAAATTATTAAAGCAGAGCCAGGGGTAAGCAAGCCAACTAAATGAGACATGTTACACATGAATTTCTATGTAAGAGCAGAGCAGAACCACTAATCACTTTATACTGTCTGTTACAGGGAGAGTATGTTTGCAAAATTCTGTCACCTCTGTGAAGCTACAGAAGGCTTCTCTCTATAAGCCTGACAGAAGTCAGCAGCATAACTAGACTGGGATATCTGGAATTTTGACCTGGGGCAACAAATTTAGGTGTGACAACACTAGTAATTCTTTGGAAGCTTAGAAACAACTTAGCACATAGTTGATGAAGATAATTAGTTAAAATCCTGTAATGTTAATGGGATATAAGATCTTCCCCTCCCACTAAGAGACCTCACATGGAGCCCATTAAGGGAAGCTTGCTTAGGGGAGGTTTGCTTGCTTGTAAGAAGGCTTTCACACCTTTTCACTAATTTCTAATTAGGTACTGAGTCAGAGGGTTGTGATGCCTTCTGGCTCTGAGAAGTACATACACACACACACATATTCTGAGTTGATATTTTGCTTTGGGGGCTTGCTTATGAGAAGAATCTTGTGATTCTCTGGTTGAGATTCAGAGTAGCCATATGTTCAGAGCTCCCCAACTTCTCAGATATAAAGACTCTCTCGATCTAGGGATGCATGTAAAGTATGTAGTTGATTCAGGCAGTCAGAGCCCTGTCTGTTGGTCTTTATTTCTCTACTTGAATTTGCTCTGAAGTTCAGGGTGCTGACTTTTCCCTTGAACTAGTGAATGTAATTTAAAAAGATTATTGACCCCTTAAACAGCCAGCTTTCCTAGTAAAGCAGATCTAAGCAACTGTGCTAGCAGCCATCCCGAGTGTTCCAGTGCGGTTGCTGCTACAAATCTGCAGTTGTCAGTTGGTAAGCTTAAGTGAATTCTCTCATTCTTCCTGATCTTTCAGAGTCTCTTTCTCTTCAACAAGGGGCAGTGGTTTTCCTTCTTTCTTGTACTTTCCCTTCCCCTCTCTAACTCTACTAAAGGAATGCTATATGCTGCAGGTATTATATAATTTCTTCAGGTACACAAATTCTTAGCTATGACTCTGATTAATAGCTCAGTTTCAAATATGTGAATCATCAAAGTAGTTGAATTATGAATAAGTAATATTAATGTAATGTAAAGTAATATTAATGAGGGCTTAGTGTTCTCTGAGAATGGACTTAGGATCATATTATCTCCTAGGGCCTCTCTGGACCAGATTAGATGCTTCAAAAATATTCATTTCTGGCTTTCACCAGGCCTTTATATTTTCCTTTTGGAGGAGGAGTAATATTGCTTTCATAGACTTTGCTATTGTTGTTGTTGTTGTTGAGTTGTGTTCAACTCTTCATGACCCTGTGGACCATAGCAAGCCAGGCCCTTGACCTAAGGGACTTATCTTCTAATGTCATGCATTTTAATACTGTCCAAGGGGTTTTCTTGGCAAAGATACTGGAGTGGTTTGCCATTTTCTTCCCCACTGGATCACTTTCTGTCAGAGATCTACACTATGACTTGTCTGTCTTGGGTAACCTATACAGCATAGCTCTTACATTAACTAAGCTATACAAGCCCCTCTGCCACAACTAGGCAGTGATCCAGAAAGGGTTAATAGGTTTGCCCACACATTAATTTTCAAGCCCAAAGGGTAAACCTTAATTCTTGGAAGAGTTGCTTATCAAATGAGATTTCAGCTTATTGGGAAGAAGTTATGAGTGAGTACTTTTTTTCTCCTGTTTTCCTCCCTTTAGCTTACCCTGACATTAGGTATAATAAATGTCATTACTATTATAAGAACTGTAATAAACATTTTATAGGCATTTCAGGTATTTTGGTAGTAATAGTAATATCCACATTTATTGGAGTTTTGACTTATCTGATAGAATTAAGATAAATTTGTTTTATTTTTTTAAAAAAATAAGTCTTTAGGGGTGACTAGGTGGCGCAGTGAATAGAGCACTGACCCTGGAGTCAGGAGGACCTGAGTTCAAATCCAGCCTCAGGCACTTAACACTTACTAGCCATGTGTCCTTGGGCAAGTCACTTAACCCCAATTGCCTTGCCTTCCCCCTCCAAAAAAAAAGAAAAAGAAAAAATAAGTCTTTACATGATATTTAGTTTTAGATCATAGTCATTTCACTACTTATAGAGTGGAACTCATAACAAAGAAATTCAGTTTACACAGAAAGAACTGACACAGTAACTGTGTCTGACAATGTGTACAACATTCTGCCTCTGTTTTGTTGAATTGTTTCAGTGCTTCATGACCCCATTTGGGGTTTTCTTGGAAAAGATACCAGAGTGGTTTGTCATTTTCTTCTCTAGCTCATTTTACGGAAGAGGAACTGAGGCAAACAGGGTTAAGTGACTTGCCTAGGGTGACACAGAGCTAATAAATGTCTGAGGATAGATTTGAACTCACTTAAGAAGAATCTTCCTGACTCCAGGCCCAGCACTCTGTCCACTGCACCGCCTCGCTGCCTTTGCCACTACAGTCCTTTGTTTTATGTTGAGAGGAGGGGAGTATATTTCATTATTTATTCGCTGGGACTCCTTTCCCTTCAACCTTTTAAAAAAATAGTATTCAATTCCCTTTTAATTATCTTTTCACATACATTTCTGCAGTCATTTTACCAATAAGCAGCACCAGATTACCATTTCCTCTGAACCTGTTTATTTCACTTTGTATCAGTTCGTGCAAGTCTTCCTAAGTTTCTCTGCATTCTTCATATTTATTATTGCATAATATTAACAGCAATATTCTGTTATATTGCTATACTCCATTATAATATTATTCATTCCCCAATCAATAGACAGCCTCTTTTCTATCATGGGGAGTACTACTGTGCTTATTTTGGTCTATATTGCATGATGCTCTCCTTTCTCTGTGTGTGTGTGTATGTGTGTCTGTATGTCTGTCTGCCTCTGTATCTCTCAAATGATAGAATAGCCAACATTTATATAGCAATTACTATGTACCAGGCACTATACTGTGCACTTTATGATCTCATTTGGTCCTCACAATAATCCTGAGGGGGAGTTGCTATTATTATCCCCATTTTATAGATGAGGAAGCAGAGGCAGACAGAGGTCAAATGAGTTGCCCAAGGTCACTCAGTAAGTATCTGAGACCAGATTTCAGTTCAGGTCTTCCTGACTCCAGGCTCAGCTCCCTCCTCCGGTGCCAACAGTACTGTCTCTCCCCCTCCCCACCCCAATTCTTCAGGCATCTTCCTTGCCTTTTAGTTCTCTTTTATGTCACATACTCCCCCATCAGAATGTAACTCATTGCATGCTCTTTTGCTTTTATTTGTATACCCAGTGCTTAGTGTAATAAATGCCTGATGTTGACTTCAACTCCCTTTTCTCCCCTTCATTTCTTCCCTTCCATCCTCTCCCCTCTCCAGGACTGAGTTCTTGGTATATGCCTAATTAATTTGTTTTTTCTAAAAAAGCCAAAGGAAAGTTAATTCCTCTCGAGCCTCTCAAGCTTGGATAGCATTTGATGAAAAGTGGCTGAGTTCTCCTCAAATGGAGGGTAATTTGTGCTGTCACAGTTCCAATTTTTTTGTATCCTATAAAATAATCTGGGCCTCTACTTTAATACCTCTGTGACTCTTGTAGCTCCAACAGGAAATTTGAACAAGTATCATTTTAACTTTGGTAGCATCTGGCCATCTACTTCTCTGCGTTGGCATTTTTTCCCCTTTTCGTGATGCAAACATTTTTTTAATTGAAGTAAGCCTGGAAAACTAGAAAAACAACAACAAAAGGTTGGGGCTTGCAGCAACTGCTTAGAGCTGCATGTGACATAAAACTGGATTATAATGTCATTCCCTAACTGACAGATCATTTAGTGTCTTGGAAGAGTCTGTTTTCACACTGCCGAAAGCTCTCACAGGGGAATTCCGTGGCGGCTCCTTATTGTCAGAGCTATTTTTCACCCAATTTGTTTCCAAATGATGTCTAACCTGAGGTCTTTCCGCTGAGAGAGGTTTAAGCCATGATTAATGAGGAGTGTTTGGCCAGCCCCACCTGGGGAATGGCCCATCTGCAAACTCAGGTAAGATGTGGAGGCCTACAAGGCATCAGCTTGTGAATGGCAGTCCGCTTCCCATGGCTTGAGGCACTCTCACAGCAGCAGCAAGGTGTTCAGCATTAGGAGCTCAGTGTTTCCAAAAGCACTGAAGAGAAATGTCACTCTTGCATTGATTCTGGGCCTTTTGGGTGAAGGGTGATCTTAATCTTCAGCTTAAAAAAAAAGTCCTATTGCTGAATTTCCTTCATTTTTCCTGAGAATTTTTGTAGGTGAATTTTTAAAAGCACCATATTTCAGTGTTGAATTTGGAGTCAGGAGGACCTGAGTTCAGGTCCAGCCTTTGACATATACTATCTGTGTGACACTGGGCAAATCACTTAACAATTCTGTACCTCAATTAACCCACCTGTAAAATGGACATAATAATGACAGTTCCCTCACAGAGCTGTTGTGAGCATCACATGAAGTAATATTTGGAAAGCACTTTACAAACTACAGCAATTATTGTTAGTCATCATCATATGGCATTGTGTATTTTTCATAAAGACATGATTCTGCCTATACAGATGTGTTTGTTAAGAATGGAGAAGATAAATCTATAGTACCGTGTGACTGGAATTCATGTGGTGAGGACTGCTGTTGAACGGAACTAACATATTCCATGGAAGATTTAAAGTGACTCAGTTTTACAATTAACGTTATGAGTTACACCAAGGGTGGTGGAGAAGAGTGTAGTAGGTCTGAGCAGGCTATAACACATTACACATGAATTGAGCAAGCAGAAGAAAAGATATAATTAGAGACCTGTACGGGAATGAGAAAGAACTTTGGCCTGTCTAGGTACAGAAGATAAAAGATAAGTGATGGGTGTTTTATATATTCTGTTATCCATGTTATATATTCTGATATTCATGCAATGGGAGCCAGCATGATAAGGGAAAGAGAACTGACAGTAGTGTCAGAGTCTTCAGATCCCATCTCTATTACTTATTACTTGTTTAAAACTTAGGCAAATCACGTTACTTCCTGAGCTTCAGTTTCCTCATCTTTACAAGAAGATGGTTAGACTAGAGGACTTCTGAGGTCTCCTTTGATCTGTTTCTTGGTTTAGGAACATGTTGGCTATGCCCCAAAAAGATTTATGGAAGAACATGGCTAATATTTGCATAAGAGGGACAGGCATGGAAAGAGATGGAGAGTATCATGAAAATTGGGTGGACTTTTGGAAGTATTTTTTCCTTAAATTACTTTTTATAAACTTAAATGTACTCAGTATTTTAGGTATAAATACGAATTTTAGCACTTTGTTCATTAAAGAAATTAAACTTGGGGTCTGATTTTTCTGCCTAAGTACTGTGGAACTTCTGGGCTATTGGAATAGTTTAGGACCTTAGAGGGAAGGACACATTTTTCTTGAAGGAACAGAACATCAAAGATGTGTAGAAAGTAGAGTCCTTTTTGTCTTGGGAAAAAATGAACTAAAATACAGCTTTTATAATGTACCCCAGATCTACTTAATGTGTTGGGTTTGAGAACTGTGTAAGCAGGATTTGCCAGTGCCTAGATGAACTTTTTTTTTTAACCAAATCTCTTTTCTTCTTTGGTCTAACATGGAAATTCTAGACTCAGCTCTTATAAGACTACTCTCTCATTTAAATGGGATGTCCTACAATCCTGTCTGTCAAGACTAAACTATAACTGATCCAACTGTCTACAAATAAAACAGATTGTTTGCTGGGAACATTTATGACCCATAAAGAGTGAGAGTTTATACTGGCAAAGCAGTGCTTCTTGTAAACAACCAATATTCCTGGAATTTCAGCAGCTGACTTTGGATTGAGACATTTCTCACTTGGTATTTGGCTTCATCAGTAGCCACTTTGAATGTTTTTTGCACCCAACTGTTGTGTGAAAGACTCTACCCATTGAGTTTGCCTATTATTCATCTTCCAAAACAATCCTCACACTTTCTTTAACTACTTCTGTTGCCAGCAACATGTTTACTGTGATTTAGATGTCTATTATACGCATGAATGACTTGTCTACTTAATTTCATCAAAAAAATGAACCCTCCTAAGTGGCACAGATGCTGGTATGATGGTAATCAAATTAGTTTTTGGACAGGTTTATGGCCACTTGCTGTCAGTTAAGCTCTCTTTGGCTATCTTCACTCCTAATACAGTTTTGATGGTGATTAATGGCCCCATTAATACACTGTTTGTGCTATGATAGACCCAACATTATGGTCTTGTTTGCTGACCACAGATGATAATACATTTTTTGTAAGATTCAGTTCTGAAAAATATCAGTTCCAAATCTGGTTGCTGTACCCTTTGGCTCCATTGGGTCATATGTATAGATACATGTATATGTGTGTATCTACCATGATCTGTCAGAATCAAAATATTTTTGAATTTGATTTTCCTGATCATTTCAACCACTGATCTTCCTAATTGTCTTTGGTTGCTATGAAGTTTTTTTACATTAATTTCCTCTTTTATTTATGTTTCATCCTACTCCCATTTCCCCAATGTACCTTACTTGTTTTCATCTCAAAATTTCTAAATCCATTAATGTGAATATTTTTTTTATTTCTTTTAGCTATTTATCTCAGTGTTTCTAGGCTGCTTCAGTGATCTCCAGTAAATCTGCAAACCAATATCAAATTCTGAGTTTCTAACTTTTCTTTCATATCTCTTCCACTGCTCCAAGTATGACTTTTAAAATCTCTCTTTTTTGCCATCATTCTCTTGCTATAGCATAGTAAATTCCACACTCTGGATCGGGATTAATGAGCCTGGGTTCATTTGGATTCCACTGTACTCCTAAGGAGTAAGAACAAAATGGTGGCCTTATAGGCTAAACCATGGTTAACACATTTGGAATGTTTACACAGCTTTTTAATGTTTAAACAAACATGGTTTTTTATAATGAAATTGAGTTTCCTCCTGCCCATTTTTGATTTTTATGTTCATCTGTGCACTTGCCTAAACTCCACCCACTTGCTGCTATGCAAATACATATTATGCAAATTTTTTTCATTTTGAATTGGGTGAGTTGAGCAGATGCCCATTTTAGCACAAAGAGTCTTCAGGAAAATAGCTTGAATAGACAAGTATTACTGACAAATTACCAAAATGTATATAAAAAGACATTTTCATTTTGATACACACATACACTTGTACATGTTATGGATATCTTTTTGATTCTTAGAAAGAAAATTTGAGGTTATTTTTATAAATAAGGGCAAATACTGAGCCACAGTGCCTAAACTAAACAGTGAACCTTCAGACTAGCCCCAAAGCATTGGGCAACTGTGGTGGATCTTTGAACCTATTAATTTATTGTAATCTCCCTTCACTTAAGTAAATATGATCCCAGCTGTCTAGTAAATTGCTTTTATCTAACATTCACACCTCTACTGACAGTTTCATCTTCTCAGTAGACTCAGTTACCACAGCAAAATATAAATTCATTCAAGGTAAAACCTTGCATTTATTTAATTTAAAATCTTTAATTCTTTCTTAGGCCAAATTTCTAAAGAAATACTTGGCATGCACAGTTGGTAAGTTGTTGCTTGAAAGCAATTCTAGGGGTAAAAAAAGATATGAGCTGGAAAGGAATGGCATGAAAATGAGATTATAAGAATTAAATTAGGGAAGACTTGAAATAAGTCTATATGGAAATATATAGTAAGGAGAAAATAGCTACAAGGAAGTTTTAATCATATATTCTATTTCCTACTTGTTCTAACTCTATTTTCTAACTCTAACTCTAACTTTCTAACTTTTCAAACTTTTCCTTTGAACTTAGTTACATTCTGTCATATTTATGTACTACTTGTCTTATCCCTCTTATTAGACTGTAAGTTCCTTGAGGACAAGGACATCTACTTTTGTATTCTCAATATTTAGCAAAGTGACTTTTATATAGTCGACACTTTGCTGAGATTGATTGAACCTAGAAAAAAATCTACATGTAGTCATGTCACCATCTTGGAAGTTCCTTTCTGGAAACGCTCCAGCTTGTCTAGTTTTTTTCTAAAAATGTGGTACCTACAACTGAATGCAATACTATAGATGTGATCTGATTAGGGTTGACTCTAATGACATGATACCTCTCCAAATGAAGCTTAAGATGGTTTTTTAGTATTTAGAACTGTTTTTGTCACAATATTTAGTTATATTGAGCCATTAAAACCTTGGAATTTTTTACATTAATGGTTATCTATTAATATAATCTTCAATTTATATTCACAAAGTTGATATTTTGAACCCAAATGTAGAGATTTATATGTACCCCCTTTAAAATGTCTTCCTATTCAATTTTGCCCACCATTTCTAGCCTATAGATATATATTTCTGGATATTGACTTCCATCCATTGTTTTTATCTGTTCCTACCAGTTTTGTGTCATTTTCAAACTTGATTGGCATGCCATATCTAAGCATCATCTAAGTTATTGATAATCATTCAACAAACTGAATATTTAGTAATCTTTCCATGCCAGTGGCTAGGCTATCTATTTCACAATCTAATGATCAATTTGACTTAGGCATATTACCAACAAAAGTTATCAGTTATTTTGATGGTTAGTATGACCATTGAGTGACTTTATTCTTTAGATACTATTCAATCGTAGCGATAAGTAATTTCACCAACTTCAGAGAGTAATATTTGTATGGCAATATTAATCTCATCTCTGACTTTTATTTCCACTTAGTGAAAATGAATGGGAAAAGCATTGCTATGACTGACTTCAAAATATACCATAAGCACGTAACTCTTTATAATAGGTTTCAAAAATTGATTTCAATAAGATAAGAAGAGGGGAAAACTATTTAATAGCAATATTTCTGAAAAAAATCTGAGGGTTTTGGTGGTATCAGTAACATGATATGGCAACCAAAAAAGGGTAATGTGATATTGGGTGACAGTAACAAAAGCACAGTTCCCATGAAAAAGACTACTAGATAGTCCTGATGTTCTTTATCATGATCAGATCACATATGAGATATTATATTTACCTTTGAAGACTCTATTTCAGGATGAAAATTGATAAGGTGGAAAGCATCTAGAGAAAGCAGCTAGTCAGGATCGGCAAAAGACCCTGAATTAGTGGAATATGTGAATTAGTTGAAATAACTCATGCTTAGCTTAGAGAACCAAGAAGAACATAATAGTTAAGATAAAGTACCTGAAGTGTTGTCCTATGCAAGAGGAATTAGACTTATTATCTTTGACCTCAGAGGGTAGAATTAGGAGAAAAGGATGAAAATTATGGAAAAACAAATGTAGACTTGATGAAAAGAAAATCTTCCTAACTATTGGATCCCACTGGAGGTAGAATGGACTGCCTTGGAAGTTTTTCTCTTTTGAGTTTTTCAGCAAATGTTGGTTAGCCAATTGCGGGGTGTGTTGAGAGGAGATGGTCCTTGAGGTTAGTGTTGGATACATTCTAATTCTGAAATTCTCTGCTTCTCCTTAGTTACCTTAGGTTTTTACAGGTGATAAAGAAGAAAGCTAAAGAAATAGAGAAAGTAGGGGTAGATGCAGCACAATGAAGATTTGTTGAAAAATAAAGTTTGCCTTGAGTTGGAATTTTTAAAGGGTGATTTATTGAAAATATTAAGAATGAAAAATGAGGTATCCTTCCAACAAGGAATTAGGAAGAACTCTGAAGAGAGAGCTTTCGTGCGTGCGTGTGTGTGTGTGTGTGTGTGTGTGTGTGTGTGGCCAGGGGAGGGAGAGGAAGGGTGGTGGTGGTGGTGGTGGAGAGCATGAACAATGTTAAGGCTAAGTGTTTTTGTGAATTAGGAAATTATTTAAAAACTGATATTTGATAAGTATTAATTTGGTATATTTCAACAGAGATGATTGTCAGTACTTTGACAAAAATTATATACTGCATCGCTCTCTTTTTCCTGTCCTCCTTACTCAACCTGACCTGAGCAATATAATGCCTTACATGTAGTTAACAGGCTCAAGAAGTATTTGGTGAATAAATGAATGAGTAAATCTAAGATTTTGTGCCCTGCATTTATTTGGATCCCCCACAATACCTAGCACAGGGCCTTGCTCCTAATAATGGCTGCTCAATAAATATTTGTTGATTGATTAATTGTGCTATTCCAAACAACATAAGCCAGTTATTACATGTAAGCTGTTTTCTCGCTTTGATTTCATACTTAATGGACAGATACAAAGAATGAATTATATGTCTGTTCTACTATTTTCACTTAATAGCAGCTCTTGCCTTTGCCGGGGATGACAGATGGAATATTTTATTAAAGTTGAGAATGCAGTGGAAAGGACCTGCCAAGATGGGATGAAATAGATGCCAGGCCAACTTTTGGAGCCAGCAAGTGAAGTAGAAAGAATATAGGAAATGGAGTCAGAAAGACGTGGCTTTGAGTCCCACCTCCAGCATTTCCTACCTTTGGACAAATCCCCTAATCTCTATTAACCTTAGTTTCCTCATATGTAAAATGGAAAATAATCATACTTGTAGCATATATTTCACAGGGTTGTTATGAGGTTCAAATGTGATCATAATGGAAAGCATTTGGCAAAACTTCTTTATCAAGGGTTTTTATCTTTTTTGGGTATGACATGGATCCCCTTTGGAAGTCTAATGAAGCTAATGGACCCCTTCTCAGAATAATACCTGTTGTCTGCATTCATAATTGAAGGAAAGGTTTCAATTTCAGTTAGTGGACAATGAAGACAAAGATGTAAAAAAATTTTTTCACATTCAGCTTCACAGACTCCCTGAAATCTATTCATTGTTAGACTCCAGATTGAAAACTGGAGTTTTTAAAGGACAGCTAATATTAGGGAGGACATGGTCAGAATCATGAAGACTTTGCAGGTTCTATCCACTCAATTAGACTACAAGTGTGTTGAGCACAGGGACCGTGTAATTGTCTTATTTGCATCCTTGGTAACTGGTATATTGTCAGTTGTTTTGTTTTCCTTTTTTGTTTCTTTTTTACTCAAAGGTGCTAAATAAATGCTTATGAAGCTGAATTGGCAAATCCCTATTCCCCAAGGCAGAGAATT
Organism: Pseudochirops corinnae; assembly: GCA_028646515.1. Classification (NCBI taxonomy): domain Eukaryota; kingdom Metazoa; phylum Chordata; class Mammalia; order Diprotodontia; family Pseudocheiridae; genus Pseudochirops; species Pseudochirops corinnae. The sequence continues at coordinate 84,866,513 of CM053586.1, read as the reverse complement.
AGAAGCGAGTCTACAGAAACATCCAAATAGACCTTTCTTCAGCATAGTGGATATTGAAGAAATGTCGCAAGGGTTCAAATTGATCAATCAGACATTTTAAGCACAATACATTTTAAGCTTAGTGCAGTGCTAGGTGCTCGGGATAGAAAGACAAAAATGAAACCACCCTGGTCCTCAATTTGCATTCTAACAAGTGAAACAATATGTCTACTTAAAAATGTTCAAAATTTATACAGATAAAATACAAAGTAACTTCAAGAAGTGGAAGCACTATTCCTGGGGCAGTGGCTGGGATCAGGTAAGGTCTCATTTAAGAGGTAACACCTGAACTGAGCCTTGAAGGAAATTAGGGATTGTTAGAGGCAGAGGTGAGAAGGGACAGCATTCTTGGCATGGTAGATAGCCTGTGTGAAAAGTCACAAAGACCAGATATAGAATATTGTCAAAAAAAGCCAATTTGAGTCAATTTGCCTAGTCCATAAAATGTGCAGAGAAGTAATTGTGTAAGAAGCCTGGAACAAGCTTGTAAAGGGCCCTAAATATTAAATAAGAGAGTTTTAATCTTTATTCTAGAGATAATAAGGAGTCACTGGAGTTCATCGAGCAGAACAGTGAGATGGTCAGACTTATGTTTTGAAAATATCATTTTGTCAGTTTGTGGAGGATGGGCTGGAGAGGGGAGAGACCAAACAGAGACTGGTTAAAAGTCTGTTATAATAATCCAGGCAAAAAGGGATGAGCATCTGAAAGGTGACTGTGAGTGGACAGGAGACACAATTCATATGCAGACACGTACACATACACCCTACACCTATATACAACCATCATGACTATTTTCATGAAGGAACATAGGAGAACTGAGGGTATTCTGTGGCATCCAGCAGTGGTGAGAACAATCCTAAATCAACTTTTCCTTGCACTGTGACTATTTATTTTCAGAATCACCATAAAGAATTCAATTAGAACATAGTATAACCAAGTCCAACTAGGTAGGCAACTACGTGGCACAGTAGATAGAGTGCCAGGCTTAGAATCAGGAAAACTCATCTTTCTCAGTACAAATATGGCCTCAGACGTACTAGCCACAGATGTACTGTGACCCTGGGCAAGTCACTTCACCCTGTTTGCCTCAGTTCCTCATCTGTAAAATGGGCTGGATGAGGAAATGGCAAACCACTCCAGTATCTCTGCCAAGAACACCCCAAATGGGATCACAAAGAATCAGATACAACTGAATACAAATGAACAGCAACAGAGCCAAGTCCTGGTTTTGATACTCAGAAGATTCTGGAAAAGTACAGAAAACTAACATTCACAGCATCCAGGGGCTGGCTATAGGCCTGAGCTAGGAAGAGCAAAGCATTCATGGTCCAAAAGGACAAAAGCAGCCACATGCGGCTGGAGGAGAAGCAAAGGAACACCTTTATATGGTAGCTGTGACCCCTGGAACGTGGCCCCAGTTTGTGTGACTGACCATTACTGTAACCCTGTAGCTATGACTTCAAATGTCAACAAAGAACTTAGTACCCATTTACTCACAGTGCTCTAACGCTTCTGAAAGGTTTCTCAGAGATCAATTGGACATTGATGAAGCAATCCAAGAATTTGGAGAATCCTTGCCCCACTTCACTAGGTAAATGAGTCCTTGCTCCCTTGTGTGATCTTCTACTATGAGTGATTTAATTAAAGTCTCAATGCCATTAAATGGCAGAGCTCAAATTTGAACCCAGGTTTTTGACTCTAAACCTAGTGCTTTTCCCACTATGCTTCTTTGTAGGGAACTGAATGTTTTCTGCATTGCTAGGTAGGAGAAATAATTTCCCTTATAGTGGTTCACTCATTCAATCAACAGGTATTTTTATTTTTAATTTATTTCATTTTTAATTTATGGAATAAAATAAGCATTTCCATAATATAATAAAAAAAGATTGAGAATGAAACTACAAATCTGTTATGTACAACTTGCTATTCCTTTTAAACATATAATAACATTATAAAGCAAATGTCTTTTTCCCCTTTTTTTCCTTGCCCCCCCCAACAAGTATTTTTAAGTGCTCTTTATATGCTAAGTACTACTGTGTTAAGTGCTAAGGATATTAAGAAAGGCGAAAAATGAAAAAAAAAACCCTACCCTCAAGAAATTTACATTCCAATGGAAAAATAATATATAAATAAAAAGTTACATATAAGAAATATATATATGTATGTATGTATATGTGTGTGTGCATATATAGAGATAGATACATACAAAGAGAGAGCGCAAATGAAAGATAACCTAGGATTGGAACATTTTTATAACATTCTATCACAAGATATTATATAATATTTTGTAGAGGACGTTATATAACATTTATGAGGCATCTAGGTGGTACAGTGGGTAGAGTGCTGGGCCTGTAGTCAGGGGGAGCTGAGTTCAAATGTGACTCAGACACTGACTAGATGTGTGACCTTGGGCAAGTCACTTAACCCTTTTGATCTGTGTTTCCTCATCTGTAAAGTTAGCTGGAGAAGGAAATGGCAAACCACTCCTGTATCTTTGCCAAGAGAACCCCAAATGGGGTCACAAAGAATCAGATATGACTGAAAACAAATGAACAACAACAAATATTACATTTATATAGCACTTTTTTATGTGCCAGCCAGACACTGTACGAAGTGCTTTATAATTATTATCTCATGGGATCCTCATATTAACCCTAAGAGGTAGGTGCTATTATTATTCCCATTTAATAGGCAAGGAAACTGAGGCAAATGGAGGTTAAGTGACTTGCCCAGGTGCACACAGCTAGAAAGTGGTAGAGCAGATTTGAAATTGAGTCTTCCTGACTCTGGACCCAGAGCTCTCTTATCTACTGTACCACTTAGCTGACCTAGGTGCTCTAGGATTGTAAATGTCAAATTGGAAGGGCATTAAATAAGCCAGCTGGGTCTAACTCCCTTATTTCACACACGAACTGAGACCAAGTCACTTAACCAAGGTCACACAACTATTAAGTAGCGGAACTGAGAATTGAACACAGTTTCACTGTCCAAATTTGTCATATTTTCCACTAACCCTATTCAAAGGCCAGGAGGAAACAAATGTTGCCTCCAGAGATCTAGGCAACATTGTAATGTATTTGGTCTCTAGCCCCTTTCCCAGCTCATATGTGACCTTCATGGATTGCAGATTCCACCCATGTTTACCACTACATGGATCCTTTGGAAGAAGGAAAAGAACATGTCAAAAGCTCTCTAGCTGGATGAGACTTTGGAGAACAAAACTGAAGAAAGTATAGAGAGTGTTGTAGCTGCTCCCCTTGCTGGCCAGCTGTTGTGGCCGCTCCTCTTGCAGACCCAAGGACCAGCCTTGGGTTGCATCTTAGGAGGGATTAAGTGAAGAGACCAGAGACCAGAAATGTGTGCAGCTTGTAGTTTATTCCAACATGGCCACCAGCAGTAAGCAAGCAAGCTCCTATATTACTCTAGAGTAAGCATGATTCATGTGTGACCGCCTTGTGCACAGGGGGTAAAGGCCAATGAGGAGACTCCAAACCAGTGATATCAGCAGCTGTCTGACAAGCGAACGGTTTCTTTTGAAACATCCTTGAGAACAACAACTGCACTGTAGGTCTTGGTGCCTTCTTATCTCTAAGGAGTACACAGAGCAGCCTTAGGACTGAAAGGCCCAGAGGCAACTCTTAGATTCCTGTGAGAAAGACGGTGCCTTTTACCCATACTAACCCCTGCAAGAGAGGATAGGTATAGAGGCAGTAAGAATTTATTAAAAATGAAATAGGTTTATGTAAGAGGATGTCATCACCCCAACTCCAGTTATTATAAAAAGATGCTTTCATCTTTACTGAGGATACAGTATATGTCTAGGTGGGGATACAGAATAAATTGATTATGTATGCTAGGGTGTGCTGGTTAACTCTCCAAAAATGAGACAATTTTAAGCTCAATCTTCATTATTAACATTTTTCCCAACACTTTTTTAAGTCTAGGCAATCAATTAAATGATAACTCAAGCCATGATTTGTAGTGGTTGCTAACACTGGAAATGTAATAAATGGCTTTCATGAGTGGGTGTAAACTGGTTCCAGCATACCCCTGCTTGTGCCTTCTTTTGTGTGAAACACTCCCTGATCGTGCTAATGGAAAGTAATCCCTTGAATTCCTTTTTGTCTGTACTAGCCAGATAACATGATGTAGCTTAGACATTTCTTGGAGGCATAGCAGAGTGGAAGGTGTACTAGATTTGCTTTCAAAAAAACAAAACAAACAAAAAGCCCTAGGTTCAAATGCCACCTCGAGCGTTTACTATGGGACTAGAGGCAAATCACGTAACATTTCTGAAAGATACACCTTGTACCTAGAAGATGTTTGATAAATATTCATAGATAGACTGGTTCTATGGCCATGGGATGAAAGGGCCCTCAGAAAAGTGTTTCATATCATTAGTAGGTCTGGACTATGACAGCCTCTGAGCCAATTTGGCTGCTCAGAGAAGTTCACTAAAACCCTCTGCTGGCTGCATGATAGGCTGCCAGTTGTGTCAGGATTGATGATCTGTCTAATTAATTCTCTGTTACTGATAAAGTGACAAGGGGCCATATACTAGGCCTAGTTTTATTTAATCTACTTTTTTTTTTGTAACCAGGTTCAAGGATGTGACAAGGGATCTGAAAACTGGTATTAGGCCCCATTTCCAGTCCTCCAGGAAACTCTTCCAACCCAACCATGTATAAACATCATTTGAAGTGCTTAGAGTGGTGAGCCAGGAGCTGTTGTCTGCTGATGACTGAGGCCTCTGAGGACATAGGCATGAAGACGTAAAAGATGATGGATCATTTTATGGACTTGGCGTAATGCCATGTGTTGGTTATAAGCCTTAAAAAGATCTGTCTGTGTGAGGGAAAGCCTATATATTCAGTTAAAGATTTAACTTCCTTGGCAATATAGAGCTAAAACCTGTTACCTGCAGGGTCTATTGCCAGATAATATAATGATTCACCGAGATTCTAGAAAATTGGATTGAGAAGGTGAGGCAATGTAGTGTCTGAATCTTAGAGTTCGAAATACCTGAGTTTGAATCTTGCCTTTTGTACACATAAGCTGTATGAGTCTAGGTAAGCCACTTAAGTGCTCTTCAGTTTTCTCATATGTAGAATGGGGATAATAATGCCCTTAGTAGCTATCTCACAGAGTCATCGTGAGGATCAAATGAGATGATGTCTTTAAAGTGCTTTGTAAAACTTAGCTCTGTATAAATATCAGTTGTTGGTATTACTGTTGTGAGAAGTTTTATGGTAGGACGGGAAAAGGCAGCCTTAGAGTTAGGAAGACCTGGGTTCATTTTCTCTGACAGAGTGGTTGTGTGATGGTGAGCAAATCACTCAGACATCCAGTGTCTACTCTGGGTAACAGATAAATTGCCAGTCTGCATTGGTGGAAGGAGGATCCATATACCAGGGAAAGCACAGGTCTACACCCAACGCACATACATAATTATAGTACTATTATTAATATTATTATTTTACAATATTTCGTTTCAATGGGTAACCGAGCTCCAGACTAATAGTCTAGACAGCAGTGATAGTGGCTGACCTTTGTGGTTGTGAATTCTGGATTTGCTACAGCTTCTCTATTCTTCTTGCACCTTGCCTTCCTTTAATTTATGCACTTAAATTGGGTGACTTTTCCATACCTCAAAACGTTCCGGGATCTTCCTTTTGAGTCCTATGAGACAGCCAGTCTATCAACACTGAAGTGATAGTTCTCTACTGTGCACCTCTATTGAATTGGTCATGTGTGGATGCTAGCAGGTGACCCAAATCAAGCTTCTTTGGTGACTTCAAATGAGGGAGTGTGTGTGTGTGTACATACATACATACACATATTTACATATGTATTTGTGTGTATATAAATAAATGTATATATACATATATGTATATTTATATGTTGTTCAGTTGTTTCAGTCATGTCCAACTCTTTGTGACCCCATTTGGGGTTTTCTTGGCAAAGATACTGGAGTAGTTTGCCATTTCTTTCTCCAGCTCATTTTACAGATGAGGAACTGAGACAAACAGGGTTAAGTGACTTGCCCAGAGTCACATAGCTAATACATATGTGAGACCAGATTTGAACTCAGGTTCTCCCAACTCCAGGTCTGTAGCTCTATTCATTGTACCACCTAGCTTTGTGTCTGTGTGTTGTATGTGTGCATGTGTGTGTATGTATATATATAGTATATATACATATATATGGAGGGGGGGGCAGGGAAAGAGGGAGGGAGAGAGAGAGAGAGAGAGAGAGAGAGAGAGAGAGAGAGAGAGAGCAAGAAATAAGCAGAACCAGGAAAACAATTTATAAAATAACAATACCATAAAGACAACTTTGAAAGCTGTAAGAACTCAGATCCTTGAAAAGACCAGCTATGATTCCAGAGGATTGGTGATGAAATATACTATCTACCTATTTTAACTACATGAATATTACAGTATAAATTATTCTTCTGGTTTTGTTTATTTCATTTTGCATCAGTTCATCTCAGTCTTTGTATGTCTTTTGAAAAATATTTATGGCAGCTCTTTTTTGTGGTGGCAAAAAACTAAGAGGATACTTATCAATCGAGGAAAAGCTGAACAAACTGAGAATATTATTGTACTGTAAGAAATGAGGAAATAGGTGATTTTCAAAAGACATAAAAAGACTTGTGCATATGGGAGCTTTTCATCTTTCTGTGATCTCATTGGGTTATAAGCCTAGTTGTGGTATAACTGGTTCAAACTGGACATGCACTTTTGATAATCTCATATATATATATATAATTCCAAATTATTTTTCCGGAGGGTTCATTCATGGGTCCACCATGAGTTTATCGTTGGGCTGTAGACCCTCCAACAGTGTCATTTTCTTTTTCGTTATCTTAACCAATCTGATATATGTGAGATGTAATCTCAGTATTTCTTTAATTTGCTTTTTTTCTCTTAGTGAGTTGGAGTATTTTTCTTTTCTTTTTTGATTTTTGGAGGGGGAAGGGTAGGGCAATTGAGGTTAAGTAACTTGCCCAGGGTCACATGACTAGTTTTTTGGTGTTAAATGTCTGAGGCTGGATTTGAACTCAGGTCCTCCTGACTCCAGGGCTAGTGCTCTATTCACTGTGCCACCTAGCCACCCCGAGTTGGAATGTTTTTCATCTGACTGTTTTCCCCGAGAACTGCTTGTTCATATCCTTAGAACATCTTAAGTTCAACTGAGCTGACTGAGTGGTCTTCCTGGATCAGTGGCCAGTTCTTTTTGATCCATTCTATCCCCTTGCTGCCATCATAGGGCACAAGGAATTACTACTGGGTCATCCCAAGTCAGATAGTTTGGGCTATTGTTATTGTTGTTTGTCCTTCATTCTAGAAAAGGACCAATGACATCAGGAGGCTGAAGTCTTTACTTTCAAGTGAATTGGATTTGAGTGAGGCAGAGTTGTGCAAAGTCACCAGCCTCACTCTCTCCTCCAGAGTCATCAGAGTTCAGTGAGTCAGGTAGCACTGGGCACATGTGTCCCTGGAAGGGGTTGGGGAAACTCAGCTTGGCTCCAAAATAGTCTAATGGAGTATACTCTAGTCAGAGAAGATTATGCAGAGTCCCTGATTACATTGGCAAATAAAATTGGAAGTACACTAGCAAATTACATGAAATGGGGCAGATCTGTGAAGTTCGGGAAGCTGATTGCCCTCCTCTCATGCTTATGTCATGGATACTCGATAAATGCATACATCTCCTAAAGATTTTATGGAGATGAGAAAGTAGGTATGTAGAATGGCAGTTACTGATATTGAGATAGAAATAATATATGATCCTACTACATCTTTTGTTTGTTGATTACAAAAAGGCATTATATTACAAATATTACAGAGTCTTCTATTTTTAGACAATATTGTGCTGATTGCCTAGAACTAAAACACTACAGGACCTTCTTAATTAGTTTTGTAATTTTTGATGAGCTTAGTCAAGCCATCCCTATAAGAAAAGCAAAGTGGGCAAAAGTGAAGAGTGTATTGTTCTGATTATGTCATGCAGTTGGATGGAGGCATCATAATGGGCAACTGATTGAGCTAGTCTCTATGTACATATGGGGCAGTTTCTGCATATGGACAGTGAGCTGTTCTAGAACTGAGGAGAGGAAGGAGATGAATCTGGAAGGCATTGGAGAAATTTCTTAGCACTTTCAGTGGTACCCAGATGCTCACTCTTACAAAATCTAATTTCTTTAATTCACAATATTTTCTTAGGGATGTTGCATTGTGAATTATGGGAGATGATGATGTAATAATGATGATGGTAGTGATGATGATGATGATGCCATTTAAGATTAGCAAAGTGCTTTGGTCAATAAACATTTATTAAACACCTACTGGGACACCGTGGTAAGAACTTTACAAATTTTACCTCATTTTATTCTCACAACAACCCTGGGAGGTAGGTGCCATTACTATCTCCACTTTACAGATGAGGTAACTGAAGCAAACAGAGTTTAAATGACTTGTCTAGGATCATATAGCTAATGAGTGTCTGAGGCAAAATTTGAACTCAGGTCTAATAGACTCCAGGTCTAGAACTCCATCTCTTGTACCATGAAGAATTAAAATTGCATGTAATATAAAGGCAAATGGCAAAACATATGGTTGGTGTAAATCTGCTACAGCAAATTACCAGCGATGATTTATGCCTTGAAAGTTGTATAAAATATATCTCTAAGAACATATATGACTGGAAAAGGAAGTGGGTAGATTTTATAGTGAAAGTGTAGGACAACATGGACAATCTATGTGTCCCATATGTATTCATTCATTGAATGAATATATATATATAATATATATAAATATATATACAAATGTATTATATATATAAATATATATATATAAAGCACCTATATATACAGTTTATTGGAAGATGTAGAGAAGGATCATAAAAGGTGGGAGGATATAGATAGGGTGTGATCTACACTGGCAGAAGGAGTACTTGGGCCAATGAGATCACAGGTCCACTAAAGTACATCATTTTACTTAATGATCACATGTTGAATGAAACTAACAAATGTAAAATCATAGCTAAAGATTATAAGAAAAGTAAACAACCATAATAGTTTTTTTTTCACATTTTCTAAATTCAGGGTTTATTTGTTTTTTTTCTTTTCCAACTTTACAAGCCTTCTTCATCCTTTTAGGGGTATCATTCTTGACTTGTCACTCTCACTCTCCACATGTCCAGTTAATTATCAAATTCAGTTATTTCTGTCTCTACCACATATATTGAATGTATCCTCTCCTCTGCACTCACTTGGCTTCATCAAATTTTGCCCGAACAATTATAAAAGTTTTTTTTTATTTGTCTCCCTACCTTGAGTCTTTCTCCAACCCAGTCAAGCCATGAAAGTGATTTTCCTAAAACTCAGATCTGACCATGTCACCCCTTCATCATCAGTCCTCTAGAATCATGAATGGTTATTGTGTCAGTCATAGATCTTAAAGTTTTCAATTTTTTGTTTTAAGAGTGTTCTCATTGTATAAATTTTCTCCTGATTCTCCTCATTTCATTCTTCATCAGTTTACAAAAATCCTCAAAATTTTTCATTTTAATTATATTGATGTTACAAGTTATTCTTCTGGCTCTGCCTACTTCACTCCTAATTGGTTCATATAAACCTTTCCAATCTTCTATTTGAAAGGTGATTTTGAAAAGACACTCTCTATAGTCCAGCCCTGCAGACATATTTGCTGTTTCAAGGTGAAAAGCCATCTTTCATCTCCATGCCTTCTTACTAGCTGCTTTCATTTCTGAAATTCACTCTCTTCTCACCTCCATCTCTTGGAAACCCAGATTTTCCTTCAAGACTCAGTTCATGCTATGACTTCCTTCTACATGAAGCTTTTTCCTGAGCCCTGTAAGCTACTCAGCCTTCCCTTGTGAAGTTAAAAGGAGAAAAGGTAAAGAAGGCATTTTGCAAACCTTAAAGAACTAACTAAATATAAATTATTAGGGGGCTGATACCAACAGTGAGGACTATGGACTTGAAGCAGGGGAAGCTTATCTTGGTAAAAAAGAAGAGAGTTATCAATTATAAACAAATTATAACAATTATAAACACATTATAAACAATAAACAAACTAGGAAAAATTAAACAGGTAACAGTAAACAGTAAAAGTCAAACAGGTGATTCTCAGGGAGTCAGAAGCTTAGACTAGAGGAGGAGAAAGTATGCTGAGTCAAGGTATGGAAAGAGGTCAGAGGACACGTTTAGTCACAAAAGAGGATAAACAACAGAAGATCAGGTTATGAAGTTAGAGAAATTCTGTGATGCAGTGGATTCTGATGAAATGTTAAGATTCCTAACAAACTTTTCATCAATATCATTCTCATTTTTTTTTTTGAGACTGAGTTTTCCTATCATACATAGGCTTGGAGCGCAGAGGTGACGCAGACCTCCTTCTGCTACTGATTAGCACTAGAGCTTTGATCTGCTCTGTTTCTGAACTTGTCCAGTTTGCCTCTCCTTAGGCATATTCCCTCCTATCCACTGCATATTCCCTCCTGTTCTCAGGGGCTCAACATAACGTTGCCAAACTTGGTGTGGGTACTTATCAGCTTTGCCCACCGCAGCTCAGAACACCCAACTGCAAGAGATCTACCAGCCTCAGCCTCAGCCTCCTCAGTGGCAGAGGATTATAAGCAGACATCATCACACACATGCCTGTGCCACGCCCCTATTCTAACTCTGAAAGGAGACTGGGTTCCTAAATAGCTTGTGATATCACCAATCTTTCTATGACAGTTCCAAGGTCAGTTATACTCAGAATCTGTCATGGTTCTACCTTATTTAATCCCTTCTGCTAAATCACTGAGGTTATAGAAATATATAAATAAAACCAAATATGCTTTTATAGCATAAACTCTATACCTGTTGTCCCAATCCCCATGCATTGGTAAGTGGGACCCCAGAGCACAGTTACTGTGTCCCTTCAGGGGCCAAGTGGAAAGTAGTCTTGAGGAGTTGTGGAATGCTTATCTAATCCCATAATTTATGAGCACTCACCAGTATGGTTCTTCCCATGAAATCAGTTACTCAGCTAGATTTAATTATCTTTAACAAAAAAATATTTACTAAGGTGATAACAGTAGAAAACAGCTAGTTCAAACTATTTCTCCAAAAGTCAATATCACATTCTCCTATAAGAACATATAAACATATAACATATAAGGGGAAAGTGGACTGCAGTTTAAAGACCGTGTAGCAAAGGAGTTATGCATAGTTCTTGGCTCCTGGAAGTCCTTTTCTCCCCTTTGTGGGACACTCAAGAAAGTCCTTTTAGGCATGGCATAGCTTTCTGGCCATCCTCATTCTACAGACTTGAATCTATTTCTGCTTCCAGTACAGACACTGCACCATTGGCACCTGTCCCAGATACTCTGCTAGGATGATGATGAAAAGTCCCAATCCTCTGGTCCTCAGAAGTTCATGAGACTCCTCTGGCCACGGGGAGCAAGGACACCAAGGGACAGATGGAGTTCGAGGCAAAGGTCAAGGCCTGGGTCTCCTCCCCTCTCCCAAGTAATTCCTTCTTAGGGGTTAGGTTTGAAGGCTTCCAGTATAAACTAACAGATGTTCTAATCCTTGATTCCATTCTAACTGATTCAGTCAATGTTTTATGTAAGCCACACTGTTCTTGACCAAGTCCCATAACCAATTCAAATAGATTTCTCATGTAGCATCATTCCAGTTCATCTAATAGAGGAGTTTCTTAACCTGGGTGGGGAGTGTCTATGTTATATATACATATATATATATATATATATATATATAATAACTGTATTTCAATATAATTGGTTTCCTTTGCAATCCTACACATTTTTATTTTATGCTTTATTTGGAAAAGGGGCCCATAGGGATCTATGATGCAAGAAAAGGTTAAGAAATTCTGATTTAATGGCTTTCAAAGATGTAAGTCAATCAAAGACTTTTTACAGTTGATCAAAAGCTTATGATTGCTTGCTTTATTGATAGATTGGCTCAAAAATGGTACCCATTTTCTTCATACCTTATAAACAATTGAGATATGTTCTTACCTGGCTAAAGTTATTGACCCATAGCACGTGGCAATAATATCACCAGGTGAAAGTGTAAGGAAGTACCCATAGCTTCATGCTTCCATTCTGGTCCTCAAATAAGTTCTGTCTCTCCACATTCTTTTTTTTTGTTGTTTGTTTTTTGTTTTTTGGAGGGCAATTGGGGTTAAGTGACTTGCCCAAAGTCACACGGCTAGTAAATGTGTCAAGTGTCTGAGGCCAGATTTGAACTCAGGTCCTCCTGACTCCGGGGCCAGTGCTCTATTCACTGCACCACCTAGCTGCCCCTAGCCTTCCACATTCTTGACATTGAAAATGGTCAGTTCTACAGCTCACACATTCTGTATCTTCTACTTTTACCTTGTCATAGCATAAACAGAAACACCCTGAATCATCTATATATTTTCATTAATGTGTTAAATTCCTTGAAATAGGGATCCCCTAGTTTTGTTTTGTTTTTTCCTATGTGAGAATGCTTTTGATTAGATAGACAGCAAGGAGCATAATGGAGAGAATGTTAAACTTGGAATCAGGAAAATGTGGTTTCAGATCTCATCTCTGACACTTACTAACCCTGCAACCAGACAATTCATTTAACCTCAGTTAGAGAGACCTTCAGTTTCCTCATCTCTAATATGGGGATAATAATATGTGTGGTACCAGCCTCACAGGTTCGTTGTGAGGATCAAAGTTAAAGCTGTATAATTGCAAGCTCTTGTTATTTGTCCACAATCTTATGGTCAATGCATATGATATATAGGGAGAAGAGTGAGGGGAAGAAGCAGTGAAGTTGCTGGGTGTGACTGTAGAAGACCAATCATATTCCTTTTGCTGATGGGAATCTCTTGAAGTCCCCAAAAGTAAAGTTACTAATCAAGTAGAACTGAATTGGGAAATTGATCTTGTAAGTCTACAGGCACTCTTAGCCTAATTCTTTTATATGGACTATAGATTTTGAGCTGAAAGGCCATCTCAGCCAAGGGACATAGAACAGTACAGGGGTAGGACCATTAGGTCTGAAGTCACAGGACCTGGATGCAAATCCTGACTTTGCTAGTTATTACATGTTAGGCCGTTGGGGCCTCAGTTTCATCATCTGTAAAAATAAGGACTAGGTGACTTCTAAGGTCTTTTTTGAATTTAAAATCTATGATCCAGTCTAAATTTTATTATTGGAATGAGGAAACTGGGGCCCAGAATGGTTAAGGGACTTACTCAAAGTCATAACAGATAATAAACGTCAGATATAGGATTTGAATCTAGATCCTCTACCCCCAAATTCCATACCCTTCCTGCTGTACAAGGCTTATGAAGATGTTTGTTTCAATGAAATTCAACAAGCATCTATCAGGCTCCTTCCACAGGGAAGGCACTGTATAATGTACTAGGGATACAAAGACAGTGCCCGTGCTTAAGGAGCTAACATTTTAATGAGGGTGATAAGCAAATATATGATCATTTTGAGAGGGAGAGGGCACATTAACTAGTGAGATTCAGAAAGACTTCATTTAGTAACTGACATGAATCTTGAAGGAAACAAAAGCTTTTAACAGGAAAGAAGGAGTTCAGGAACTAGGAGTAATCTGGGAAAAGGCTGGTTGTCCTTCATTCTTGAAGAGGACTAAAATGACATCACTGTGTTAGAGTCAGGGCTAGTGTACCAGACTACCATAGGTTGGGCACAAATGGTCCATGTGAACTTTTGGAATGGATTCTCTAAATCTGAGCATCTTGTGTTTCTTTTGAGCTGCTTCAATTCTGCTTTGCTCATACAGCACCGCCCCCTTTCTGATGTGGGCATGCCATGCTGAGCAGTCCTATGCCAGTGTCTCCCATGTCACACAATGAATTCCAAAGTTCTTAAGAGAGACCTTTCAAAAAAGATATGGAGAGAGAAGGCAGAATCCTGACTGGCAAATAGTGAATAGGTCAGTTTGACTGGATAATATGTGTATGAGAAAAGGAAGTAATGTGAAATTGATCTGGAAAAGCAAGTTGGAACCAAGAAATGATGCTACTTGTATTTTATTTTAAGCATGCTAGGGACCCCCTGAAGACTCCTGAGCAGGGGAGGGATGTGGTTGGAAGATGATTTTGGCAACTGCATCATAGATAGAAGGAAAGAGAGAAACTAGAAGCAGGAAGATCAAGAAGCTTTTGCAGTAGGCCAGGAGAGTAGTCCAGGAGACTAAATGAGAGTTGTTAGCTGTGTGCGTGAGAGAAAGGGATAGATGCAAGATAAGATTAACTATGGGTGTTGAGGGGGAAAGGGAATCAAGGACAACTCTGAGGTTGTAATCATGGATAACTGAAAGAGTAGTGGTGCCCTCTACAGAAGTAAATTTAGAGGAATAGTCAATTGAGGGTGAAGGTGGAGGAAGAAGGAGTTAATTTCCATTTTAAACGTGGTGTATGAGAAGCATATAGGAAATACAGGTGGAGGTATCCATAAGGCAGTCAGTGATGTGTGACTGGAGCTGAATATCTCGATCCAAGAGTCATCTGTATGGGGATGGCAATTGAGCCCATGGGAGTTGATGAGAATACCAAGACAGGGTTAGTAGACAAAGAAGAGAAGACACAGGACAAAGCCTCAGAAGCCTATCCCTGGTGGGTCAGATGTGGATAACAGTTCATCAAAAATGGCCTTCCTATAATCTATATTTGTAATCATCTAAATTATTCGGTTTTGGGGTTTGATTCTTGGTCTTTTGAAAAAAACATAGCAACTTTTTTTGATTTTGGTCTTCTTTTCCACTCCAACTTTGCATCATCTTTATAAAATTAATTTCTCCTAAAATGAGTAAAAGTATTAGCCTCTTTTTACCTGCCCTCTACTTCATTTTCAAGGATTTTTTTTAATAAAGGAACTATAGAGAGACCCACCCAAAAAATTCCACATTTTCTAATATTCTACAAGTATTTTTTTTCCTTGAATGGGTCAATTAACAGCACATAAATCATGAGAAACAGTTGAGAGTTTCTGATCCAAATTTAGCCAGGCTCATGATTGAAAAAAAAAAAAAATCAATGTACTTTGATTTGTATGGGAGCTCAGATTTAGATATTTAAGTTGTTTGCACATCCTTTCTAACCATGTCTATGCTGACTTTACGAAAAGCCAGGAAAACTCTTCTCAAATTGTGTTTGACAACAAAAGCTTTAACTTCTGGCACCTAAAAGATTAGTTTTTGCTTCTTCTATTGTTAGTCCTCATGGTTTCATCTGTAATATATATAGTGATTGTCTGCAGCCTGGCAACAGCGTGAAGGAGTGAGAGGGGGCCGGAAAAACTATAGCCCCTTGTTAGCTGCAGTCCAAACTTCAAAGGCTTTGAGGACATTGAGTAGACAGGTTTCAGCAGTCGATAAAGCAGCCTGGAAAACAAAAGGCCCGCTTCCCTCTCACCGAGGTGTCTACTGATCCAGGGTGATTTTCAGCCCACTTTTTTCTTTTATTTGTGGTGAAACTCCTGGCAATGAGAGAGACACATTCTGCCCACGGTTGTGTGCCCCTTGATTCTGCATCAGAGGGAGATATGGGCATTTATGGCACCATAAATCAAGGGATAAACCATACATGAGCAGCTGGCACATGTGCTAATAACTATAATTATTAATCATGTCAATTTCACACCCTTCAAATTTATGCTATGTGCTTTCTGTAGGAAAGCCATCCCTGGCGCCTTGAGCTGTTTATGGTATGAAAATATGATGTGCTGATGGTCTTTGATAATTGTCTTATGACAGTATTGATCTGCCTACAATTGGGTTTGTGGGGCATCGAAGCCCCCACAAAGTAGCTGTCCTTGGTCTTCTGGTATATATCATTGTCACACATCCCCCATTGTTAGTGAGTGGCGTGAATTACTTTCAGCATTTGGCCAAGTCTCTAGCTGCTAGGTCACCATTATTCTAGCCTTATGTCAATGTGAGGACATTTACTTTGATGTCCCCTTTGTACCTCTCCGAAAGCTTTTTTTTTTTTTTTTGCTTTCAGCCACAGAACGCTAGGCTGCAAGAGAGGTTCAAAGAGGGAGAGTGACTACAAGTTTGGGGTGAGAGAGTGAATGGAAGCAAAGAAATGGAAAATATGGTTCCTCAACATTTAGAGGACTTTTTGCACTCCTGTCTCCCCTAATTTGGTGTATCTACACCAGGGGACTGTGGGATCCAGTCCAAACCCTAAGTGGCATGCTCAATAAGTATGGGCTGTTGAAGAGTATTGAAGGATTCTGAGATAGTTTGGATTGTCTATTTCTGCTCATGGGATAAGCAATCAGCCTATGTAATGAGGATTTAACAGACAAAACCATGGAAGGTGGGTAAAATATCCATGTTATAGAGGCCCTGTGCTTCCTTAAAACTCTAATTTCTCTTATGGAAAGAAAGGATTCTTCCATGCCTAAGTGTCAAGCACCTTGCTGATTGATCGGTGTATTAACTTGACAGTGCAGTGGCCAATCCTCTCCCACTGGCCTGACCTCATGCATGGGACACTTCCCACTTGCTCAGAACCCTGCACAGCCCCCATTGGGCAATGGCAAAATCACTCCTGCTGTCTTTACAGCTGCTCTGTTCCAATGACCCCCAGAAGGTTCTGGGGATTGTTAGAAGAGATTTCTATTAATCAACCACAAACCGACTGTTACAATTTCACACTTTTTTTCCCATCATTTCACACATTTAATGAATTTGGGTGTCTGTTAAATTCAAAACATTTACAATCAGGGCCAAAAAAAAAATTCCCAACAAAACCCTCAACACAATAGACAGCAGCAAGATGGCAAGGGTAACTTCAAGACTGTCTTCCTAAAACTGGCTATTTAACCTGGAACAGCTGACCAGGAGCTAAAGATTTTACTCCAGCAGTGGCTGCAACAGGAGTAGCAGTTTATAGAAAGATTAACCATAAGATGTGAAAATTATCAGGAAGCTTTGGGTGGTTTGTTTGTCAGTGGAATAAAATCAAGGAATGTCCCCTTCCAAGCCCGATAAAAATCCCAAACTAGACTTTGTATTTTGTTCCCTGCCCCCTTGTCTCATCCATCCTCCTAGGGAGCAGACCATCTTCCAGGTCTTCAAGGAAGTTACTTAAGTGAGGTGGATGGTCATAAACTACTGATTATTTCTCAATCAATTCAGAAACTGGCTTTTGTCTGCAAGCTGCTATCCTTATATGGGATGTATATCCCATATAAGTATAAAGAACACATATGATTCTAAGAAATTTTAGAGATCTTCTAGTCTACTTCTCTTATTTTACAGATGAAGAAACTGAGTCCTGGAGAAATTATTTGTCCTGCCCTAAATCACACAGGTGCTAAGTGGCAAAGCTGGGATTCAAATCCAGGTTTTTCCATTCCAGATCTGATGTTCTTCTCAAAGATAAAGAATTCTACAGAGTTCATTTAATCATGTCTTTCTTCATCCTGAAATAGTTCATCCTGTCCCCTTAAATTAAGCATCTTTTCTTGCCTGGCTATTTACTCCATGTGCTTCTCAAAGCTCTGGATCCTCCCTGAATCCTTTGGGTTTCTACACAGGGATGCTGACTTTGTGCAAGCACCATTCTTAAAAAGAGAAAAGATGCCTCCTGGGTTGTTCTCTAGCCACCCCTACTGGTTTACATTGAATGGTGGGGACTGGCTTTCCAGTAGCTAGCTGTTCAGCTTTCTCTACTCTAAATGAGGGATTTCAGTATGTCAGGGAGTGCTAATGTAATTAGGAAAACCAGATGATATTGTGAGTCACGAACTTTTCTTCATATTTCCTTATGTACTCAATTTTGATCCAAACAAGGAAAGTCAGAATCTTTTAAACCTGGCTTGATATTAATATCTGCAGCAATTAAAATAAAATAAAATAAAATGTATAAAACTACCAGAATCCACTGACAACCTGCACTGAAGTGAATGTTAAAAAGAATAGCAGTTTACAGAGGGCTTTTCTTAAAACAACACTATCAGGGTACCTACCAACACCTCAGTTTTATGAAGAAGGCAGAAAGGGCTCAGAAAGATTAAGTGGCTTACTTGAGGTTCCATAGTCAATAAGTGGCAGAATTAGAACAAAAACTCAGGACTTCTGAATACAAGTCTAAAACTCTATTAAGTAAACCATAGCTTTAGTATAATAAAGTACCAAATTCAGGAATCCAAGTCTAAAAATTCTTAACTTAGAAAGACACATCATAACTTTTGTTGATTTTCTCCTTTCTGCATTTTTTTTCAAATTTCTTCTTAAATTCAAATTTCTAAAAAAATTTATTGACAGCTTTTGCTTTTATTTCCTCTACATTTTTATAGTTATCCCAGCCAGCATTTGCACTAACTTTAGAAATTTTGGCAAACAATCATCCTAGAGAGTTATCTTTTATAATAAAAATTTAAAATGGGGTGTGGGGACAGTTCAACAAAGCCTAGCCTTATATGTAGTGTTCCATGTCTATAGTCCCCAAATTCTTTTTTTAAAAAAGGAAAGAAGTACATTTTCATATCTTTCCTTTGGTCAAGATTGGTCTTCCCTAGGTTTCATAATCCTGCTATTTTTAAAAGTAAAAAAATGCCTAACATCTTTGTTGCTCTTGTTTTTCTTATGCTCGAGAAAGATAACTGGTTTTTTTTTTGTTTATTTTTCTATTATTATCTAAAGCAGTAGTTCTCAAAGTGTAACATAGGGGTTCCTCAACTTTACAGGGGATCTGAGAGGTCAAAACTATTTCCATAATAATACAAATATGTTTTAATGTTTAATATGATAAGTATTTAAATATATTTCATAAAAGCTTTTTAATATCTTTGATAAATTTTTACACTGTAAAGGGTTCCTGAGACCAGAAAGTTTGAGAATCACTGCTCTGGGCTACTAAAACTGAACTGTTTTTTCTTTAGGAAATTATATTTATTTCTTCCTGATATATGGGTAATTGATTGTCACAGATCAGAGCTAAGCAAATAGCTTTGTAGTACAGTTACAGTCTTGGGACAGAATTTTTGACATTTTCTTTGCGAATTACATGTCATCCTTTTTTTTCTCTATATATCTGGTTGGTAATGGGGACGTTTGCATTAACTGGAGAAATACTGGCTAAAGTGTTCTCAGTAAGGTCTGGTTGCTCTCTACTTTCTCTCCTTTCCATTTCCCTAAGTTAAATCGGTATTTATAAACTGCCTCAGAAAAATTGGTTTCTTAGAAACTTTCTCCAGAGGGAAATGCAAGAAAACAAAGTTTGTTGTTGTCTGAGCTGTTAGGATTCTGGGGCCAAAATCATCCTCCAGCCAGAAAGAAACTTAACTCCCCTGAAGCAGGCATTCCATGTATATAATGTCATTCAGGACATTCAGGAGAAGGGGGAGAGGAGGACAGACTTGTTTTTTGCCACTTTCAATTAGATGTCTAAATGAGACAAGGCCCCTTTCCCTTTTGAGGATGGTTCTACCCGACTAGGAATATCGGAGAAAAGAACAGCTTCTCTCAGCTGGCCCCTTCTGTGGGTTTTCCCATACGAAACTATGTCACCAGTGCTGCTCAGCACTTTGTTATTATGACAGGAAAAAATGAATTTCTAATGCGCTATCTCTACCAGCTGCAAGTACCTTCTCTATTTCTAGTTCGCAAACATGCCTGCCACCGTTTTCTGCTAAGTGTTAATGAGTCCAGCACAGAAGACTAGCTGGGAGAGCACACTTTCTGGGTTAAAAGGCTTCAGAAGCTAAGAAATCAAAAATGCTCTGTTTCCTTTATTTATCACCCCCCGCCCCTTTCTGAGACCTGCCAAAATATATGGATGCTACAAACACAGGAGAAAATGTGAAATGTGGAGATGGGTCTTGGGGATCCTTTTGAGAATTTCCAAATCACACAGTTAGACTTGGGGGTAGCTGCAAGTAGAGTTTTAGGAAGCATTTTCTCTGTGAGCACAAAATTATCCCCTTCCCTGGGTTTTTTTTTTTTTTTTGTATGACAACAAATTAAGTGGAGGGAAACCTCTTTGTGTGTTACTTTTGAATTGGATTATCCAAAACCATTTTGTGATCTTTGGGATCCTTGAAAAATTCTGTGGCATTTTACTGCTGTGTTGGTTCTGTTCCATTCCTGGAGATATTTGAGGGGTTCCACAAGGTCCTGTTTTCATGCTAGGTTCCAGGCCCACTTCCCATCAACTTTCATAATCCTGCCTGGCCCTTTAATAGGTCATTAATAGGTAATAAAGATAGTTCTCTGTCCAGAGATTGGAGTTAAAATCATATACATTACCTGGAAAAAAAGAAAGTAGAGCCCCCTTAGCACATTGTTCTAGTAAGTTCTTGCAGTTTCAGCACTTCAGCACCCTCAAGGGTCAGGCTGGCCAGGGAAGCCTAAAGCAATAGACCTTTATTATGTATGCTTTATCTTTCAAAAATGATTTGTTTTTTTTTCAGTTTTTCTATATTTTATTTTTAATTTATGGACTAAAACAAGCATTTCCAAGACATAGTATAATAATAAAAAAAAGATGATTGCACATCTTAACTCACAGGCTGTACAAAAATAGACAGCAGTCTGGATTTGTCCCATGGGCTATAGTTTGTAGACCTCTGATCTAGAAAGAAGTCTTGGAAATTCATAGTTATATAGAAGCTAGTTCAACAAGAAAAACTTCAGAAACCACTCACCCAGAGTTTTAGATCTCCCTTAATGAACCTCTTGGGGGTTCAGTTCAATTTAGGGATACCTCAGTGGATCCAAGTCCCTGCATCAGTCCTAGAAAAACTTTTAGGGACCTACTTAATAAAGGATCACAGGATCATAAATTTAAAGCAGAGAAGAACCTTAGAGGCAACCAAGTCCAACTTGCTCATTTTGGCATAGATAGGTTATGCGACTTACTTAGGGTCACATAACTAGTATCCGAGGCAAGATTTTTGCACTCCTGACTTCCTACAGCTAAGTCATGTACTCTATCCACTATGCCAAGAGTTAGTGCTTGAGATGGGCTATACATTAGACACTCATGTGTCTACACTCCATCTGTGAGTCAATTACACATGGTTGGGATTAGAATCAATCCTGTATTATTTCCGTGGATGAGGGATAATGGGAGAAGACTTGAGTAACATTCATATATACATTCATTCAGGTAACACATTTATTGGGCATCTGTTAGACATAAGACTATTTGCTAAGTACTGTAGGGGATGCAAAGAGATATGAGGTCCCTATGCTCAAAAAGCTTACAATCTAGTAGGGGAGGTAAAATATGCAAGTATAGCTGTAGTTAACCCTTTAAATTTGCAAAGTACTTTACACAAATTATCTCCTTTAATTCTCACAAAAGACTAGTGAGGTAAGGGCTATTATTAGACCTATTTTACAGATGAGGAAAATGAGGCACAGAGAAGTATGTTACTCAGGGTCATAGAGGTATGTCTGAGACAGGATTCAAATTCATATCTTCCTGATCCCTAAACCCAGTGCTCCATTAACTAAGTCACCTTGCTACCTCCAAATAATTACAATATCACACAATGTATGATGGATGTAAAATAATTATGTACTATTATATGACTGTTAACTAGTAGGGCCCATCTCTATTAGGTTTAGGGAATCTAGAGACAATTAACACTGTATTCCTGCTTTCTCCCATGCCTTGGACATTTTTACATAGGCAAAAGTGGGCATTAAAGTATAAGAGTTTGAGGAGAGAAGGGGAAGGGATAAGAAAGGGATGGGAAGGGATAAGGAAGGGATAGGAAGGATGGGAAGGGAAGGGAAAGAGGAAGAGAAAGGAAGGGGAAAATGAAGGGAAGGGAAGGGAAAGATGAAGGGAAGGCAAAGAGGAAGCAAATGGAAGGGGAATGGGAAGAGGAAGGGAAAGAAGAAGGGAAGGGAAAGAGGAAGTGAAGGGAAGGGGAAGAGGAAGAAAAAAGAAAGAGGAAGTGAAGGGAAGGGGAAGAGGAAGGGAAAGGAAAGAGGAAGTGAAGGGAAGGGGAAGAGGAAGGGAAGGGAAAGGAAAGAGGAAGGAAAGGGAAGGGAAAGAAGAAGGGAAGGGGGAGAGGAATATAAGGGAAGGGAAAGGAAGAGAGGGGAGAAGAGAAGATACAGGAGAGTAGTTGAGAGGAAAGGAGAAAGAAAAGGAAGTAACCTTGATTTTTTTTTTTTTCTATTTGCTTAGGATCATAGATTTAGAACTGGAAGGAATTTCACAGTTGAGGAAACTGAAGCCCACAGAGGTTATGTGAGTTGCCCAGAATCAGTCAGTAAGTGTTTATGGTGGGATTCAAACCCAGGTTTTCTAGACTGCCAGGGCAATGGTTTCTCCACTGCATAATGCTGCCTCTCCTAATATGTATGTAGGGTACATATGTTGCCCATATAGGTTATATGTCTGCCTACAGGGGTAACAACAACAGTAGCACCAATAATAACAATAGTTAACATTTATACACTATGTAGGGAGGCTTTGATAGGTGTCTTTGGAATCTTCCCCATCCTACTCTAAGGGAGACTCTTCTGTCTGGGGTGAAACAGAAGGGGCCACAATTGTGGCTGCTTTCAGACAGAGACTAAATTATAGCTTTCTGCACCACGAAATATTGCTAGTTTAAGGGAATTATTTTTTTGTAGGTGCAAGCAGCTTTACTGGTGACTATTCCTTATAGAGAAGAGGGTACACCAAGCTAATATCTGAAGACTTGAACCCTTCACACCAAATACAAGTAACACAAATGACTGTCACAAATAGTGAATTGTGAGTAAACCCATTATCTAAACAGAGAGTAAAGAGGAGTAGGAGAAACGAAAGATTAGACTCTACAAGTTAATTACATGGAGTGAATGAACTCTCCTAAGGGGAGCAAGATACCTCAGTTATGGGAGAAAAAGTCCCTGATTTCACTCAGGAGGAAGTTCCCCAAAATCTCTAATGAGGCAAATCAAGGAGGTATTGAGGAGCTGCATTTTCTTCATGTATCTGCCTTCCAGTGTCTTCTCTCTCTCTCTCTCTCTCTCTCTCTCTCTCTCTCTCTCTCTCTCACACACACACACACACACACACTCTCTCTCTCTCTCTCTCTCTCTCTCTCTCTCTCTCTCTCTCTCTCTCTCTCTATCCATGGAGTTGGGCCTGAAGAAAGACTAGACTGACATGTGTCCTCTCAAAGCAGGAAGACTATCTCTCCTCTCCACAGCTCTCATGCTAGCTCATACAGTCACACAGTATCAAGTCATCAATCTCTTCACAAAGGAGGAGAGTTTTATGCAAATACACCAGGTTTAAACCCAATTTCCGTGTTCATGTCCTCTTCAACATAATGCAAGCTTCTTGTGCTTTCCACCTCCTGCTGGGTGCAATGTGTCCCCTGAGGGAAGGCAGCAAGGGGCTGGACAGGGAGTCTTGCATCTGCCCCAAAGCAAGGACTTCCATCTGTGCCAGCACAAGGCAGCTTCCACCTCCTGCTGCCAGCCTGATCTTCCAACCAGGCTGTGGACAACCTCCAGGGTAAAGAGGAGCCCCCTTCTCTTTACTTCTCCCTCTGTACCAATTCACTTGGCGATCTCACTGGCTCCCATGTATTTCATTACCATCTCTTTGCTGATGATTCTCAAATCTAACTTTCTTGTCTTATTCTCTCTGTTGACTCCCCAACTGTCTTTCAGACATCTTGAATTGTATGTCCAATAGATGTCTTAAATTCATTATGTCCAAAACAGTACTCATTATCTTTCCCCTTAAACTCTACTCCCTCCTACCTTCCCTATTACTGTAGAGGGCCACACCATCCTCCCAGTCCCTCAGGAGGCTCCTTGACTCCCCACTCTCTCTCATCCCTCCACTATATCCAAGTCATTGGCAAGGCCTGTCTATTTTACCTTTGAAATATTTCTCTAATACATCCCATTTTCCCTCTGCCTTAATCTCTTCATGCCTGGACTATTTCAATAGCCTGTTGGTGGGTCTACCTACTTGGCATTCAGAGCCTTTTATAATCTAGCCCCTCCTACCTTCACAATCTTCTGACTCCTTACTCCCCAACATATACTTTTCAATCCAGTGACCCTGGCCTCCTGGCTGTTCCTCAGATAAGTCACTCACCCCATCTCTCAACTCTGGCAATTTTCTCTGACTGGCCTCCATACCTGGAATACTGTCTCTCCTCATTTTCACCTACTGACTTCCCTGGCATCTTCTAAGTCCTAAGTAAAATCCCGTCTTCTACAAGAAGCCTTTCCTAACTCTTTGAATTCCAGTGCCTTCTTTGTGCTAATTATTTCCTATTTGTCCTCTACATAGTTTGTTTGTATATATAGGTTTGCTTATTGTCTCCCCGTTAGACTGTGAGTTCCTTGAGGGCAAGGTCTGTCTTTTGCCCCTTTTTGTATTCCCAGTACTTAGTATAGTGCCTGGTATATAATAGGTGCTTAATAAAGGCTTATTGATTGGTTGATCCTACCACTACTGCCACCACTACTACTTATACTACTACTACTACTACTCCCCCCACTACTGTTGCTGCTGCTGCTGCTACTACTACTGCTACTACTACTACTGCATTAGAGAAGAATCAAGCTATTTTATACATTTCCTTCCTCATCACCAGATTCTCTTCTCTTGTCAGGACTGAAGGGGGGATTTCCTTCAGTTGGTGCTATATAAATTCTAACTAATATTATGACTATTACTGTTTGAAGAAAACGTCATCGTGGCTGCTGGATTGATTCACTGCTGGACCAGATCCTGCAGGTTCCTCCTCAATCTCCAGTATGGACTCTCATCTTCTGGCAGTTTCTTCTCTCGACCTTTCAAAGGTCACAGGACGGCTGCCGTCTTAATACTACTTGACTAAAGAGGATGATGATGGTGGTGGTGATGGTGGTAGTGACAGTGATGATGATGGTGGTGATGATGATGATGATGATGAAACAGACAGAGACACTAGGGTACTCCTGGTCACATGTGATCTTAGGCAGAAAGAACAGTTTGCTGATGCTGGTGCTGTTTTTCCTTATCAATGATTGACAGCAGTTATTGACTTCATTGTCATCAGGAAAAAGAGCCTGAAGTCGAGTCCCTGAGGATGTACGTTGGTACATAGACCAAGTTCCAGTAGCAAGTTAAAAGATCCCTCTTTGTTATACAATAAGTGGACAGAAAGCAGTCATAGGATAGCTTCTTGTGGTCTGAACTGGAGAGCTGGGTCCCTCTATTCCATATCATCATGAATCCATATGGATTATTGCATAAGGCAATAGAGAAATGAGCCTTCATTGTTCAGAATCCTGTTACATAAAAATTTTCTTAAAAAGGAAGAAAAAGCAATTCAGCAAAACAACCAATACATCAAAAAAAATTCTCATGTTATATGCACCATTCTATACCCATAGTCTTCAACCTCCTTTAAAAAGAAGCTGAGGGGAGGGGAGGTGTGATATATGCAAATATATCATCTCATTTCTCTTCTTGGGACTTAACTTTAGTCATAATTCATGTCGTTCTTTCCATTTACATTGTTGTACTTTGCATCAGTTTACATCAGTTCATGTAAGTCTTCCCAAGCATTTAGCACAGTCATCACTTCGTAAAGCATAGCAACATTCTGCTACATTCATGTATCACAACTTGTTTAGCCCTTCTCCAAAGGGCATATGCTTTGTTTCTAGTTCCTTGCTACCACAAAGTGTTTCTGCATTATATTTGTGTTGCCAATCAGGTTTTTATATATGAAAATTTGAGCCAAATCAACTTCGTAATAAATACAATGGGATCTAGCAATCTAGTAACATAGGAAAGGAAACGCTGTGGAAAGCTTCATATTATAATTATTTTTGTACACGTTTTATTTCTGCCCCCTCCTACCCCCTACCTTAATTATAGGCTCTTTGAAAATAGGGACTTTGCTTTCTCTTCCTTGATTTCTCCTTCCCCTCATGCAGTGCCTAATATAAAGGACTTTATATCTAGCAGATGTTCCATAAATATTGTTGAATTAAATAATTGATTAATGGGTTAGTTGATACATGATGAGTATCTCCTGAGTCTCATTATCCCTCTTCATCCACAAAGGGATCAGGCTTGAAACGTCCTATTTTTACTTACTTTAGTCTGAAGGAAAACATTGGTACCACCCAGGTTCTTTGCTGAACTATAGTAGAGAAGTCCAGATGATACTTCTTGGAACAGTCTCAAGACATCTTTCTGTATAGGAACTAAAAGTTTTTGTTTTCAAAAGTCCCCAAAATGTCAGCTCCATTTCATTCCCAGGCATCTATGTCACATAATAGGCAATCATATAAAGAAAGCTTTGCCCAGAAATGCCATTCAATTGGGGGTTTTGGTAAATTACTGTCTGCTCTGTTTCAGTCTTTGGTTCTTTGTGATGCTGTTCTAGTAATCTTCATTCTATGACACCTAAACTCAGGCCATAATCCACTTCTCTTTCTCCACCAGAAGCTTGGACTTTTCCTATGCTGTGCTGAGCTCCTATAACTCAGTCTATTTGATAGGACCTTATACTTCTGTAACTAGGTCTCCACTGCACTTCCTGTCTATCTCCACACCATGCTGCCTCACATACTCTCACCCCCTCCTTTCCAGCTCCCCTTTATGTGTCTTCTCACACTAAAATGTCAGCTATTTAGGTCAACAACTATTATCCATGCTTTGCTTAATAAAAGCTCCATCAGTCAGTCAATCAATCAACCAATCAAATATGTCTCTATTCCTCTCACCTTCTGAATTGTAAAAATGGGTGAACTTCAAGATACCAAATCTAGTGTGCTCACCTACAGAAGACACATGTTTAGTTCTCTTTTACTTCCTTTCCTTTAATGCCAATTAAAGACTACATATCTCAGTAAATTCTCTCATGGAGAATATCTGAACTATTGAGACATTAGGCAAAATTTAAGTCTTTGCTCCATTATTCAGATTTGTCTGTTATCCTTTTCCCCCTTTGATAAGGATTTCTGAGGTAAACCTTTTAATTTCATTAAAGCTTTGCATTTAGCCTGGCGAATCATTTAAATAGGATAACAGGGGTCCTTTCCTGCCTTCTTTCCTCCTTTGCTTCCTTCCTTCCTTCCTTCCTACCTCCCTTTCTTCCTTATCTCATTTTAAAAGATCGGTTGAAAAACTCTGCATACTTCTGATTAAACAATAGAGTTCAATTTTAAAGGATGAAAAAATTCATCAGAATTTAGAATAAATACCTCCTAAATCCTATTACTTCTTTGTCCAGCTGACCATAGATTTTCATCGAATTTTAGAGCTGAACTGATGTAGACGAGTTAGAACCTCTAATATTCCAAGTGATTCTGAGGCCATGGAACTCTTCTCAAACTTTAATAAGCATATGTTACAGATCTTAGTAAGAGTTACTCAAGCATCCCATATCTTCTGAACTGCAGAACTCAGCCATCCCAGATTGATGGCCAGCTGTCAGCTCTGAGTGAGTGACTGACGATTGGTTGGGTCCCTGCAGGTGGTAGTGACATTGATGGAGAGTGATGGATGACTGTGACACAGCCCCACCCCACCCACTTAACCATATGCATGACAGAAGGTCTTGCAGGCCTGCACTGACTGGTCTGACAATGCCCTTAAGTAGGCATTTAGATGTGTAAAAAACAATGCATTTGGATCCAGCAGTGATTCCACTACAAATATGGAGCCATTTAATAGGTTGCTAATGTGAAAATAATTTTCTTTTCTGACTTTTGAATTGCAGAAATAATGACAGATGGAGATAAGCCATAGAACTGATAATGACTTTGCTGAGAGGGGGAAGCAGCTCTTCAGGAAATGTAAAAAGTGTCCTTGTCCTGTCAGAAGTTGATAGGAGCCCACTGATACATCCTTCTATTTTCTCCTTACCTCTTGTCACACCCACTTAGTTTCATTCTTTCTCTTCCTTCCTCCCTAGTCCTGGTTTGGTTGCTTCTCTTTCTCTTTGGTGTATTTTCCTATGTAGACATACCTTCCTTTCTTCACCCTCCCTTTTTCTCCCTCTGTATCTTCCTCTTCTCCCTCTGACTCTCTCTCTCCTCTCTTCCCCTCTTCTTCCTCTGCCTTTCTTTCCTTTTTCTCTCCCTTTAACTTATTACAAATTCAGGCCTCATCTCTCCCAGAGTTGCAGGAACTGTGTGTGTCTTTGGAAAAGAGTATCAGAAAACTTTTGGGAGAAGGAACACAAGGGACTTATAGTTAATTTTAAATGAGGTAATATTTATTATATATTTTTTAAAGAACTTAGCATAGCTCCTGGCATAAGTGGGTACTTAATAAATGCTTATTCCATTCTCTTCCCTCTTTCATAGTGAAATAGAGTTAGGACTAGACACTGTAAAGTGGAATTAGGGACTGAGTACAAGCAGTGTTGGAAGATGTCTAACCAGAAGGATTAAGAGGAGTGATTGATCAGTCATTTTAGATAAGGAGAATAGACTTTTGCTTTAAAATAAGGGGGGGAGGGGGCGGCTAGGTGGCACAGTGAATAGAGCACTGGCCCTGGAGTCTGGAAGACCTGAGTTCAAATCTGGCCTCAGACACTTAACACAAAACTGGCTGTGTGACCTTGGGCAAGTCACTTAACCCCAATTGCACCTCCAAAAAGCAAAATAAAATAAGAGCTGATTTTCTTCTAAAATCATAGTTTTAGAATACAGAAAAATTATACTATTTACATATAAAAGGTATGTGAATCTTGCAATGAGATCATTACTTTCTTAGACTAATTTGAAGGACAGTACTAGCTAAGTTAGTAAAATATTGGAATTACAGAATATTTTTAAAGAAAAGACATTTTATTATAGTGGTACTGTGTTGTAATAATCAGAGAGTCAGGCTTGGCATCTTACACGGGTTCAAATCCTGCTTCGGAGATATACTGGGTGCAAGACCATGGGCAAATCACTTAATTTCTATGTTATTCAAACAACGCCCTAGGATTTATCTAATATCTATCAATGAACTGGACCTTCCTTGGTAGAAGAAGTTTCCATACCAGTAGTGCTTTAATCAGGTCTCCCCACCCACCCCTTGAAGAATGTAAGATTATTCTTTCTTCTTAATATACTTATTACTTTCAAGTATGCCATAAGGATAATTAAGCTGACCAAGTATTGTCTCTTACTACTAGGGTCCTAAAGAGATGTTCTTTAATAAATACAAAGGATTGATGTATAAGAATAGAGGACAACTGATTCTAGAATAAAAATGTTCTGTTATGAATGAATTAGACTGGATGACCCTCCAAGGAGCCTTCCAATTCAGAAGCTGTATGTGAAAAAGCTTGAAAACAGTTTGTTTTCCTAAACAGCTGAAAAAATTCCCCTTTTAGCCTTATTTTCACAATTTATTTTCTTAACAAAACTTTCCTTTATAGGTACTACCAAGTTAAGCTACATCTCAACCCCTTGTCCCCCCACCCCATTACTATTTCTTGATTAGTCAAATTATAATGGACTTTTCATTATGTAATAATAAGCCAGCACTATATAGTGCTTTAAGATTTACAAAACACTGTAACATCATTCATTTTATTTGCTATTCAAATGACTATGGGGTAACAACTAGTTGAAAGTGTTCTTTTTGATAGGAGTGATTCTGCCCAACTCCACGAGGTTTAAGAGGCAGAAGTGAGAGGCAAGTGCCTTTTAGGTGCAGGAGAATGAAGATGTGCACATGAATGCAAAAAGAATGCAGATGAAAGATAATGTGAGGAGAAGGGAAAGGCTTATTTGCCTGAGCTGTAGAGATCATCAAGGGAAGAGGTGCGTTATACAGCTGGAAAGTTAGGTTGGAGTCAGCTTGCCCAGGGCTTTATAAATGCCAAATAGGAGTCTGTACTTGATTCTAGAGGCAACAGGGAACCTCTGGATTTTACTCATTTGA
The DNA here is from genome assembly GCA_028646515.1 of Pseudochirops corinnae. Taxonomy (NCBI): domain Eukaryota; kingdom Metazoa; phylum Chordata; class Mammalia; order Diprotodontia; family Pseudocheiridae; genus Pseudochirops; species Pseudochirops corinnae. The sequence continues at coordinate 84,836,540 of CM053586.1, read as the reverse complement.
AGAATGACTAGGTCAGCTCTTTGTTTAAAAAAATCACTTTGGCAGCTCTATGGAGGGTCAGTTGTGGAGAAGAGAGAAACTCGAGTCTCTCTATCACTAGTTACATGCTGAGTGGTCATTTTCTCAAACAAAACAAAATGCCAGAGGTTCAACTTTGACTGCAGGGTGCCCCTGGCCCACCCACCTCTGCCTCAGAATGACTCTAGAAGACCTTTTCCGAAGGAGGAAGATTAAGTAAAGGGTAGACTTAGAAGACCCTTGAATACTAACAAGCTCTTCAGAGGCATCACAAGGGGCACAACTGAGTCCAGAAAGGGATATATTTTTACTGAAGTATCTTCCCTGCATTTACGAGGCCACCAGCCTAGTACAAGTCGTCATCCCCCCTTTTTTTCTGGCCTACTGGGATAACCTCTTCATTGGACTCCTTATTTCCAATCTTTCCTCTCCCTCAGCAATCCTTCAAGGAGCAATCTGATGGCTTGCTTCCTCTCCCTTATCCCCTTGCCAGACCCCAGATGAACTCTTACCCCTCCCTGACCTATTCTTCCCAACCATGGCCTGGAATGTCCATGCAGGCCACTACTGTGGGGTTTCTGTTCCTCCACTCTAGGACAGTATCCTAGGGTATCTCTCATTCCCAACTAAATGTGTCTTAAAAATTAATTTGAGAGTATGTTTTGTGAAGCTTGCCCTAGATGCTGAAAGGGTTAGTTATGACCTTGGCTCTACCACTAAGAAGTTGTATGACTTTGAATAAATCACTTTTCCTTAGGGCCTCTTTTTATTCATCTGCACAATGAGAAGTTTGGACTAAATGATCTCTCAGGTCCTTTTCAGTTCAACATTCTGTGAAATTTTATTTAAATAAATAGATTACCCCCATCCCACCCCCATCCCCACAAGCTCACATTCACAATCTACAGGATCTGAAAGTTCAGAGTAGATACATAGACTCTATGTAGCTGCCACCATTCCTTCTTTGGCAAAGTGCCATAACTATTTTCTGACAATCCAGTAGTGATCAAACAAACGAAAATGTGTTCTGAACTCAGTAGGGGGAAAGGAAAGAGGAGGTATGCATATATCAATCCTACTCCTCTCTTCCTTCTAGCTTCTGGATCTGTTTTGTTTTGATGGAAACCTTGGTACATGGTGAGGTTGCTATTGGTGAGGCTGGGGTGAAGCAGTGAGAATAAGAGGAAGGGGAGGAAGCAGGCCTTGGGTTACCTCTTATTTGTTGACTTAGGTAGTGGCTACAATGAGTCTGGGACTTTGATAAAAGGACTGTTATCTGAGATGGGACTTTTGTCTTTCCACTGGACTTCAATAACTCTGAAAGATGGAGTGAGGCTGATGGCCTTGCCGTTGTGCCTCATTTAAATCCAATTCATGCTCTAGTCAGGACATCGCCCCATAATGATGCTATTGTTCCTCTCTGAACACAAAGGATAAATAAAAACCACAACAGATAGAACTTCAGGAACAAGAAATACTATCTATGGCTAACTGACAAAGTCAAGGATTGATTTAAGTCAGACAAATGTTGCCAATGTGAACCTAAACATAACTCAAGACCCATCTGACCGTGGAAAAACAGCTCTGGTCTCACAGGATGAGTTCACTCTTGAAGACTTCTGCATAGTAATTCTATGGCATATGCCCTGTATTCCCTTGGGAACATCTGAATTTAACTTATTCTTAGGTCTTGTCTAGATGTTTTCATTTCCCTTATAAGCTCACAGGGCATAAGGCATAGGATAGGTACACAACAGAAAACAGAAAAAGTAACTGTTTCTGAGTCCACATATAGTCAAGATAATCTTCCACAGTTAGGTCCCACCTCTCCCAAGCACCTATGTAACCACTCCAACTCTGAATACAACCTGGGGTTGAAGGTCCTCCATACAGTAAAAGAACTTAGGATACTAGTGATTCAAGTAACCCACCCTGCTAGCACCAATCTGGGATTAAGCCCTCCTTAAGTGGGGAAATCAGAGCCATCAAAGTATGAATTTAATTATTAATATCATTTCTAACTAATTATACCAATTCCTGCACTATCTCCTTCTTCCATCCTCTCTCCCCCCACCCATCCAATCTGTTGCCAAGGCCTATTGATTTAGCCTCTGCCACTTGTCTCAAATATGCCCCCTTCTCTCTTCTGACCAGTCTAGTGCAGGCCCTCATCACCTCACCCCTTGATTACTGCAATAGCTTGTTGGTGGGTCTGCCTGCCTCAAGTCTCTTCCTACTCTAATCCATCCTCCATTCAGCCACTACAGTGATTTTCCCAAAGCACAGGTCCCATCATGAAACACTCCTACTCCATGAGCTCCAATGGCTTCCCATTTGCCTCCAGGAGCAAATACAAAATGCTCTATTTGGTATTCAGAGTCCTTCATAAATGAGTCCACTCCTATTTTTCCAGTATTTTTACATCTTGTTCCCCAACACGTACCCTTTGATCCTGTTCTGTTCAATGTGAACGAGACACTCCATCTCTTGGCTCCAGATTTTCTCTGACTCTCCTCTGTGCCTAGAACACTCTCCTTCCTCCGCTCCCACTACTGAGTTCTGTTTTCTTTAAGTCCCAACTAAAATACTGTCTTCTACAGGAAACCTTTCCTAACTCCTCTTGATTCCAGTGCCTTCCCTCTTTTAATTATTTCCTGTTTATTCTGCATATAACTTGCTTTGTATTTATTTGTTGTATTACATGTTTTGTCCCCCATGAGTTCCTTGAGGACAGGGAATGGCTTTTGCCACTTTTTGTATCCCCAGCAATTAGCACATTGCCTGGCACATAGTAGGTGCTTAATAAAAGTTTACTGACTGACTGAAAAAGAATTTCAATCTTCTTTAAATTGTACAGAACTATAGCTCTTATCATCCATCTAAATTCCATAGCTGACCGGAATATAACTTTCTACAATTCTGACTTTTTGAATAAGCTTCAATATGAACCAAAATGTGCCTTGTTAAATAAAATAATTAACAATCTATACTAACTATCAAAATGGAAAGGCCTCATGTCTAAATTTTGGGAAAAATAACAGTTTTGCTTCATTATCATAAATAGATTTTTAAAACTAATTATTCCTCCAAAATTAGAAGTATAGTCAAGGGATTTTGTAGGGTTCAAATGATATAATAATGGATGTAAAGCACTTTACAAACCTTAGCTGATAGTTACTAGGCTTCCATAAAGGCAATAACCTGATTCTGAGCCTCCTACTGCATTCCGGCTGAGTTCAAGCAATGTTTCTAAAGAAATATAGGGGGGTATTGGTAAATATTTAACAATTAGACTCTCTAGCAGGAAAATGTTTGCACACACACTTTTAAGTTTAATCTGCATTATTAGCACTTTCTTAAGTCTAAATAATCAACAAAACAATAAATCTCACGCTGATTTGTAGTGGTCTGACTTCTGAAGTGTAAATACTCACAATGACCATCTAACAGTGGACTTTGTATATCTGACTCCAGCTTACCCTGCTGCATCCTTGATTATAGTCGGTATAACTCATAATACTAGTTAAGGGCAAAGTATGTTTTTTTTTTCCCCTCCTAGTTGTGGCTCTATGTATAGTATTATAGTATTTTTCAGTTCTAGCTCCCTTTACCCCTGCCCTGGTCCTTAGGTTCTGGTTCTTTGCCCCACTGATCTCTCTTTCCCTTTTTATGCGGCATTGCTTTATTGCCATTAATTCCTGATCCTCTAGGTCTCTCTTTTTCCTTGTCCTGTATATGCAGCCAAGCATTTTGGTAGGACACTGTCATTGCTGCTGCTGTCGTCACATTTATACCTACTTAGGTGTCATCCACATTTTACTGATGCGGCCACCACCCCTTCCTTCCTTAGCAAAGTATCATAACAATTTTTTGATGATACAGCCCAAGGAAATATGCCTCTTGGCTAATATCTCTCTCTCTCTCTCTCTCTCTCTTTCACACACACACACACACACATCAGACCCTTTGTCATTTGTCCTTCATTTTCAAAGAAGACCAACAATATCATGGTGTGATGTCTTGACTTGTGTGTGAATTGGATTTAAGTGAGGCAGAGTTGCACAAAGTCATTAACCTCTCTCTTCCTAAGTCATCAAAGTCCAGTGGCAAGATAAAAGCCAGCACTACTGGATACAGTAGTATCCAGGATACAGTAGATGATGTTGGTGTCTTCAATATCTGACCAAGTTCCAGTCACTTCACAGCACCTGCTTTAGCCACGTTTATGGCTGCTGAAAACAAATCATTCTCATTTGCCCATTCCACCAGGGGAAGTCTTTACATGTTTGGAGTAGACATCCTGCTAACTCACCAACTGGTTTGAGGCCTATCAGTTACCTTCAACCTGATTTAAGCCATCTGCTGTGAGGGTTTTACCTGGGTGTGGCCACTGCCCATGCTTCAGCTTCTTGGAATCACAGGTGAGAGCTGGGTGAATCAGGTGGACAGCAAAGGTAGATGAATAGCCAGGAAAAGTAAGCCCTTACATCAGAGGTGCTAGTCCTCCCTGAACCCCTATATGCCCTAGTCAGACCCATCTGAAAAACAGACAAAGAAGTCCCTCAGCCACTATGCAGACCTTTCCATTCACTCTTCTCGACTGATACTCTCTAACGCCTTGTCATAGCCCCTTAGAAGGACAGAATTCCTCTTACCTGTTCTTTAAAGAGTTCATGTGTGTGGTGATTATATTTTCTGATTTTTAAAAAAGGTCAAAATATAGGTTTTTTTAAAAGTTCAATTAAAATGCTTATTTTCTTTTTGTTTAATTGTAAAATTTTTTTCTTGATGCTTTGAGGTTTTTTTTTAAAAACGCATTGCTATTACTTCCAACCAAAAAATTCCCTCCCTTTAATAAAAAAAAAACTCCATACACTTTTTTTTTCTTAGAGTAACTAAAATCAGCTTCTAGGTTTGCTTTATTTATGTCACTCAATACACAGAGCAAAAGACTGCAAAGATAGTATTTATGATAAAAAGATAACTTAGAGCATTTGGAACTCAAAATTATAAAAACAAATATTAAAAATTGCTTTTACATGTAGTTGGGGAAAAATAAAATGTTAATAATTAATTTTTTAAAAGATAACTTGGAAATCAACCTATCTAAGCTCCTCATTGTACAGAAGAAACTAAGACCCAAAGATATGGATGTTTTTCCAAAGTTATATTGAGTTTGCTGGCACTGTTTCTTCTGGGGGGAGAAACTGAAGCACAAGTAGTTAAGTGATTTCTCCAGTGTCGTCGTTCAGTTAGGACAGTATCTGAGGCAAGATTCGAACTCAAGTCTTCCTAACTCAGGTTTTACACAATCACACACATATATATATGATTTATATATACATATGTATATAATCTTTATCAAATTGCTTTTTGTCTTAGGGAGGGGGCAGGGGAAAGAGGGAAAAAAATGTTGGGATAAAAACTCACTATTTGACAAAAACTGCTGGGAAAACTGGAATATAGTGTGTCAGAAATTGGGTATAGACCATTATCTAATGCAGTATACCAAAATCAAGTCCAAATGGGTGCACGATCTAGGTATAAAAGCTGATACTGTATGCAATCTGGGGAAGCAAGGAATAGTTTACCTGTCAGATTTATGGTGTAGGGAAGACTTTATGACTAAAGAAGAATTGGAGAACATTATAAAATGCAAAATGGATAATCTTGATTACATTAAGTTGAAAAGTTTTTGTACAGACAAAGCCAATGTAACCAAGATTAAGAGGGAAGTGGGAAATTGGGAATTTTTACAAGCAGTGTCTCTGATAAAGGCCTCCTTTCTAAAATATACAAGGAATTGAGTCAAATCTATAAGAATGCAAGTCATTTCCCAATTGATAAATGGTCAAAGGATATGAACAGGCAATTTTCAGAGGTAGAAATTAAAGATATCTATTAGCATATGAAAAAATTCTCTAAATCACTATTGATTAGAGAAACGCAAATCAAAACAACTTTGAGGTACCACATCTCACCAGTCAGATTGGCTAAGATGACAAAACAGGAAAATGACAAATGCTAGAGAGGATGTGGAAAAATTGGAACACTAATGCATTGTT
>CM053586.1:84785029-84821483 GCA_028646515.1 Pseudochirops corinnae | reverse complement strand
CAGAGGGAGGCGAGAAAATTTGAAACTCAAGGAATTGTGGAACTGAATCTTGTAAACTAAAAGTAAATAAACAAATCAATTTTAAAAATTTAAAAAAAAAGACTGATACCCGAGTAAGAATAAAAAAAAAGAATGAAGGACAAACAACAACCCTGTATAGTTAAGCCTTCCAGCTCAGATCAATGGGCTTATAAGAAATCCTCACTTCTTTCTTAGGGGTAATTTTATTATTATTATTATTTCAGGCTGCTGGTGGAAAAGGCCTGTAAGAGATGTTGGGCTCTCTTGTCTAATATATAGAGAGATATTTCTATTGCTCACAGGTACTTTTGTAAGGTTTATGTGTGTAGCCCGTAAGTTTTGAAGCTAAGGAGAAAGGGAAGGGACTAAGCATTTATGAAACACCTACTACGTGCTAAGACCTTTTCAGACATATTATTTCCTTTGATCCTCAGAATAATCCTGAGAGGTAAACTGGTTTTGAGCTCGAGTCTTCCTGACTCTAGGTCCAGCATTCTTATCAACTCTGCCACCAATTATCTCATGTTAATCTTCTATACTCTCTCTTTCACTGGGGTGTTCCCCCAGCTCACCTTTCCTGATAATAAAAAATGTCTCCATTATTGCAAGGAAAACTTCCCCCCTCTATTAGTCTCATTCTCCACAATTCAGCTTGGTTTTGTTGGTCAATAAATCATTCTTTTATGCATCACAACTGCTTAGGAATCATAAACATAAAATTAAGTGGGGAATTTGGAACTCTCAAATCCTGCCAAAGCAATAGAAAAGGGTGATGGGAAAAATAAGAAGTGAACTAATGAATAGGGAGGCTCACTTTTCATCATATGTATGCATGTCTATATGTTTGGGCAGCTAGGTGGTGAGGTAGATAGAAAGCCAGACCTGGAGTCAGAAGGACTTGAGTTCAAATATGACTTAAGACACTTACTAGCTGTGTGACCCTGGGCCACTTAAAATTGGAGAAGGAATGGCACATCACTCCAATATCTTTGCCAAGAAAACTCCAAATGGGGTCACAAAGAGTTGGACATGACTGAATAACAACAACATTTTCACTTGAACTTCTAAATGATCTCCTTTCCTCAAATCTTTTCTCATTTCAATCTATACTCCATACAACTGCCAAAGTGATTTTCCTAACTTGAAAGTCTGAACATGCTGTCTTCTTACTCAAGTAACTTCCATAGCTCTCTGTTACCTCTAGGGGAAAAAAAATCACTTGTTTGGCATTTAAATCCCTTCACAATATGGAACCTACTTACATTTTCTGCATTCTTGCATACTATCACCCTTCAAAAACACTATGGTCCAGGCAAACTGGTCTTCTTCCTTTTTCCTTAAAATGCTACATCTCTCACTTCTTTGCCTTTACACTGGATGGCTTCCTGCCTGCCTTCCTTTCTTTCTTTCTTTTCTTCCTTCTTTTCTTCCTCCCTCCCTCTCTCCTTCCTTCCTTCCTTCCTTCCTTCCTTCCTTCCTTCCTTCCTTCCTTCCTGCTTTCCTTCCTTTTCTTTCTTTTCAGAATATGTTAATGAGAGGTGGCTAGATTGCACCGGTCCTGGAGTCTGGAGGACCTCAGTTCAAATCCAACCTCAGACACTTAACACTTACTAGCCATGTGACTTTGGGCAAGTCACTTAACCCCCATTGCCCTGCCTTTCCCCCTCCAAAAAGCAAAAAACAAAAACAACCCCCCCAAAAAAACCCTAGAATAAGTTAATGACTTTTTCTGTCAAGCAGTAGAATTGGGAAATGATTTCTTTTCTATTGTCTTCTCAAGAGGCCCATTTCCATGCATATGTATAATATATTTACAGAAAGTTGATAGTATTGTGATGCTTGTACTATGTTAGAACAGGAAAGGCAATACAAGGGGAAGGTATTCCAGGAGTTCCCTATTCCACAGGTCTCTCGACAATTTCTGAGTATATATCAATAGTATAACAGAGACAGTGGCAGGGTCCCAAGAGTATGTTTCCACTCCTCTCAACACTGAAAGTATGACTAAGCTGCCCATAGTAATGTCTTTATTTTTAGGTTCTTGAATGGTGTTTCCCATTCCCCTTCATCCCCCTGTTCTTTTCCTCTCCCATGCCTCCCTTCACTTCTGCCTCCTCCCCTTCCTCCAAAATAAAAATCTGCTAAAAAATTAATGGTTATGAAACATTTCCCCAGAATTTCAGGACATATTATGAATATTTTTGTGGAAAAGATACAGAAAGGATAGTTGACATTAGCCACTAACGGGCGATGCCACTTAGGAAAAGCAAAACAAAACCGAACCTCAGAAAACCACAGCTAGAAAATAAATGATTTATTGTGAATGTGTATGTAGTTGCCTGGCTATGGAGTTCCTAGCAAGCACTCAGACACAGAAGTCTTCATTTTAAAAGCATGGAAGCACAGATGTCTGGTGTAACAAATCAAAGATCGTTGTGCTTTGGGCTCAGTTAAGCCAAGAGAGGTGTATGTCCCCATAGCTTTAAACAATAACAAATATTAGTGTTATCATTAATCATTATGATATATTACATGTGACATATATAACATATTGAAGGTTAAGTATATATAATATATAATTGCAATATTAATGATAATAATAAGCCTGGTCCTCCTCCCAGAGGTGCTGAAATGCAAAGCAAGTCCTCAGTCCCTTTTCTCTCTCTTGGTGGCATTTGAAAGTGTAAAGCTTTGAATACCAATTGCTTGAACTGGACATATGTGAATCTCTTCTAATCCTACTAATCCTGTCCCCAAGTGCTTCTTTGTGTGGGAAGGCAGCACACATAGATCTAAGTAAAAATGGCCTTAATCCTGGAAATGTGGAAAAATGTCCCAGTGTGAGAGTAGGGAGAGGGAAAGGCTCCCTAGCAGAGGGGACCTGCTGAAGAGACTATTGTGTCAGGCAGAGAAGGGGGATGAGGGGTGTGGGTGTTGGGGAGGGAGGAATGGGGGAGAAGAAGAGAAGCCCTCTCACCTTTTCTGAGCTACTGGGAGGAGAGCAAACCCACCCAGCAGGAGAGCTCCCTCGCAAACAGCCGTCGCACACTTGAGCAAACTTACAGAACTGAGACACAGTTTCCAAAGGCTGGGAAATTCAGCCACCGGCAGCTTTCAGCAGTGGGAGCCCAGCAGGCTGGGGGCCTAATGTGCTGACTTCATTATTTCCCAGCTCCCCTTTCAGAAGGGCAGATTTGTTTGCAGAACTGTGAGTTGTTGGTCCTTCCCCGAAAAGATAGAAAGCAAAACTACCTCATTCCTCATAAATAATCTTCGTCATCATCGACATCATTCTCAAGTAGCCCCCCAAAGTCCCATTGGTTCTAGAACTTTATAAATCCTCATCGTGGACAACGAAGATTTCCCCCAAACATTCTCACTGTTTTTAAAGCAACTTCTAAGTCCCCTCTGCCCATCCTGGATACAAAAGAAACTGAGGGGACCCAGCAGCTTTTGTACCTTTTCTAAGGAATTTTGACTTCATCGCTATAGGCTTAAGGAAAGCTTGAATCTTTCCATTCACAAAAAAATAACTTGTGCCAATATGCTATAATTCAGAAATGTGTGAAAAAATGCAAAAGGTAAAATATCAGCTGGTTGGATGGGCAGTAGATCATGGATGTTAGAATTGTTGTATAGTGCTTTATAATCTCTCAAAGCAATTTCACAGACAGGATTTTACTTGAGACTTGAAACAACATCCTGACAGAGGTATTACTATTGGGATTGAATACACTTGTAACGTCTACAATGAAGAAGTTTGTGGATTTGGGTAATTATTTCCACTATACAGGGTAGAGAATAGATTTGTGGTTTTCATTAGTATATAAGGAGTTTCCAGATAAGGAAACTCCCTCTGCCAATGCAGGCCTGCACCATTTTTGTCTTAAAGAAATACCTGGGGGGTGGCTAGGTGGCACAGTGAATAGAGCATCGACCCTGGAGTCTGGGGGACCTGAGTTCAAATGTGACCTCAGACACTTAACGCTTACTAGCCATGTGACCTTGTGCAAGTCACTTAACCCTGATTGTCCTGCCTTCTCCCCTCCAAAAAAAGAAAAGAAAAGAAAAGAAAAGAAAAGAAAGGAAAAGCAAAGCAAAACAAAGAAAAGAAAAGAAAAAAAAAAGAAAGAAAAGAAAGAAGAAATACCTGGGACCTAAGTGATGTACCCAGGGTCATACAGCTAGTATATGTCAGAGGATGGGCTTGAATTCAGGCATTCCCGGCTTTTAGGCCAACCCTCTGTCTCCATTATGTCAAAATGCCTTTCCTACAGAGGACACTTAATAATTAGATTTTAGATCTGAGCACAGGTATGGGTAACCCTTGCTATTTAGGGGGAGAAGCCTGGCAGGCATCTTGAGAAAATCAGGAGCTCTGAGCTACCATGGGCTAAGCTGTTTAGGTGCCCACACTAAGTTTGGCATTGACATGTTGAACCTTCTGGAAGAAGGGTGGATACCAGGCTAAGAGGCAGAGGGAAAAGAAGAGAGAGGGAGAGAAAGAGAGAGAGGGAACTGGCTCAGGCTGAAAACAGAGCAGGTTACAGCCAGACTGGTATTAATAACCCCTGCATTGCCAGCCTGGCTGAGACAGAGAGACCCCATGCTATAGAGAAATAAGCAAATGAAAGAAGGAATAAGAGATGGTTGAATGAGCCAATAAACAATAAATAAATGAATGCATAAATTGATTTGGAGTTTAGCCTAGCAATATGTAATGGAAACATTCCCAAACTCAAAATAATACCTTAATGCTTTTCAGAGGAAAGAAAATATAACTCTGATAATACATGTCATCCAAACATTTAGTTAGTTTATGGAACCCCAAGTTGTGTCAGATGACAAAATCTAAACATTTTGATTCTTTTTGCTTTACTGATTGCCCTGCCTTTTACTCATTTTATGATATTTAAGTTTGTTGTTTTTCCTCGACATCATGGGGTGATATCTTGGATTGAAGTGAATTGGATTTAAGTGAGGCAGCATTGCACAAAGTCATCAGCTTCACTCTCTCTTTCAGAGTCATTGAAGACAAAAGTCAAGAAGATGTGATGGCTTGGGATGCAGTGACTGACCTTGGTATCTTTGATGACTGACCACAGTACTTGCTTTAGCCACCTTCGTGGCCATTGGAACAAATTGTTCTCATCCATCCATTCCACCAGGGGAAGTCTTTGCATGTTTGGGGGAGACATCCTCCTAACTCACCAATGGGTTTGAGGTCCATTGGTTATAGCTTCTTATACCACAGCTGAGAGTTGAGTGCCAGGTAGATGGTGGATGAGCAGCTCTGAAAAGGACTCAGAAAGCCCTCATACCAGAGGTGCTAGTCCTTCTTGAACACCCCATGCACCCTGATATTTAAAGGAAATTCTATATAAAGTATGTCATCCAAGAAATGCATGATTTGGAAAAAAATAGACTGGTCATATAATGAGGTCTAGGGATAACTCTTCATTTATATCTGTGAAATGTCAAGAAAATATCAGGAAGGATATCCTTCAGCATATTGGTAGACCCCCATTCTGAGCCTATGAGAGGGCATGGGTAAGGGTTACCTGGGATAGGCCATCATGGATGGATGTATTTCGCATCACTGTATTGAATACTTACATCATTAAGATGACAGATCCTTTTGGAACTCCATTTTCCCATCTCTGCCTTTTCATTGTTTTTCCCTTGTTCGTGGAATGCTCTGTCTTCTCACCTCTACCTCCTAGTTTTGCTACATTTCTTAAAGACTCAGTTCAAATCCCACCTTCTGTAGGAGGCCTTTTCTTGTTCCGTTCACTTCTAGGGCCTTCCTTCTGAGATCACCCCCCATTAACACTGTATGCATCGTGTATGTGCATAATAGTTTACATGTTGTCTCCCCTCCCCTCTCCCCGTAACAATACGAACTCCTTGAGGCCAGGAGCTGTGTTTTTGCCTTTCTTTGTATGTTAGTACTTGTGTACTTAGCATAATTCATGGGCACAGAGTAAGCCCTTATTAAATATCTGTTGACAGAGTGATTGACTGTGTCCACAAAAGTGTAGTCATGGATTCTCCATCTGTGTTAATAAGGGCTACTATATAAAGTTATCAGGTATTGCTACCTTTGTTTAAAATAGTCTAAACAGGGGGTTTCTAGGTGGCACAGTGAGTAGAGCACTGGCCCTGGAGTCAGGAGGACCTGAGTTCAAATCCGGCCTCAGATATTTGACATACATACTAGCCATGTGACTTTGGGCAAGTCACTTAACCCCAGTTGCCCTAAATAAAATAAAATAAAATAACATATTCTAAACAGATGTAGCCAGTTACAGAAAATTGAGGGCTAGCTAAGGAAATGATCCTACTACACAGAATAGAGGAGGAGAAAGTTGTGGCCAAAACCAAACTGACATAAAATATGATAGCATAAGTGTGATAGTAATAGCTCATTTTCAGCTCTTTAGGAAGATAGTAATGTTGTGTGACTTATATCATTCAACAATGGGGGTTTATTAAAAAGAGGTAATTTTTTCAGGGAGAAGTTTGGGGTTACTAAATTTCCTTCAAATAATCCAGTATATTCTCCTACTGCTTAATTCTGGGCTCTATTTAAATGTGCATTTGCAGAACAAGACAGAAATATTGTAAAACTTCCTGAATATACTGTATATACCAATAATCAAGCACTATAGGTTGTTCACCTAATTACCTGTCATAGTCAGGAGAATGGACATTCCTTACACATTCGCATCTGAATATATCCCTTTCCCTGCCTCGACCCAGTGAACAATTTCTGGTAAAAAGGATTACAAATGATAAAGACAAAGACATTTTTTTTTTTTAGCAAAACCATTATATCAACTCTGAATGCAATATTCCACACCCAAAGACCCCCAACTTTGAAATGAGGGGAGGTAGATTTTTTTCAACCCTTCTCCAGAATCAAGTTTGGTCATTTCAACTCTACAGACCTGGATTTGGGTTTATTGTTCTTTTCACTTATATTGTGGTAGCCCTTATGTATTGGGTGTGTGTATATGTGTATATTATGTATTATATACAAACATACATAGATACACATAGACATACAGACCTACATCTATGTATATTTATATGTTGTTTTCTGAGTACTGCTTATTTCCCTTTGTGCCAGTTCATATGTCTTTCATCGTTTCTTTGAATCCTTGATATTCATTGTTTCTTATGATACAGTAGTATTCCAAATACTATATTATATTTACCGAGTCCCCAGTTGACGGGTATCTACTTTGTTTCTAGTTCTAGACTACCACAAAAAGTGCTGTTATGACTACTGGGTTGTATATGGGATCTTTATTTCTAATTTTGACCTCTTTGGGGTTATGTACCTAGCATTAGAATCTTTGGGTCAAAGTGTATGGGCATTTTAGTTACTTTTCTCTCACAATTCCACAATTCCACAAATCTCCACAATTCCTCTGCTTTCCACAGAGATTGACCATCTCATAACTCCACCAATAGTATGTTAATGTACTTTTCTACTTGTGATCCCTTTAACATCAATGATTTCCTTTTTAAAAATTTTAGCCATTTTTCTGGGGGTGAGGCAAAACCTGAGGCTTGTCTTACTTGAGATTTCTTATTAGTGATTTAGTGCAATCTTTCATATTTGTATTTTGCAAATCTTTTGATAACTGTTTGTTTACATCCTTTGATTACTTAGCCACTAAGGAAATTGCTCATTGTCTTATATATTTGCAATTCTCTATATATCTTGGATACGAGGACCTTATTAGAGATAGTGTATACCTATTTTTTGTCAGTTAAATTTCTCTTCTTATTCTACTAGAATTGATTTTTCTTGTGTTTTCTAATTTCAAGTAATTTAAATAATTTATTCTATTTTTGTGATATCTTCTATCTTGTGTTCATTTAAGTATTTTGCCCCTACTCCAATAGAGTTGTAAAAGATAACTCCGTCAATTTTATTTTTTTAATTTTTAAATTTTTTTAGGGTTACATTTTAAGTTCTAAACTGTCTGACTCTCCTCCTCCCCATCCTGCCTCAGAGAAGGTCGCCATTTCACACACACACACACACACACACACACACACACACACACTCACACACTCACATACACTCACACAAATAGACATCTATCCATCTCTCTCTCTCTCTCTCTCTCTCTTAAACCATACTAAGCATACTTCTATTTATCGGTTCTTTCTCTGGAGGTCAATATAAGTATATATGTGTATATGGAGGGGCGGGGGGACACTGGATAGAATGCCAGACCCGGAGTGAGGAAAACTCATCTTTCTCAGTTCAAATCTGACTTCAGACACTTACTAGCTGTGTGATCCCAGGCAAGTCACTTAACCCTGCTTGCTTCAGTTTCCTCACCTGTGAATTGAACTGGAGAGGGAAATGTCTAACTACTTCAGTATCTTTGCCAAGAAAACCCCAATTGAGGTCACAAAGAGTCAAACAGGACTGAAATGACTCAGCAGCAAAAACATGAAACCTTAGAAGGCACAGGTACAATTTTCCTTAGAGAATAAAAGTTTTGGAAGTGATTTTTTGAAGTTCACTCTTTACCTCACAAGCTTCCAAGGTGGCCTGCTTGAAAAATTCCAGAAAAGGGATTAGAAAGTATTTTCACTTGTCACATCATCCTATAACTTCATTGTTCATAAGCTTTCACTATGACAAAGTTTACTCTGCCTTCAGGTTCATCTGAAATAAATATGATAACACTGCTTTTTAATTTTAGGCTGCTTCAAAACACTCTTTAATTAGGCACAGTGCAGCCTTGGAAAATGTAATAAACAGGAAAGTGATATTGATTTTTTTATTATCGCCTTAATTGTAGATTTAGATGTGTTAAAACTGAAGCAATCTTCCAGCTGCAATGTCTAATGAACTCCAAGATCAAATAAGATCTTGCTAATTACTGAGTTAATGAGAACAAGTTCACAGGCAGAGCTATGTTAGTAATTACATGTTTCAAAGGCTCTTGAAACTAAATAAGACCCCAATTTGTAGTTCCAATACCACATCCCTTACCTTTCTTCCTTCAGATCATCTCTCATGGAAGCCCACCTTGTTTGTTGCTCCCTGTTCATCTTGTGTTGGCTCATGGCATTGGCCTATGGCAAAGTAGCAGTTGGGGTTCAAGTCTTCAAAGGCTTTAGGAATGGTGAAGCAGGTAGCACATAGTATTTAGAATCAAAGAAACTGGATTTGAATACTGGTGGTATGTCTTCCTGACCAAGTGAGCTTGGGTAAGTCATTCTCATCTTTAAACTTCAGTATCTGCAATCTGCAAAAAGAAAGTGTTGGCCTGTATGACCTCCCAGGTCTCTTCCTGCTCTAAATCTATGACCCTACACTGAATTTTGAATTCATCTTGATTCTATATGTAATGTGATAGAAAATGTTTATAACATGACAAAAGGAAGACATATTTTTGATTCCAAGAAAAAAAATGGGGGATAGAAAGGTCACTGAGTATCCCTTTCCCTCATTTCAGGTCACAGATATGACCTTAAAGGAAAAAGGAGCTCATAAATTGGGATAAAGACTATCTCCAATATTTCCTTATTCTCTGGATATTTTGAAATGATGATTCTTTTGACCTAGTAGTCAATGAAGTTGAGAGAATATTAATTTTAATGCAATTTTAATGTACAGACTTAAAACAACACCCAGTCACAAAACCAAAACCAAAACCAAACAAAAGCAAAAAGAACACTTCACAAACAATTTGAACTGATTTAATATTCCTCAGTATTATTTCAGTATTTTCCAAAAATGCCAATTCAAATCAGATGAGATAAGATTTGTAAAATGCTCAACAGTGCCTGGCACATAGGAGGCAATTTCCCAAATGCTTATATCCTTCCCTTCCACCCCCCCCCCCCCCATTCCGCCAAGTAACAGTCCGCTTTGGGATTTAGGATAAACACAATCTGGTAGTGTGATTTGGACATTATTCATACTTGCTAATGTGTGACACGTTATGCCTTTTACAAACTGGAGGAACCATCCTGTCTCAGAGAGTCACAGGCCTTCCCTCAGTCCAGCCTTGTGTGGTTTATCTTTTAGAGGTTTCCATTGTGAGGGAGCCTAGGAGCAGGTTGTGGAAACATTGTAGGCTACACAGGGCTACACATAAATTTCTTCAAATGAAGAGTAAACAGAAAAGCTGCAACACCCTCCCACCCTTCACTCTATCACATAACCTGAAAACAGGAATCCTCTGCCTAGTGAATTCTGTCTCTCTAGTGCAATGCCAGGCAGTCAGTGATGCACTGCCTTTAGAGTCTTGACCTCCAGGAATTAGCAATCTAAAATAGAAAGCATCAGCGAAGACACATCCTAAAAGAAACTCATCCCATCACTAATCAGCTTGATGTAGGGATCTGCATACAGTGCATGTGTACAGCACTCTTTTCCCTTTGTCTCAGAATGCTCTCTCTTGGTATATCCTATGCTCCCACCATGGTCCCCCAAGGCTGACTTCCTGTTCTTTTCTGTTCCCATGCTTGTGCTATTCCCCATGCTTTACCTCTTTCCTCTTCTTCCTGTTCAATTTTCACTCATCTTTTATACTTTAACCAGAATTTCTTTTTCTTCCTTCCTTCCTTCCTTCCTTCCTTCCTTCCTTCCTTTCTGCTTTTTTTTGGAGGGGGCAATTGGGGTTAAGTGACTTGCCCAAGGTCACACAGCTAGTTTTTGTGTTAAGTGTCTGAGGTCATATTTGAACTCAAGTCCTCCTGACTCTAGGGCCAGTGCTCTATTCACTGCACCACCTAGCTGCCCCAAGAATATAGTTTCTTGATAACTATATTTCAATAAAATTGGTTTCCTTTGTAGTTCTATGTATTTTGTTTTATGACTTTAAACATATTATTCTGAGAAGGTTCTCAGAGGCTTTACCTGACTGACAAAGATCTGCTTTCGCTCCTAACTCAAAATCTACCTCTTTCCAGACCTTTGCCCCCCCCCCCCTTAGATTTCACATAGC
This sequence comes from Pseudochirops corinnae, assembly GCA_028646515.1. Taxonomy (NCBI): domain Eukaryota; kingdom Metazoa; phylum Chordata; class Mammalia; order Diprotodontia; family Pseudocheiridae; genus Pseudochirops; species Pseudochirops corinnae. Next base: position 84,810,474 of record CM053586.1, on the reverse strand, counting down.
ATCTTATACCTCATTCAGGAATTTGTCTTATTAGAGATAAATGGGCCAAAAGATAAAAAGATTCTGCCTTATCCATTGTTTTGTTGTTATTTAGTCATTTTTCAGTCACGTCTGATTCTTTGTGACCCCATTTGGGGTTTTCTTGTCAGAGATTCTGGAGTGGTTTGCCATTTCCTTCTTTCCAACTCTAGGCTCAGCACTTTAGACAATATGCCACCCAGCAGCTTTCTTACTCACCACCTCTTAGCCCAAACACTTAAAATAATGACCTGCATAAATGGAATAGACACTTATTAGATATTAGTTGAACTGATTTTTTTAAGTAAATATTTATGAGAAGACTAGATGTAGGAGGAGTCTAACAGTACCAGTGTGACTGGATCAGTCACTCTAAGTGATAGACAGCTCTCTAAGATTAGAAGTTGCAGAACAAGGCATGATCTGTCCTGGTAAAGGGAATTATTCTTACCAAAAGATCCCTATATCATTGAAGTCACAGGTCCATTAAAAAAAATCATTTTTGACTATCAAAAAAACCATTGCAGACTAACCTAAATTGGTCTACTTTTCAGACTTAAGAAATAATTGTTTCTTTTGCCATTTAAATAAATCATTCATGTGATTTATATATGGTATTTAATGATCATGGAGAGCCAGAAATACCTCTGAGAAGGTAGTTTTGCTCAGATGTGTCTTAAAGTTGATGACTATGAAAATCCCCCCCAGTATATTTCCAAGTGAAGTTGATGCTTTGGAATCTCTCTTCCCCCCTTTCTCTTCACTTTCTCAGTTCTCTTTCTTCATTTGTTCTTGTTTTTTCCTGAGTAGAGACTTCACTCAGGGTGACAGAGCTCAGACTATATTTCAACTATATTTACAGGCTCTGGCCAGCTCTGGGCACTACAGTTGCCTGAAAATATCTCTGGGGAAAAGTTCAGTTTCAGAGGGGTCCCCTGACCCTTCTCCCTCCATTGGGGGGCTTCTGTGTTTTCAGATGTAGTGGACCCAGTAGGGGGTTAATCCCCTCAGCAAACATTATATCCTTTCCTGACCCACTTATGCACTGGAATCAAGGGTAAAAAGTTTCTTTTGAAGCTTCCCTTCCCTTCTTTATTTGTGCATCATAGAGTGAAGGCTAACCTCGGCTCCCTAGTGAGGAGCTAGTCTGGGGAGGTGGGGAGCCGGGCACTGACTAACAGATTTCCTGTGCTAGTTCTAGCCAGAAAATATGGGATTGCCAGTTGTAGAGAGGGTCTCCAATAACATCAAATCAGGTATTACCCTTCACTTTTTTTTTTTCTATAAAGCAAGAAGTCATTTATTTCAATAGGGTTAAAATAAGCCTGGGCATACTCAAGGCTTGATTTTCAAAGGTAAAGTTTCTCCACATAAGGTATATTGAAACTTAGGACTCAAATCTCTTGATAACTTGTCAGTGATGTATGTCTGAATGAAGACTTTAGCAGCTAAACTCTTATGATATTGTTGAGCTCACTAAAACTGGTTGGCCATGGAAGAGCTATTGTCATTTATTTTAAAAGAGGGCTGTTAAATTCAGCCAGCTCTTCTATATTCCCAAAGCTTTTAAAAATTTTTAAATAGCGTTTTATTCCCTATATACCCTCTTTTTCATCATTTAAGTATATTTTACTCATGTTGCTGTTTGGGTCTTCGTGTATTATACATTATGTGGCTATTCATTCACTGTTTGCAAATCATAAGCAGGTTGTTGGCAGCAACTTCACAGTATAGATGTGTGGGGGAATGGAAATTATTACTGCTGTTAATGTTGCAAGGAGAATTAATGTTTTCTTTTTACAATGCCCAGAAACAGTTTCCTAATAATTTATATTTAGCTGTCCCACTTCGATGTGTTAGCATTGTTTTATTGCCTCCATTTCAGATGAGGAAACTGAGGCAAATGAAATTGTCCACTGGCATAAGATACACACCTGGTAGCAATGAAATTGACATTAGTTTCCAGAGTCCAGTAGAGCACAGACTCTCAAATCCTGATCTTTAATTGCTTGCTGGGCTTGGATGCTAAGTATGTGTGTGTATTCAAAGAAAATAGAAAACCATAAACTATTCTTCTCAAGTATTCTTCAGGGCTATTCTGTACCTAAGGAAAAGAAATAAAAATACTTTGGATTTCTATAATGTTCCCAAATGAATACATGAAGACCATTGTTCCCATTTGACAGCTGAGGCAGCTGAGGCATAGGGAAAAATTTTCCTAGAGGAGAGGAAGTATATTTCTCACTCTTATAAATGGTGTCCCAGGTTCTCCATTTTGCATTAGACAAATTTTTTGCCAGTCTTTGAAAGTTGAGTCCTCATAATCATTCACATTTGTTTAGCACTGGGATTTGCAAAATATTTTACATGTATTATTTCATTTGATCTTCCCAACAACCCTGTGAGGCAGGTTCTATTATTATTTTCATTCTACGGAAAAGGAGACTGAATCTGAGAGATTAAGTGACGGGCTCAGAATCCCACAACTAGTGAGCGTCTAAAGTAGAATTCAAACTAGTAGAACATAAACTCCTTGAGGGCAGGAGCTGTCTGATTCATTTTTGCATCCTCAGTACCTAGCACAATACCTGGTCAATAGTAGATGTGTAATGCATGCTGGTTGGTTGATCCATAGATTCTTGAGTGCCAAGTCTAGGACTCTATCTACTGTAACTTTGTATTTTTTTCACAGTAGTTGCTCTTTGTGAAGGCATGGTGAAAAAATTGCTTGGGTTGTCCAGTATCCAGGGCTGCCAGCATAAGCAGTTTGGACAGAATTGCTGCAACAAACATATTCTGGGTGGTCTGTGGGATAGGCATTCACTTTAACTGCTGATATATTTCATAAGAAAATCCTTCAGTTTAAAGGGAGGTAGAATCTGGAGTAGAATTAATAGCATTCAATAGGTTAAGGTTTCCCCATTATAATTTTTTTGTGGCTAGCACCTCCTGCTTAATGAAATACCATTAGAACTGGTAAAAAGTTGGCAGAAGGCATTGGCTATTAATGATTGTGATGGCATTCAGTTAAATTCTTCATAGACCTTGGTGAAAAATTTATACACTTATGAGGTTGTTTAGCTTTCTCTTCTAGATGAAAGTACTTTATTTTGGCTCTCTTCTATAGCATTGCAGGATTTCTTCTGCCAAAGATATCTGTCTCAAAATCCTGCTTTCTAGGAAATTCTAGGGAGTGAATATCAGGCTTGTTCTGGACTTTTCCTAAGCTAAACTTTCCTGGAAAGAAATTTAGAATGTACTAAAATAATAGATTTTTTTTTTCAGATGTTGGGAGGAATGGGAATTGAAATGCATGCTAATGGAAATTCTGAATGGAGGAAACTTTGTTTCTGAGACCGCAGAAGTAAAAAAAAGCTAATGTTAACGCTTCAAGAAATGATTTCTTTGTCACTTTTATTATTCTTTTACTTTTACATTGCCTTTCCATATCCAGAAAGCTACCCTTTGTAACTAAGAATAAAAAAGAAAAAAAAATCAGTTTAGCTGATCCAGCCAACACAACTGAATCTGGCAATGCATGAAGTGTTCCATACCTATAGCCCTCCACCTCTTCAAAGAAGAGTGGCAAGTACGTTTTCTCGTCTCTTCTCCATGGACAAATTAATCATTATGATTATACAGCGTATAGTGACACGTCTTTTTGTCCCCTTCTCTTCCCATTTATATTGTTTTAATGCATGTGTACATTGTTTTCCTAGCTCTGTTTATTTTATTCTATATAAATTCACACCATGCTCCTCTGAATTTTTCATATCCACCGTCTCCTAAGGCAAGTTAGTATGCTATTATGTGAATGGGCCATAGCTTGTCCAGCTGTTTCTCAATAAATGGACGTCTATTTTATTTATGGATTGTTGGTCCTATAAGACCAAAAACAGCATGTTGCTATGAATACTTTCGACAGCTAGGTGGCGCAGTGGATAGAGTGCCAGGCTTGGAGCCAGAAAGACTCATCATCCTGAGTTCAAGTATGGCCTTAGATGCTTACTAGCTGTGTGACCCTGGACAAGTCACTTAACACTGTTTGCCTCAGTTTCCTCATCTGTAAAATTAGCTGGAGAATGAAATGACAAATCGCTCCAGTATCTTTGCCAAGAAAACCCCAAATGAGATCACAAAGAGACAGCAACTGAACAACCAAACTGAATACTGTGGTGCATATGGGACCTTTTTCTGTCTTTGACCATACGGAGGTATATGCCTATTAGCAAGATCTCTAGGTCCAAAATTAGGAAGATTTTATTCACTTTCTTAGAATAATTTCAAATTGCTTTAAGAATTTTTGAAAGAGAATTATCACCAAGGCCAGTGGAGTTTGTTGAGATCCCAGAAACATCCTGCAGAGACAGAACAACACAGGAGACAGAGATATCCAAAATAACTCCATTTAACCCTGACAAAGAGTTACATGAAGAGGAGGGCCTGCCTGGGTGCCACTGTTATACTCAAGGGCAATATAGCCCTTTAGGGCACGTTGTTGAAATGCATCAGGGTAAACTGTATATATCCCAATGGTATTCTGTAATAGTATCCCCAAATACTCTGCCTGTCCATAAAGTCTAGCCTCAACAACCTTAGGAGTAACACTGCATGCCTTTTAAAGTCACATGTTTAAGAATGTCTTTTTTGTTGTTTTTGTCTCTCTTGGTTCCTTTCTAGAGATTTCTTTCAGCACTTCTGTGTACCTTTAAATCTATCTGTGTGTTTGGTTCACCCACTCCCAATATGTTCAAATAACCAGAAAGAAAAAAGCCCCTCCTTCCCCCTTCTGCTCCCACCTCCTCATTCCTTTTCCCCAAGGAGACAGAAGAGAGAAAGATTAAGATGTAAGCTGGCCAGATAAGCCTGGAACTGGGTTTATTACTAGCGTTGAATGAGGATACAAGAGTATAAAGGCAGGCCTGCTTTATTGGAGCTGGAGCGAGGTTGGTGGGAGACCTGAGATGATTGTGTGCCACTCAAGAAGGGATGTTCCATTAATTACACATTAACTATGTGCACTGAGTAGGAGGTAGAGAATAAAAAATGCAGATGTTTCTGCAGCCTGGCAGAATGAGAACGGCTCTTGATCCTGTCAAAAGAACATTTTGAATCAAAGGGGCTTCATGGGAGTCAAAGAAAGGGTTTTGTGGGCTAGTGCTATGGTGCAGCCTTTTAATCATTAAGCCCTTTTATAGCGGTAAAATGAACATCCATTGTCATGGCCACTCCAATGAGGCCATTGGACCTGGTGAAAGGGGAGTACTTTACTGCAGAAGGCACTAAAACCGGACACAAGCAGCCCCATGGCTGGAATTCCAAAGGGCAGCCCAGCAGTTCATCACAAAGAGAGAAAAGGCAGCCAGGTTAGTTGACTTCAATTGCTTTTCCTCCACAACCCCCTTCTTACAAGCCGAACATGCCCTGGTAGAATGGACCACCACACTTTACAGGCTGCCAGTTCCCTTCTTTTGTCTTCACCATGAGGTTTTACTGGCTCCCTTTTAATTTTTTACTGTTCTTTAAGTAAAGGTTACTTAGTAAAGCTGATTGAAATGGTATTTGATTCTTAATCACTTTTCTACAGTTAGGATGAAGTCATTGGTATTGGGAGAAGAATGGATTGTATCTTTTCCTCCCCTTCTTTCTTCAAACAATTAACTCCACTCTATTGTGCCTCAAAGGAGTGAAAATTTCCTTTGTCATCCAGTCCATCTTTCAAATCCAACATATTCAAACAAAACTCATTTTTTCCCCCTTAAACCTTCCACCCTCCAAATTTCCCCATTATTGTTGAGGACATCACCATCTTCTCAGTACCCTAGGCTCACAGTCTATGTATCATATCTGATTCCTCACCATCTCTCACCCCACCCATATCCATTCAGTTGCCAAGACCTGTCAAATTTCACCTTTGTAACTTATCTCAAATATGTCCCCTTCTCTCCTATGATATTGTCACCATCCTATTATAGGCCCTCATCACTAGCAATAGCCTGCTGATTTGTCTGCCTCCTTCAAGTGTCTCCTTCATTCTAATTTATCCTTCATTCAGTCACCAAAATAATTTTCCAAAAGCTCAGGTCTGGCCACGTCAATTCCTATTCAAAAAATGCCAATGGCTCCCTACCACCTACGAGATTATACACAAAATCATCTACTTGGCATTCAAAGTCCTTCAAAACCTAGGCTTCTCTCCCCTGATTTTCCAGCCTTCTTACACCTTATTCCCCTCCATGTATGCTTTGATTCAGTGACACTGTTGACCTTATTGTTCCACCAAGACACTCCATTTCTTGACTCTGCTCATTTTCTCTGGTTGTTTCTCATGCCTGGAAGGTTATCCCACTTCATCTCTGCCTACTGGCTTCCTTCAAGTTCCAACTAAAAGTCTGTCTTCTGTAAGAATCTTTTTTTTTTTTTTTTTGCCTTTTTTGGAAGGCAATTGGGGTTAAGTGACTTGCCCAAGGTCACATGACTAATGAGTGTTAAGTGCCTGAGGCTGGATTTAAACTCAGGTCCTCCTGACTCCAGGGCTGGTGCTCTATTCACTGTGCCACCTAGCCACTGCTAAGAATCTTTTCTTAATCTCTCAATGCTAGTATCTTCCCTTTTTAAATGATTCCCTTTTTATCCTATATATAGCTTCTTCATATACATTCATTTCCTTGTCTCTCTCATTAGATTGTGAGTTTCTTGAGGTTAAGGACTCTCTTTTGCCTCTTTTTGCACCCCCTGCACTTAACACAGTGCTTGGCACATAGTAAAGAACATAACAAATACTTATTGATTGACTGCTCAAAATACTTCAGTGGTTCCCTATTATTGCTAAGATCAAGAACATATTCCTTTGGCGTTGAAAGCCCATCACAATCTGCTCCAATCTGCCTTTCCAGGCCAATTATTTCTTACTCCTTTTCACGAATTCTACAATATAGCCAAACTCACCTGCTTTCTGTTTCTCATCCACAGCATCTCAACTCCAGCTCAGTGCCTTTTCATTAGTAATCCCCCATGCCAGGAATTAACTCCATTCTCATCTCTACCTCTTGAAATCCCCAGCTCTTTTCAAATGTCAATGCAAGGACTACCTTCTTCCTGAGACTTTTCCTGATCTCCCCAGCTGTTAGTGCCTCCTATCAAAAATAAATTTATATATTTTTAAAAATTTTCACATACTTCTATATGTACATGTCTCTTGTAATAGAAGGTAAGCTCTGTAAGGGCAAAGACTATTTTATATTTGTCTGTGTATTTCCAGCACACAGAATAGTGCCTGAAAATGATAGGCACTTTTTAAATGCTCACTGACCAATTTTATTTTTTGAGGGAAGAGAGAGGCTGTGTTCTTTAATTTTGACAATATGGTTTTAACATTGATCATTGTGGGCAACGAGATTTTTTTTGCCTCTCCATGTCAATTGCATTTACATCACGTTCCTATGACTGTTTTCTTCACTCTTCTCTTCCTTCAAGTCTTCCCATGTTTTTTCTGAATCTTTCATATCAATTGTTTCTTAAGGTACAGTAATATTCTATTATGGATCTATAATTTGCTCAATTATTCCTTAATCCTGGGCAAATAACTTTATTTTCAGCTTCTGTTATAAAAAACAAAGCTCTCATAAGTATCTTTGTACATAGGGGTCTTTTCTGGCTATTATAATCTCTTTAGGATTAGTCCCAGTAGTAGAATCTCTGAGTCAAAGGATACAAAAAGTTAAATAACTTCTTTCGCGTAGTTTCAAATTCTTTCCTGGAATGATTGAATCAATGCCTCTCTACCAGTAGTGAACTAGATTGCCTGCCTTCCTACAAATGCTTCATGAGTTATTTTTTCCATCTTTGCTCATATGAAAAGGTATAAGGTGAATTTCAGGGTCATTTTCATTTGCATCCTTTTTTTTCAGGTGGCGATGATCATTTGAATTTCTTCTTTTGAAAACTGTTCTTTTGACCATTTATTTGGCTCTTATTCTTACCTATTTTTGTTCCATTCCCTGTAGATTTTGGCTAGCAGTTTTTCCCCAACCTGTATATTTTCTTCTGATTCATTGCATTGATTTTATTTGTATAAAAGTTCTCCTTTCTTATTGAAAGAGGCTAAATGAGACAGCCACATTGTGTGATGACTAACTTTGATAGATTTTGCTCTTCTCAGCAATGCAAGGTTCTAAGGCAGCTCCAAAAGGCTCATGATGGAAAATGCTATCTACACTCAGAGAAAGAATTGCAGAGTCTGAATGTGGATCAAAGCATACTTTTCTCTCTCTCTCTCTCTCTCTCCTTTTTTTGTTTTGTTTTGTTTCTTCTTTCTTGTGGTTCATTCCATTGGTTATAATTCTTCTTTACAACAGGAATAATGTGAAAATATGTTGAATATGAATGTATATGTAGAGCCTAGGTCAGATTGCTTGCTGTCTTGGGGATGGAGGAAGGGGAAGGAGGAGAAGAAAATTTAAAACTCAAAAGCCTGTGGAAGTGAATGCTCTAAACTAAAAATTAATTAATTAATTAAAAAAGAAAGAAAAAAAGAGGTTAAATGAGATTATATGCTTCAGACCTGCATTGATAAAGGGAGTGTCTTCATTAGGACTACCCTACACCAATGAAATCATAGGTCTGGAACAAATAGGTAGTATAGATATAAGCATAATTACAGGTATAGATAAGTTAGAGATAGAGATATATGTATACATATAAATGCATACACATTTAATACACATGTATATATGCATATACTTGTATGTATAGACATATATACACATATTCACAGATTTACTTACACATATAGCTATAGACAAATGGCCTTGGTTAGAACTTGTCTTCTGGCATAAGACACACCTTGAAAGTAAGTTAAATACTTTTGAAAACACCATTTATTCTTTTAGTCTTGGGTAATAAATTTAGCAAATTCCAACTTTGCTTTATTAAATGTTTCCCAAATGACCTAAAAATACAATTGCAGCTGCCAAAGTGACTAATTTATCCACAGGGTGTAGTTTATAGATTGGGAGAAACTAGATCATGAAATAGGGTTATTTTATGTTGGTGTAAAGTGACAGATTTCAAAGGATGGAAATAACTTCACTGTTCTAAAATGAATTTGAACTTGAAATTTAAGTTCTAATATTTTTGCAGATTTTTAAAAAATTGCATGTGGGCTTTTGAGACATTATGGAAACTTATTATGTTTGGAAGCTCAGGCTATTTCATGAATAATTTAGATCAGCGATTCTCAACCTGTGGGTTGTGACCCTTTTGGGGGTTGAACAACCCTTTCACAGGGGTCACAGGAGTCACAGGGGTTGGCTAAGACCATCGGAAAACACATATTTCTGATGGTCTTAGGAACTGAGACACTGCTCCTCTATCCATCTCCAGGCGGGTCCGCTCATATGCAGATACACCTACATACTAGTATTAAAGAGTCGTGGTATTAGGAAGGTTGAGAACCACTGATTTAGATGAACAAATGAAGATTATTAAGAGGACTTTTGTTTTGCCACTGGACTCTGGAGTGACTGGAAGAAAGAGTGAGGCTGACAATTTTGTGCAATTCTGCCTCTCTTAAATCCAATTCATATTTAAGCCAAGATATCATCCCATGATGTCACTGTTACTTTTCGAAAATGAAGGATGAACAACAAATAAGGGGGAATATAGTTTCAGGTCTAGTTTATTACACTTAGTTTCCTAGACTGCTCAAATTGATCAGATATTCACTATTCCTCCACCTTAAAATATAAAACAGATTTTAAAAAATTGCTTTGTTGCATTCCTAGGTTGAGGAATATGTCACTTAAAGGTATAATGCTTCTATTGCTATACAAATGATAGTTGTGAGAAAACAAAAGCAATTCATACATACGTATATACAACATGTAACATCTATGCATATGTGTACATCAATCAATAAACAGGCATTTATCCAGTCCCTACCATATGTCAAGGCAGTATGATAGGTCCTGAAATACAAGGACAAGTTTCTATCCTTAAGTATCTTACTTTGCATAGAGGAGACACCACATATATTTCTAAGTATATTCAAAATATTAAAAAAAAAAAGGAGAAGGTAATTGGGAGAAGGCAGTTGGATCTGAGCGAATAAAGGAAGTTCCCATGTAGGATGTAGCATTTTAGCTCAGCATTGAAGGAATCTGGGGATTCTAGTAAGCAGAGATGAGGAAGGAGTGCATTTTAGGGAGGGGAGACAGATTGCCCAGAGACACAGAAAAGCAAGATGAAACATCACGCAACAGAAACATCGAGAATGCCAGATTGACTTTCTTGTGTATCTGTTGTTTAGGTGTTCACTAGTCAAATATTTTACTCATAATTTTTAAAAAAAGAATGCTTCAAATGCTTTCCTTCTTGTTGTTGATTGTCAGTTTTTGTGCACATAATTAATTAGACTCAGGATTGCAGGCATGTCAACTTGGGTCGCACATGAAGTCCTTCTATTTCATTTGCCTCTGTGATTTCTCATGATTATATATAATGTTATGTTATTCAGATTTCTTTCCTTTAATATTCAAAGGTCTTTCTCCTAGCTGTCTGCAAAATTCGCTGCTTGTCATTGAGACTCAAGATTTTAATTTTTTTGTTTTGTTTGTTTTATTCTGAAGGTGATTTGGACATTTCTTCAAATTGTCCTTTGTTGTCTGATTCAAACATTCTGGGCAATTTTCTCTTACTATCTCTTGTATTATGGTAGCCAGAGTCTTGTTGTTGTTGTTTTTAGTTTATCTTGTTCTTTTGGGAGAGTTATGATCCTTGCATTCTCTCTGTTCATCTCACCATAAAGGTCAGTCATTTGGGCTTGAATAAAATTCATGTATTCTTTGAACATTATTGTCCTTTGCTTTTTTTCTGCCAGAATTTCCCCCATTATGGTATTTTTTGCATTACAAATGTTAATGTCCCTTTCACTTCTTTAGAGAGACTCTCTGTCATGTCCTCTATTTTTTCCAATCTGCTAATTTAGTTTTAAAATTCTGCATTTAGAGCTCTACATTCTGACCTATATTTTTTCTTTTGTGGGTTCAATTTTTTTTCAGACCATTCTGGAGTTTGTTGTTCTGTCCTCTCTTGGAAGTCTACAGTATTCTATATTTCATCAGACATTGGTTCACTTTCCTTTGTCTTAATGCTATTTTTCAAGAGAGCTTTGTATTGTCATTGAGGATTTGCCACTCATCCTTCCTTCTCAGGTTTTCCTTCTCGATTTCTCTGTGTACTAGGATGTTTTCCTCTCCTAAAATCTTGTGATTTTGAGCTTTAAAAAAGTTCTCTCATCACTCTTTTTCTGACTCCTCTCTATTGTTAAGTAGATTCTTACTCCATTTCTTTTTTTTCTTTTTGGAGGGGAGAAGGTAGGGCAATTGGAGTTAAGTGACTTGCCCAAGATCACATGGCTAGTAAGTGTTAAATGTCTGAGGCCAGATCCAAACTCAGATCCTCCTGACTCCAGGGCCAGTGCTCTATTCACTGTGCCACCTAGCCACCTCTCTTACTCCATTTCTAAGGCTTGATTACAAATCTTCCTCAGCCTCCTCCAATTAGAGGGTACAGTATTCACTGGCCTATATCCCTGTCCTGAGTACCCTCTGGGCTGGGGAGGTAGGGAACGAAGGGGGAGGTACAGGGTTGGCCCCAACTGAGTTCTTTCTCAGGAAGTCATTGATGCCACTTTTTGTCATCCTACTCCTTAATTCTTCCCTCAGCTTTCATAGCTCAGCTGAATCAGTATTTACCAATTTTTGTTGTGGAGGGAGACTAAGGAAGGTTTTCTTCAAGAGAGTAGCTTTAGAGGTCCTTAACTTAAGATCGAGGCCCAGTCCAAAGAAAGTACAATTTCAGATGCTTCTTTCCTCTTCTGTTTTAATTACAAGTGGCTGAGCAAATTGAGGGTCTGCTACTCATTATGGGATATGGTGTCATCTACAGCATCTCTGAGGCAACTGAGAGACTCAAGTCAAACAAAAACAATTTATTGAGGGTTTGCTATGTTCTATGTACTGTGAAAGGCAGTAGGAATACCAAGAAAGGCAAGAGAGGCCCCATAAACAACCTCCAAGTTAGCTCTTTCTCCTTAAGAGTTAATAAATTTTAATGTTTTATTTAATCTTAGGTATCTTTTCTTAAAGTAATTGTTTCTTAATAGCCTTGGCTACTCCATTATCCTCCCTACCTCCATATGTGTGTGTGTGAACTCTTTTCATAAGTGCATGAATAATTGTTTGTTCTAGATCTGTGATTTAACAAGCGTAGAGATCTCCTAGGATAGAAACATGATGCATGTAAGTATAGCCAAGCAATCCCTCTATGCAGTTTACAGAACATTTTGACGTATTATTTCACTTGAGCCTCACAATACCCCGTGAAAATGTTAGGGGAGTTATTACTAGCTCCCATTTACAAATAAGGAAATTAAACCCCAGAGATATTATGCAAAATGATTAAAGATAAGGAGTGTTTTTCTTGCAGAGACTGTAATATTGGGAATCCCTAATTTCCCAACCAGTAACACAGACTCTGTCCCTGTATCCCTTGGTTCTAATAGGTCTGCTTTTGCTTTATCTTGCCAGGCCCTAGCCACCATACCATTTCCTGGCCAACTCGACACTATGTTGCCCTGGGAGTGATTCTATGTGTTTGCCCTTTGTATAATTCTGTGTATTTTATCACAGGCGCTTGCTTGAGAGAAATAAGCCAGCTGAGAGAGATGAGCAGAGCTTTACCCTCCCTGAGGCTTACTTCTATTTGTATTTTTCTTAAATTTATTCTGTTAAAAATGTTGTTGTTTTTTTGCTGAATTTAATATTATTACTCAAAAACACCTGAGGTCAATGCTGTCCCCAGTGGTATTGGGTGTCACTTTGTTTGCAGCATGAAGGTGCAAGGGGAGCCACATGAGAGAGAGATGACAGCCCATTATTGAGGAATTAAACTCTGACTGGAGGCATGAACATTTCATAACTACTCTTCTAAGTAGAGAATTGCTATGAATATCTACCCTATTTTATAAATCTGCCTTGTTGACCCAAGCCAAGGTAAAATAAACCTCTATTGACCTGACTAAGTTTGTAGACAGTGGTTCTTCACCGCACTATCTGCTGAGTTATGGAGGACTTATGACACACTTCAGTGAAGCTCTTCAAGTTAGGTAGCAGTGAGACAGTTTGACAGTCAGCAGAGAGCCTGCTTTGAAACCAGAAGGATTTGAGATCAATTCCCACTTCTATCCCTTCATATCTCCATGCCCAAGGACAGTAGTGTCAAATTCAGATATAAATTGGATCCCTGTTGCTGGCATGTTGACTTAGAAAACCACAAATTATCATTATATGTGTTATACTGTATTTTAATTTATTTTGTTAATCATTTCCCAATTTTAATCTGGTTCTTTCATAGTAGAGAATTTTGCAGACAGCCAGTAGGATTTGCCATCTCTGTTCTAAGAAACTCACTAAAAGTATAAGGTGGAGAGAAAGGTTAAGAGACTTGCCCAGGAACTCATTGGTAGTGGGAGTTTCATCACCTGGGAGTTCATTTATGTGAGGTTTACTAGATGCCAGGTACTGTCTCATTTGATCCTCATGATAAGCCCGAGAGGTAGGTGCTATTATTATCTCCATTTTACAGATGAGGAAACTGAGGCAAGCTAGGATTAAAGAAAAAAGCCAAAATACAAGCATTATTCACATAGCACAAGAGAAAGGATCCTGAAATTAAAGTAAGATTTTTTTTTTTTGCTCATTTACTTTTTATTTACAAGATTCAGTTCCACAATCACTTGAGTTTCAGATTTTCTCCCCTCCCTTCCCCCCCCCCCCCATGGTGGCGTGCAATCGTGTATAGGGTCTGCAAATATAAAGTAAGATTTTTATACTGTGTGTGTTCTGGAATTACTATCCTGACTCACACTAATACTAATTATTCAGTTCCTCCAAGTAAGGCTACTTGGTCCCCTCAGAGCTCTAGATATCCGTGAGGGATTGAGGGTGTCTTTCTAATGCTAAAGCTTAAAAGCCCTCACCAGTGTACTAATTCTTTTTGATTATCAGTTTGATATTAATTAGTCAGACTAAAACAGGATTTACTAAGGTAGTATAGTTGGTAGAGTTGGTACATATATTCTGTTCAAATGTTTGTGGCAAACTCTCTCAGGGGAAGTTCAGGGGAAAATATATTCAAGCTTAGAGACTAACTCACAGCTCCTGGAAGTCCTTTTCCTGGAATAACTTTCCCAGGGTCACACAGCTAGTAAGTGACTGAAGCTAGATTTGTATTTGTCTTTCTAACTCCAGGTCCAATGCTTTACCCACTGTACCAACCAACTGCCCCATTATACCAATGAGACAACAGGTCTAGTCTCTATTCTTAACCAATTTAGATGACATAGAAGAGTCACAATCCATGAACGGCTGGAGTCCCATGTCCCTGGTTCAACACATCCTTAAGAGAAGGTAGTAGTTCAGAAGAGAATTTCCTTAGATGCAGAGCATTTAGACCCTGACTTAATTCTATTACCACCTTTCTCATTTGCACCCTTAATTCCAGATGCAGACATCTCTGCTGATGACATGATGAGAAATTGACTATGAAGATGCAAACAATTGACTTCTATCAACACTGTAAATAAGGATAGGGAGAGCAGGAAATCACACACAAGAGGTTACACACCCAAGACTCTGTTGGATCTGTGCTCCGTATCACCTGGTGTTTTTTGCTTACATTCTCCCCATCAGATCTCTGGGAAGGTCAATATACACAGGCTGGTTTGATCAATGATGCACCTGCTTTGCTTTTCCTACCTGATTCCTCTAATACTCTACCAACTTCAGACCTAGGTAGGCAGTCTACGCCTTTAGCCAACTATTCTCTATAGCTACAGAAATGCAGAAGTGTCCCAGGAAAGCTTGTAGGATGTACAAAACACCCTTGGATTCTCTGACTCTGAAGTCTGCTGCACTTTCCTCTAACAGATAGGACCCTGAAAATATCTCTGACTGGGAAATGTTTATATTCTCTTCTCAGCATGGTAAATAGCAGAAGTTCATGGTAACTTAGAGGTGGGAATAGGTGAAAAGGTTTAGAAAAAATAAAATTGAAAGATGTAAATAAAGCCTAAGCTTTACAAGCCAGAAAAGAATTTTTGTAGATCTGATGATTTTGAAGAGTAATTTATATGACTGGATATATATGGAAGGGGTGCATGCTGTGTGGCCCATGTAGGCTATGTGTCTCCACATGAGTCTGTCTAGATATAACTCACAGGGAGGTAGGAATATATATTTGTGCATCCACATATGTATGTATGTATGTATGTATCTATCTATCTATCCATCTATCTATCTTTCTATCTATTGAGAATATTCTCTGCCTATCCTTCTCCAAAAGAGACTTTCATTCTATGCCTCCTTATATTGTTAGTCTAGGGGAAATAATTTTTAGCTTCCAACTGATTCCTGTCATTCAGAAGGAGTACTCCAAGTTATATGTCCTTGGCTTGACTCCTTCCCACCAAATGCCAGTCCCACAGTGAACATACAGAACAACAACAATAACAATAAAACCCATTATTTAAGTCAAAGGAAACAGAAATCAGAGAAAGTATACAGATGAGAATATGTGTAAGACAATATACAGAGCTCCTACTAGGAGCAAGATATATTATCTCCACCTTGGGAGAGTCCTAGATTTCACCCAAGTGGAAATTCTTTGAAGTCTCTGGTGCAGCAAGCTGGAAATAGAGATATGATCATGAAGCTGGCTCTTCCACATGTCCAATTCTTCCCAGACTCCTCTCCCTTCAGGAACCTGGAGAGGCTGGAATCATGTTTCTTTCTCTCTCAGAGAAGGAAGCCAGAAGACCAATATCTCTCTTCTCCCTCAAACTCTTGTCAACTCTGCCCACAAGTATGGAAAACGGAACATTAAATCTAAACTAATGAGAAGACTCCTATGCAAATGGACTTTGAGGCTACATATATAATATGAAATGTCAATAGAACCTAGTTTTTCCTTCTTTGAAATTAGTTTTATAATCTTTTGAAAAAGAACAGCTGATGTCGTTAAGAACTGAAAACTTTTAATTACCTTCCATGAGATGTATATCCAGTATCTTATCTGAAACTCACAATGAAAATGGAGTAATAGTCCAGGTTCACTGGATTAGGTGATAATCTAATGAGAAGAGATGATTTTTTCAGGCCCTCATGCTGGAGTTAGAGGAACCCCAGGAAACAATTACCCTTATCCTGACCCCTCATCAGGAGTCTCTTCCTGACTCCCCTCTCATCACCCCTTCACCATTTACCTTGGGCATAGCTCCACCTTAGCCCATCACCATGCTTCACCAAAGCTCTACCACCACCATCACTACTAGACTCTATCCTGTCCCAACCTTTTTCACAAGAAGAGTACAATTGCTGTCAGACATCCTGGAATCCCAGACTCTATGGAAAATTTCCCCAGTTTTGGGAAATTATTTGTTCTGAGACAAGGTCCCTTTTCTTCTTCCTTGGCCTTCTCAACATAGTTACTGCTCTGGTAGAAGAGAAAATGCACTGATAGCTTCTACTAAGAGCCACTGAGGCTGAGTGAATAAAGGGCTACCTTTGGGGTCAGAAAGACCTGGGTACAAGGTCTTTCCTACCTCAGACACATATTAGCTGTGCAACTCACTTAATGTTTCAGTGTCCTCAAGAAATTCTTTTATTCTATTTAATCCAATTACTGATTTGTGTGGGAAGTGGAAATTTCTATACCAGGAATTCCCTACACTGATGAAATCATAGGTAGAGAGAAAATAAAAATAATTATTAGCATCCCCTTATTGGACCATAATCTCTGTGAAGATAGAGAGCTAACATATCTAATGTATGTGCTTTTCAGCTCAAGTGTCCATTAAATGAATGAGTAGTGCTAGACAATGCATTTGAAATTTCTTGTGCAGTTTATGAAAGTTTAGGGTTCAGATTTTTAAAATCCATAGCACAGGCACTTCTTATTTTACCTCCTAGAATATGTCCAAATTGATAATATAATTATTAAGTACCTAGGTAAAGTAGTTATAAGTGTCCGCCCTTAGAACTCTTGGATGGAATTGAGAAGTTAGTTCATCAACTTTGTATTATAATAGTCAACATTTATATAGCATCTTAAACCTTTCAAATACTTTACATACATTCCTTCATTTTTAGCCTCACAACAAAACTATGAGGAGGGTATTTTTGTCCATTTGTATTAGGAAAAAACTGAGGTTGGAGTTGCCCATGGAGCTAATTAATGTCCGAGACAGGATTTGAACCCAATTTGAGGACCAGCATTAACACCCACCATACCATATTCTCTCTCTAGAAAAAGGGTTACCCAGCACAATAGTCAAATGAGATTTGTTTCTTTTAATTGTCAGTTGGTTACCAAGGGCACTGGTATTTTGATCACACAAATAATCAAGCAGAATTTGAGATACTAGAACTTAAAATCCAATTAAATACTAAAATAAACAAAAGTCCAAAATACAAGCATTATTTACATAGCACAAGAGAAAGGATTCTGAACTTATAGTAAGATTTTTATACTTTGTGTGTTCTGGAGTACTATCCTAATTCAAGCAATGCTGATTATTCAGTTCCTCCAGGTAAGGCTACTTAGTTCACTTGGAGCTCTAGAGATTCATGTAGGACTGAGGGTATCTTTCTAATGCTAAGGCTCAAAAGCCCCCACCACTGCACTTCTTGATTATCAGTTGATATCAATTAGTCAGACTAAAGCAGTAGCGTTTCCTAAGGTAGCATAGTTGATAGAGTTGGTACAAATATTCTTCCACAAAGATTGTTTTCATGACACACTCTTTCAGGGGTAGTCCAGAGGAAGTATACTCAAACTTAAGAAGCTAACTCATAATTACTCCAAATCATTTTCCTGGAGTTCTAAAAATATTCCTCTTAGGTATTGTGTAGGTTTATCTGGGTTCTTTGTAGAACCTTGAATATACTTTATCATCATATCTAGCATCTCACTGACTTCCAATACACGTATTGTGACCAGCAATTCTGGGGATTCTACTAGGCTTCTGAGGAAAAAATTTAAATCCTCCAGACTCTTTAAAATTCCCAAGGTCCTCTTCTGACCAAGTGATTTCTTCTTAGAGGTAATCTCTTTCTCTTCTCCAGGTCCAGACAGTAAAATTAGTTCAATAGTTTTATATAGCCTTAAGAAAAATTACCATTTCCCTCAATCAATCATCATACCTCCAGACTTTGTTCACACCCAGTGAAAAACCAGGATGTTTTCTCTTCTTATAAACTTACCAGGGCATAGCATCTTATTGATTACTTAAGATGGGGTAGGGGTTATTTGATTGATTTACTCAATTGACTCCTATGTTTATACCTGGGTTTAAGTCTTGACTATGATACTTACTAGTGTGTGCCACTGGTGAAATTACTTTATTTCTTTATTTCTCTAGGTATTGATTCCTGTATCTATAAAACAAAGGGTTGAACTTTAGATAAAGAGTTGGTTTTAGATAAGGCGATCAGAATGCATAATCTCAATTGTCCTTTGTGGTTCTAATATATATGCGCCTAAGCATTAAAACATCCCAAGGGAATAAATATCTAGTCCTGGAATGCCAATTCACAATGTAATGACTAGAATTTGACTGAAACCTTACTTTAATTAAATCAAGTCACATACATACGTAATTTTGTTGAGGAAGTGTTGGTTCTTTGAATGGGTAGTTAGGGGACCTGAGAGACAAATTCCATGAGTCAGGCTTAAAGCACTGGTAGCTGGGATAAAAGTAGGAAAAAGGAAAAGAACAGGGGAAAGGAATCTTAGCTGGTTTCTAGGACACACAGGGAGAGGGAGAGGTATTATATAAGACTGGGTATATACGGACCTCCCCAGGCCTTTTTCTATGAGATCAGATTAACATCATTAGAAAGGGTCATGGTTATCTCTACGCACTCTAGTCAATTAAGTTTGAAAACTAAGATGTCATTAGACACAGTGATCTTTTGGCCATAAAATGGTGGATTCTTTCCCTCATTTGATATATTACCCCGAAATCTTTGGTTTTCTTATCATTTTTATTATGCAGTCCCTGTATTTTAGTAATGATTTCCATGAACCATAATCTTCCCCTCCCTCCAATTTGACAATTCATTTCATCAAACTTTTATAAGGCACATATTATATAGAGTGTCTCGCAGTCTCAGTGTAGTGTTAAGTTCTAATCATTATTGATATTTAATATCAACTTAGTAGCTATTAAAACTTAATATGGCACTAAAACTTTTGGGGTACTCCATTTTCAAAGTACTATACCTGGATCTGAGGGAAGATACAAAGAAATTCAAGACAAAATTTCTGCTTTTAAGGAGCTCACAAAGTAGTAGAGATAGCAAAAACATTATAAGAATAACTATACTTCAAACTATAAGGCCTTAAGTACTTAAGTGAGATACAAACAGGGTATTAGGAGATTCCAAAGGGTAGACTAGTGTTTATATGATATCACTGAGGTGGGGCTTAAGGCTTGCCTTCTCAGATATATTTTTGCAGCAAGTCAGTCATATTACCTACAATTCTCACATGTAGAATCAGTTCTTTTTTCATGTGAAGGTGTTATGTCTCTAGGAAGTTTCTAATAAAAAATAAATCTGTCCATTATGAATGGATGAAAAAGGCATATATCAAGTGTGGACTATGGACTAAGTGCTAAGTGCTGGGGACACAAATACAAAAGCAGAGACAGCTGGCATCTTAACTGATGTCACAGTCTGTTATTCCTGCTACAGAAAAGCTGCATCTATTGAGCTTGGTAGTTTCTTGCAGCAAAACACTGAGTTGATTGGGCATTCTCATCAAGTCCTTCACTATGGAGAACTTAATGGGAATGGGTGGGGTTACATTGCCTCTGAAGGGGCTAACCTACTCAGGTCAGAAAGAGAACAAGTTAGAATTCTGGAGCCAGATAGTAGTGGGATCAGATTTTTGAGTAGCTCATGTACTTCTAGCTTGGGTGAGATAGGGAGACAATCTCTAAGCAAAACAAACAAAACAAAAACCCAGAAACATCAGAAACAGTCCTTGTAATGGTAGAAAACAACTCATAAGGGAGTGGTGGCCAGAGAGATGTACTTTGGTCTAGAAGATTACTGGGCTAGTAAGAAGAGCTACGGAAAGTAGATTCATTTCCAGTAGCAATGACTGTATCTGATTATGGTGTCAGAAATGAAGAGAAAGGGTAGAATTACGTGTAGGGAGAGCATCAAGGTGGGTGGAGAGAAAAACCTGGGCACGTACTCCACCCACTTCAGCCTTCCTCCAAGGTAAGGCAGAAGGAACCAGTCATTCTCAGATTTCATATGAATTTTTCCTCTAGTATTCTATCACTAGAACACTTGGACTTTGACATCTTCAGGGAAGAACATAGCTTTTACTTGATTTCTGTCCAGCCTAGAAATAGTTCCCAAGTAGCATTTGATTTCCTTAGCTTTTGAAGAATCCTTACCAATTCCCAAATTAGTCAAATGAGTTTGACTTCATCTGGTTTGTTATTATCATTATGTATTTACTCTTTTTGTTCATTTGTTGACCATTAATATGTATTTCCATCCCTTTTCTCTGCAAGCTCTACTCAAAAGCTGTGGGAGGCATCACTCTGGAGGAGCAGATGTCTAGTGTAAGGAATTTTTTTCCTCTGGGGGTGGGGATGGACTTATAGAATTATAAGAAAGGGGAGAGGAAGAAAAACAATGGCCCTTGTCCACTTGGAATAGCTTTGAAATATGCTGAAGTATTATTGTCATAAGCAAAAAGATCAATATGAATTATGAAGCTATTTGGATTTAGTAGTTTTCTGACTGTGTGTAGGATACCCGTGGTTTTACTGGTTGTGAGCCTCTTAGAGTCTGGATTCCCTTTGTAGGAAGACTCTCTCCAAATCCTGTCCAACCTGGAAGGAGGAGAATGAGTTGGAGAAGCCCCTTTCTCCTTATGCTTTATTCTCTAGTCTCAACAAAGGCTGCATTTATCTATCTATTTATTTATTTATTTTTCCTCCTCCCTCTTTCTTATAGTCCTGTGGTAAATCAAAAAAGTAAACTCACATTTTCATTGTGTAAGGGGCTTACTTCCAGGCCCCTACAGTTGCCACAGTAACTAATTAGAAATTTGCATCTCTAAGAGAATTATTTAATACTGATGCGTAAGCCCTTTTATTCTTCCAAGCATGGCCTTTCCTTGTGCAACTTCTGGTAGATGTTGGGCCTTGAGGTCATACTGTACAAACTCTGAACGTAGGTGGCCCTGGGTTTCCCCTTTTTATCTCGGGTGATTCATATCCTGTGAAGAAAATGTCTTGCTAGGTCTTTGTTGAGTGGTCTGGATCTGAAAAGCGGCGACCGATTCATGGCATTGCCATTTGTTTTAACCTGTAACATCTTACCCATTCCCCATTAGCTAACTCTTGTGTAATTGAGTCATGCATGTTAAACTAGGAGAGTTGAGTTATGTCAACCCAACCACGGGTGGGGGGATCATTAGGACCATTATAAAGGCCAAGGAGACGATGTTGTGGCTTTGCAAAACACTTGGCTGGTGTGAGTGCAATATGCCAACAGGATTCTAGGATAAATTGTCAGGAAGTAGCTTCCCCATGCAACTTTTTTCTTTTTAGTGTCTAAGCATCACAAGTGGCATATGTGGCAGGAGGAGAAAAGGTTGAGAGAAGGAATATTACTTTAGGTATTCTTTCTGCCTGGGCTTCAGAGAGATGACATTCACTACTTCCACTACTGGTAATTAGGAGATAACCTAATCTATCTGTGTCTGTTGGAACTTCTTATGGCTGTAACTCATACTTGGAGGGAAGGATTAGGGACTGAAGGGAGAGAGGCAGGCCTAGAGGTCTATCATCTCTATTTCCTACCCATCTTATATATTAATCACAGAGGTCTGGAATACAGCCAAAAGTTCAGAGGCATATATGCCCAAGGATGGCTGAGGAAGGGAAGGGAGCAGGATTAATCATTCTTGTGTCCATGGCAATGGTTTATTCCAATCTTCCTCCCCCAACAGGAGTCAGAACAGTGCCTTGCTCCCTCCCCCTTCAGTGAGAGGAGTTCTGCACTCTCCCTTCTTTTTGCGCTAATCCCAGGGTAGAATGGAGGTAGGGGACAAGGAAAACTTCTGCTTTTTTTCTGGGAGAATGGATTGTTACTCGGTCTCTGACTGATGTGGGCTATCAAACCATCCTCATAAACATTGCTACTACCCCTAGCAAAAACTGGAACTAGGGGAAGGCATAACAAAGGGCATGTTTTACTCTTGCTTTTTAATAAATACATGAATGCAAGAAGCTTCTGGCTTTAATGATATGCCTATCTGTATTTTCAGATCAGTCTAATCACATATTATAGTAAAGGCTCAAATCCTTTGGCATACACAGGAGCCTAACACCAGGGATACAATTTTCAAAACTTTCCTAGATTGGACAAATGCTTTTCTCTGTCTTGCTCCCATCTTTCACCACCCCAGGCATGGCAGAGGTGGAAATAAATGGCCATGAATGTAGCTTCAGTCCACAACTTCCCCATGTTGGACACAGCCTTGGATTAGAGCTATTCCTTTCACCACCCCTTAAGCTAATTACCCCAGACAGGAATTCCAATAGTCCTAAAGTAAATATGCTGTGACTTGATGTTATCTGGGATTGGAACACAAGAGGAAGTTAAGTATCTGTCATATATGACAACTGAGGCATAGGATATCTATGATATAGAACTCAATTTCATAGTATATTTCATGCCATTTATGATCCAGACAAACCTTGTGTTCCCTGAACAGTTATTTGGTTTTATGTTGTATTTCCTTACTGGGCTAATAAGCTCTATAAGAAGAGGAACTACGTCTTAACCTAAACTTTGCATTTCTCCAAGATCTTGAGTGCTATATACCTAGGAGGGACTTAATAAACTGAATCTAATAGAGGACACATCATATGTGTGACGACCAACTTTGATAAACTGGACTCTTTTCAGCAACACATAGTTATAAGACAACTCTACAAGTCTCAGGATGGAAGGAGATATCTACATTCAGAGAAAGATCTAGAAAGAACAGAGTTTAAATGGAGACTGGAGCAATCTACATGCTGTTGTTCTTTTTCATGTTTGGTTTTCTTTCTTTTTTTCCCACTGTTCATTCCATTGATTATAACCCTTCTATACAACCAGACTAATGTCCAGTGTGAAAGTATTTGCAGATCCTATACTTGATTGTATGCCACTATGGTGGGGGGGGGGGGGCGGGAAAAGGGAGTGGAGAAAATTAGAAACTCAAGGGATTGTGGAACCGAATCATGTAAACTAAAAGTAAATAAACAAATCAATTAATTAAAAAAATAGAGGACACTTACAAATAATAACATTACATCTTCTACCTCCATGCCTTGTTTGAAACAACCTGTCCAACATGCTTGCAACTCACTACTTCTTCAGTTCTGCTTGTTAAATTCTTAGCTTCCTTCAAGGCTCAAGTCATGCGCCAACTCTTCCAAGAAGTCTTTTCTAACCTCCCCTCCCAGTTAATTTCCTCTCCCTAATTCCAGCTGTTTTTATGTTATATTTCCCAATAGAATGGAAACTCTTGGAGGGAGGTGCTTTTTTGTTTGTTTTTTATCTTTCCATTCCTAAGACCTAGTACAGTGTTTTGTACATTGTATGTGCTTAATAAAGGCTTGTCAGATAGAATTGGATTTCAGTTATGGAAGATTACTCTGAATATATTCAGAAGTAACATTGGGTGACTCACCTTCCTTAGAGATTTTTAAGAAAAGGGTTCACATTTTCAGGAGACAAAGCTGTGTAATAGATGAACTTCAAGACTTTTGATTTTTATGATTCCTCAGAACTGTCCGGAAAAAAGGCACCAATAGGAGAATTGACCTTTCCTAACTAGACAGGAATAGTTATTCTGACTTTCTTTGATGCTACTAAAAAGAAAAAGGATTTCAACTAGCGGACCCCAGAACTTTCTATACTAGTAGAGGAAAACTCATAATCCTTCTGAAAATTCTTAGCAATCAAGAGTCCTCCATTTCTCTAGAACTGCAATAGTTCTTATAGCTCCATGTAAAAGAGAAAATATCAGAATTCGTGATGATGGCAATGGTCTTTCTCATTTTACCTATATTTCTTTGTTTTACTGAGATCTCTTTTTTTTCCAGATTGAAGAACATTAGTGGCAAAAGTCAACTAATTTCAGCTTTATTGTCTAAGAAATGATACTAGATAGGATAAAAATTGTCTATTGTTTCTTCAGCTAGATTATAAACTCCTTTAGAGCAGGTATTTTGTATCTGCAATGGTAACTAGAGCCCTTGATTCCAACAGCAGGAATTCAGTAAATGTTTATTCTTATTAGTGACTATAATAATAATAGCAACTTGTCTTGTCCAAGAACTATGGAGTCTGAATGCAGATCAAAGTACGCTATTTTCTCTTTTTGGTTGTTGTTGTTTCTTCTTTCTCTTTTACAACATGACTAATGTGGAAATATGTTTAATATGATTATATATATATGTATGTGTGTGTGTGTGTGTGTGTGTATATACACACACACACACACACACACACACACACACACACATATCTCCTATAGCAGATTACATACCATCTTGGGGAGGGGGAAGAGGAAGGAGGGTGAGAAAATGTAAAACTCAAAATCTCATAAAAGTGAATGTTGAAAACTACAAACAAATAAATGACTTGTCTCATCCCAGTAGAGAAAGCTGGTCAGGAAGACGAAACTCTAGAATCACATGATCTTGGTTCAAGTCCTTGGTTCAAGTGTAGTTTGATGCTTCCTTACACACAGTACAAGTACATAGTGTTTAATGAATGACTGTGGAATGAAATTGAGTCGTGTCTCTGCCACTCACTAGCTATGTCACTTCATTTCTCTGCCCTTAGTTTCTGCATCTGTATAATGAGAATTTGATCAGTATATGATTCTGGGTATATTCCATACACTGCCCCCCACTCCCCTGGCATATTGTTCTCATAGAGTTGAATTTGATATTTATATCAAACTGAGTTCCCCATTTCAAACCCAATCTTGCTGAAAAAGCAATTATGATGCCCTGTTATCTTCTTTGTCCTATTACATAATCACCATTTCTGGGTTTGGAAAAAAAATTTAAGCCATTAAGGTAAATACTCCTTACTTGGATATCACTGGAATGCTTTATTAAAACATTTTATACCACATCTTGCCAGTCAGATTGGCTAAGATGACAAAACAGGAAAATGACAAATGCTGGAGAGGATGTGGAAAAATTGGAACACTAATGCATTGTTGGTGGAGTTGTGAATTGATACAACCATTCTGGAGAGCAATCTGGA
>CM053586.1:84763871-84784529 GCA_028646515.1 Pseudochirops corinnae | reverse complement strand
AAAGTATTTGCAGATCCTATACATGATTGCACGCCACCATGGGGGGGGGGGAGGGGAGAGGAGAAAATCTGGAACTCAAGTGATTGTGGAACTGAATCTTGTAAATTAAAAGTAAATGAGTAAATAAAAAAAAACATTTTAAAATTCCACTAAAGAGTGAAAGTACACAAAATAATTCTGTATGGGGGTATTTCATTAGAGAGAGGAGCAAAAACTCTGTTCAGTGTAGCTTTAAGATGTAAGGTTGCAATTTATTTAATCAGGGAGGTCATTAATGGGAATCTTTCAGTGCTGATAATTGTGTTCCAAGCCACTCCATAATGTACATCATTAACTGATACCTCATTAATACCCACCTGTTGGGGATACAAGGCTCTTAAGGCAAAGAAGCTGCCTACAAGGAAAATCCAGCCTAAATAATTATAGCTGGTGATTAGAGGTATAAGATAACACTGTGTTGGTTACCTGCATGCCCTAGACAGGTACATAAAGGGAAGACAAGCAGCACACCAGGCAAAGGAAGATGCAGAGTGTTTAAGGCAATTTTGGCATTTTTACAAGTTAATAAATTAGCATATTTGTAATCATTTTCAATGATGGTCACATTGAGGCAGGGTTCAAAAAATAAGACAATGTAAGTAACAGCTCATTAATTTAATTACACACATTACCCTACATGATGTTGTCCTAACCAATATCATTTCACAATGATAACAATATATTATAGCAAAATTCCACTTAAATGGTCATGGACTGACATCCTGAGCTGCTGTTTGAATGCCTGGGAAAACCACAGAAAGTACTTGAGCCCTGGCAACATTAATTCCTCTGAATGGAAGACTGATTATTGTCAATTTTAACATTGTCCCTTTGGAATTTACTGTCTCCTTTCCCTCCCCCACCTCATGTTGTTTCACACACAAAATTGTCTAGCCAGACTTGCCTTCTTAATGTTCCTCATACACAAACAATATTCTAGCTCCCATTTCAAGCCTCTGCCCAGGCTGTCCACCAAACCTTTTATGCTTTCATTATCTCTACATTCTAGAATAGGGGTGCTTTCAAAGCTTACATCAGGTGCCATCTTTCACATCAAGGCTTCCCTGATTTCTCCAGATGATAGTGTCTTTCCCCACCCAAAAAAAACCTTATATTTATATTGCATTCACTTATATGTATGCTAATTGTCTTTGGATAGAATGTAAGCTTCTTCAGGGCAGGCATAGTTTCATTTTTGTATCCCTAGAATCTAGCACCAAACTGTTTTGAATTCATAACAGTATCTTTTCTGACTTTTAAAAAGTAATTTTTTCACTTATTAAGCATTCAGATTTCTCCCTCCCATCTCTCTTCCTTACCCACATTGAAATACCAAACCAAATCTATGTGTGACATAAGCATAGTCATATAATTGATTACAGTTATTTCTGTATGTGTTGTATTCTTTTATTGTTCCTCATGCATTTAATTATACACATTGCCTTGCATGATGTCTTTAAGCTCTATGAGGGGAAAAATTATGTTTTATGAAAACTTCATATTTCTCCAAGGTTCTGTGTTCTATATACCCAATAGGGATTTAATAAATGTTTTTTAATTGGCTCAACTGTATCTAATAGAAGACATGGTGGTACTACTACTACTACTACTACTACTACTACTATTACTACCACCACCAACTGACATTTACCCAGTGGTTTCTGTGTACCAGGCACTGTACTTCAAGTGCTTTATAACTATTATCTCAATTGATCCTCACTACAACAGTGAGTTGTAGGTGATACTATTATCCTCATTTTACAGATGAGGAAACTGAGGCAAACATATATACTTGAGTATGCTGACTCTCTAAGTTGGAAAAAAGCAATGGAGAGGTTATGAAATAAATAACCAACTCATATTTTACTTTTGCATTTCCATGAAATATTTATGAAAATATCTACACATTTATTTTTAATTTATTATTTATTTTAAATATTCTTTTCTTTTTAGATTTTGAGTTTTTAAATCTCTCCCTCCTTCCCTTCCAACCCTTCCCCATCCATTGAGAAGGCAAGCAAAATGATATTAATTAATTATACATATGGAATCATCCAAAACCTATTCCCATATTAGCCACATCACAAAATAACAAAAAAAAAATTGAGAAAGGAAGCAAAAAAATTATTCTTTAATTCATACTCAGAGTTCATCAGTTCTCTCTGGAGGTGGATAGCATTTTTTCATCATGAGTCCTTTGGAATTACCTTGGATCATTATATTGATCAGAGTAGCCAACACAATTGATCATCATTAGAATATTGCTGTTAGTGCACAATGATATGTTCTCACTTCACCTTGCATCAGTTCATATAGGTCTTGCCATTTTTTTTCCCTGAAACCACTCCCCTCATCATTTTTTACAGCATGATAGTACTCCATCACAACCATATGCCACTACTTGTTCCATCATTACCCAATTGATGGGCATCCCATCAATTTCTAATTCTTTGTCACTACAAAAGAACTGAATATTTGTGTACATATAGGTCTTTTACTTTTTTCTTCTATCTCTTTGGGGTACAGACCTACTAGTGGTCTCAAAGTGTATACACAGTTTTATAACCCTTTGGGCACAGTTCCAGATTGTTTTCTAGACTAGTTGAACTAGTTCACTATTCTACCAACAATTCTTTAATGCACCTATTTTCCCTCATCCCCTTTAGCATTTTTCATTTCTGACAGGTTTATGAGGTGGTACCTCAAAGTTGTATTAATTTTACATCTTTAATCAATAGTGATTTGGAGCAATTTTTTCACATGACTATAGATAGTTTTGATTTCTTTTTCTGAAAACTTCCTGTTCATATCACTTGACTATCAATTGGGGAGTGGCTTTTATTTTTAAAAATTTGACTATATATCTGAGAGATATCAGGGAAACTTAATGTAAAAATTTTTATATTACTCCATGTTCTATGGTACGTTTTTGCAAAATGTAGTTTCCTTGATTATCTTCCAATTAGTCCTATTTTTGTTTTTCCTTTGTCTAAGATCATGATTGCTACATCCTACCTTTTTTTTTTAACTTCAGCTGAAGTACAATACATTGTTCTCTAGTCCTTTATTTTCACACTGTGTGTCTTTCTGTTTCAAGTGTGTCACTTGTAAACAACATATTGTTGGATTCCATTTTCTAAAACATTCTGCTCTTCATTTACATTTTATGGATGAGTTCATCCCATTCCCATTTACAGTTATGATTGATGTGGATTTTCCTCCATTCTACTTTCTTTATCTCTCTTTTTTTATCCCATCTCTCCTGAAGAGTCTGTTTTGCTTCCCACCACTCTCTCCCTTAATTTACCCTCCCTTTTGCCCTCCTCCTCCCATATCTCTTATCCCATTTCCCTCTTATTATCCTATTGAGAAAGATAGGTTTCTATACCCAACCGAGTGTATGTACATATACACACACAACATATACACACACACACACACACACACATATATTGGGGTGGAGGGTGGCATTACTTGAACCTCACCCTCATTGGAATTGGTTCAAAGAGTGAATAATACACGTGCGTGCGTGTGTGTGTGTGTGTGTGTGTGTGTGTGTGTGTACTCCACTATAGTTTACCCTCCACTATAAAAGCTCTTCCTTGTGTACCTTATTTATATGATAACATTTCCCCCATTCTACTTTTCTCTTCCCTCTTCTCCCAGTGTATCCCTATTTCTTATCTCTTCATTTTTTAGAGATCATCTCAACATAATTGACTCACACTTATGTCTCCTGTCTATGTAGACTCCTTCTAGTCGCCCTGATAATCATAAAGTTCTTAGGAGTTATATGTATCATTTTCCCATATAGGAATGTAAACAGTTTAACTCCATTGAGCCTTTATGACTACTCTTTCATGTTATCTTTTTATACTTCTTTTGAGTCTTGTGTTTGAATATCAGAATGTCTATTCAGTTCTGGTATTTTTATCAGGAATGCTTGAAAATCCCCTATTTCATTAAATATCTATTTTTTCCACCTGAAGGATTATATTTAGTTTTGCTGGGTAGGTAATTCTTCGTTGTAATCCTTACTCCTTTGCCTTCTGGAAAATAATATTCCAAGTCCTCCATTCCTTTAATGTGGAAGCTGCTAAAACTTGTGCGATCCTGACTGTGCCTCCATGATACTTGAATTGCTTCTTTCTTACTGCTTGCAACATTTTTTCCTTAACCTGGGAACTCTGGAATTTGGCTATAATGATCCTGAGACTCATTTTGGGATTTCTTTTGGGAAGTGATTAGTGGATTTTTTTCTATTTCTATTCTACTTTTTGAGTTTAAGATATTGGGGGTAGTTTTCCTTTATAATTACTTAAAATATGTCTAGGCTCTCTTTTTAATCATGGCTTTCAGGTAGTCTAATAACTATCAAAATACCTCTCTTCAATCTATTTTCTAGATCAGTTGTTTTTTCCAGTGAGATATTTCATATTTTCTTCTATTTTCCCATCCTTTTGACTTTGTTTTATTGTTTCTTTATATCTTATAGAGTCAGTAACTTCCACCTGCCTGGTCTAATTTTTGAGTTCTTTTCTTCAGTGAATTTTTGTATCTCCTTTTCCATTTGGCCTATTTTGCTTTTAAAGAAATTCTTCCCTTCAGTGAATTTTTGTATCTTTTTTACTATTAGGTCAATTCTATTTTTAAGGTGATATTTTCTTCAGTATTTTTGTGTCTCTTTTACCAACCTTTTAATTCTCTTTTCATAATTTTCTTGCATTATTCTAATTTCTTTTTCCAAACTTTCCTCTATCACTCATCTCTTTCTTTAAGTCTTCCAGGGATTTTTGTTGGGCTTGGGTCCAATTAGCACTTTTCTTTGAGGTTTTCTTTGTAGCCATTTTCATATTGTTGTCTTCTTCTGAGTTTATGTCTTGATCTTCCCTGCCATTGCAGTAGCTTTTCATGGTCAAATTCTTTTTTGTTTGTTTGCTCATTTTTCCAGACTACTTCTTGACTGAACTGTATGTTAAAGTTGGTTGGGTTCTGATCACCTGGGGGTGGGGAAGCATTGTGCCAAGCTTCAAGGGGGTTTGAGCTGCTGTTTTAAGAGCTGTGGTTCTGCAAGTTTTCAATACTTCCAAGGTGGTGTAACCCTTGCAACAGTGTGGTCAAAGTTATCCTGTTCATCACTCTAGTCTTTTATCCAGGAAGGCCCCCTTCTTCCCTGCAGCTGAAAGCACTAGTTCTCCTCTTGACTTCCAAACTGTGGCTAGATCCCTCGTTCCCCTACAGAAACAAGTGCTAATACTTCTCTTGGTCCCAGAACTATGACCAAAGTCTCTCCTCTCCTGAAGCCACACGTGCTAGAACTTCTCTCCACCTTGGAACTATGACTAGGGCCCCTAATTCTGTTTGACTGATCACAAACACTCCTCTCTACCCTGGAACTATTGCCGAGAAATATTTGTGGACAATAAAATTGCCAATCAGTGCCTGCAAAGGGTCTCCTATGATCATCTTCTGATCAGTTGTCCAACTCCCTCAAATGGATTAGAGGAAGCAAACAGAGTGAACTTCATTTGTACAGTACCTCCAACAGTCACAAGCTGCTTCCTAAAACGAAAATTTTTTTAACATCAATCTTCTTTAAGGGATGCTATATTGATGTTAATAATGGAAATAGACCTTCAAAAAGAATAAAAATTGTGGGTGGCCTCAAAAGCAATGCATTGAACTAGGTGCTTGATTTATGTCACAAAACCAAAATGGTACCTGCTTCAATGACCTTATAGTCTAGTGGGATATGTGAAGAGGGGAGGGTAAAATATGTGTCAAACATTAATAGAAGTTAATTTCAGAAGGAAGAGATCTCCAATAATTGGGAAAAGGACCAGGCAAATTTCAGGCAAAATGTGGTAACTGAACTGATCTTTGAGGGAAGAGAAGGAAAAGGAGGAGAAAAGGATGAGAGGGAGGTGAATTTCCAACACGCAGAGTGGCCTGTGTGAGCAAATGGAGTCAGAACATGGAGTAAGAAATTCAGGGAATATCTAATAGGCTAGTTTGCCTGACATGTGAAATTTGGGGAGGGAATAGAGATAAGGTCTAGAAATTCCCACTACCAGTGTGGGATATAAGTACCATCTATACAATTTTTAAAGTTTCCTGGAGTAATGAGAAGTCAGCTCGGGTCCCACAGTTTGTATCAGAAACGAGGTCAAACTACAGGTCTTGCTGACTGTGAGGTGAGCTCTCTACCCACTGTGCCATATAGTCTCTTGTGAGAGGTAGTATCATAAATAAATCTGGAAGGTAAGGTAGAAGCTAGTTTATGGAAAGTCTCAAATGACAGGCTAGGGAATTTATAATTTCCCTCACAGACAATAGGGAGTCACTTAAGTTTTTTGAGAGGCAAGGGACATGATCTGACTTATTTCTTAGGAAGATTGTTTGGCAATGATGAGAAAGATGGATTGAGATGCCAGTGGTTGGAAGAGGGAAGATAAATTAGTAGGGTGCTTGCAGTTGTCTAGTGCAAAGTAATGAGAGTCTGAAGTAGGATGGTAGCTGAATGAGTGGCGGGATAGGGAAGTGGAATTAAGACTTGCCATCTGATTGGATATAGGGTTTGATGAAGAGAGAAGAGTCAAGGATAATTCTAAGAATGTAAACTTGGGTAACTGGAAGGGTGGTGATGCCCTCAACAGAAGGGAAGTTAGTGAAGGATATGTTTAGAGGGCAAGATATCAGTGGGAATGTATCTATAAATCTGTTGAAATACTGCAACAATTGATATTGGTCACCCTTAAATTTCTTCATATGGATGTACTTCAAGATAATCACAGTGTTGGAATTTTTTAAAGCATAAATTACCATACAAATGTAAGGCATTAGGGGTCACTGAATTTGAAATCCTGAATTCAGAGGTACCACTGTTACACATTATCTGTGTGACCTCAGCCCAAGTCACTTAACCTTTATTTTCTTCACCTGGAAAATGAGGCAGTTGGACAAGATGATCTTTGAGATTCCTTGATGCACTAACCTTGGGACCCTATATGAACCTAGTTGTCTGCTATAAAGCCAAAAACCACCTCAGACCCCCACAGTTAATGTTTCTCCCTCCATAAAATAGCTAAAGACGCTTTCTGTTTTTTTTTTTCCCTTCCAGGACAGGCATTGTGATTACTCTATCAACCCTATGGTGTTGCAAACTCCTGCAACCAGGATTTGAAGTTCTATTGAGTTCACATCTCAGACTCAGACAGTGCCTGGTGCTGAGTCCTCTGCCAGAAAAGAAACATTTAGACCTGCTCCCATCCTCTTCACCTTAAAGCTGAGGGACCTTCAGGGTAAGATGGGAGAATTCCAGTTTGGCCTTTTGAACTATAGACTCCTTCTTACCTGATGACCTCATTCTGGTAAACTTTGTTTTGCAGTCCTGGACAACTGATGGAGGAATTATGACATTTATACAGAGTAAAGGTTTAACAAACAACAGGAACAACCCCACAGCTCCATGGCCAGCCACTCTGTGTACAGAAGAAATTATGCTGCTCCTCCTTAGAAATAAGAGGGGCTTGCAATGTGGCGTTCTTTTTTGGTATTTGCAGGGAGATGGGGGGGGGGGGTGCTTATTGATGCTGCATCTGTTTTGTCAGTGCGTCAGCTAATGGAGAAAGTTAATTGTGTTGGTTGTAAGGCCACCTGTCACACACATGCCTCATTTCCATACTAATGGTCCAACAGTGGCAGGCAGTGTACTCTTCTGCAGTAACAGCTCCTGCCTCTTTGGAAACCTGGGCCAAATGCGCCTATGCGGCAACTGTAGGCCTCTTATGTGAATGCCTCTAGTATTGTGTCAACCAAGGCTTGTATTAACCTCCTGCTGACAGCTCCAAACTGTATCAGAGGCAAGGCGCCCGTGAGTGTTGCTCTTGGACTGGGACTTCACAGAGGGAGATGCTGCTATGAAACCCAGCCCTGTGAATTCAGATTCTATCCCCAAGTGGAATATCATCTCCCCTTGAATGCTTCTTCTGATTCACCTGCCTTTTCTCTTGAGAAACACTCCTGCAGGCAGAGCCATGGTGTGGGAGGGACTTCTCCTTGCTGTCCTGGCTTCTTTAGTACAGCATTTATGATTCTTTTCTGTTATTATTTTGACTCCGTTATCTCGTTCCCTTTGACTTTCTTCATTACTGTGAATGCCCAGGAATATTGGCAGGCACTCACCTAATTTGCAAGGCAGAGGACCATTTTTCAAGCTCTCTGCTAAAAGATTTCCAGTGATGCAGTGGTCACAGACCATAAATTACCAAAGGGAACATTGACTTTTGGCACCAAGAAAGAACACACTAGGTCATAGTGGATAACACATCCAGGATAACTTAATTTCTTTATTATAGTTTTAATCCAAAGCATGGCTAAGGAATCAGTGCCTTTGGAGAGAGAGTTGATGAATATTTTAGCATCAAAAAATGATTAGATGCAATTTGAATGAGAGAGGTGGCTTTTGTGAGTCAGGCCAATAAAGTAGTGAGCCATTTTTCCACTGCAAAGGATGCTTCTTAACCCTGAGGATACAGAAAAATGCAGAGTCCAGTTTCTTTGGGATCCTTTTACTGTAGTTTGCTGTGACCAGACACGTCCCTCATAAAGGGATTTGATGCTGTACTGCCAAATGTTGCAGGGAGCTCTTTTTTCGTGAGGGAGAGAACACATAGCTTGGAATACTGACATTCTCAATGGCCACTTTTACCTGAGCTGATTACTATTTTAAATGATGTAATCTGGGTGGTGTGAGTAGAAAGAGGGCTGAATTGTGGATCACATAGCCTAGGTTAAAATTCTGGCTCTCTGGTGTGGTGCTTGAGTGATGTTAGGCAAGTTATTCTGCCTCTCTGAGACTCAGTTTCCTTATCTGTAAAATGAGACGACTGAATTAGATTTTTAAGGTCCTTTTGTTGTTCAGTCATGTCTGATTCTTCAAGACCCCATTTGGGGTTTACTTGGCAAAGTTACTGGAATGGTTTGCCATTTCCTTCTCCAGCTCATTTTATAGATGAGAAAACTAAGACAAACAGGGTTAAGTGACGCACCTAGGGTCACACAGTTAGTAAGTGCCTGAGACCAGATTTGAACTCAGGAAGATGAGTCTTCCTGACTCCAGACCTGGCACTCTATCCACTGTGCCACCAGTCCTGTATCTATGAGGCATTTAACACTGTGGTGTGCATTTGAGCGCTAGTTAATTTCCTAGTTAGATCATCCTAGTAAGAATTTTAGAGTTGACAGGGGCTTCTTGAAGGAGTGCATTCCAGGTATGGAGAACTGCCTGCTTGCCCAAAGCATGGCAACCGCAGCAAGAGATCAGGGAATAAAGAGCATGAAAAATGGAAGAGAGTGGAATAAGATTAGGGAAGTAGGTTGGGGCTATGTTGTAGAGGGCTTAACTGTGAGGCTAGATGGCAGCTAGATGGTTCGAAGTTGGGAAGACTCATCTCCCTGAGTTCAAATCTGGCCTCAGACACTTACTAGCTGTGTCTCTGGGCAAGTCACTTAACCCTATTTGCCTCACTTTCCTCACCTGTCAAATGAGCTGGAGAAAGAAATGGCAAATCATTCTAGTATATTTACCATGAAAACCCCAAATGGTCATGAAGAGTCAGATATGACTGAAAAATAAACCATCAACAAACAGGGAGAGAGAGAGAGACTCCAAACGGAAGTCATAAAGAGTCAGATGTGATCGAACAACAAAACAGAGAGCTTGTATTTTATCTGAAAGAAGTCTCGAACAAAGGAATGACAAATATCTTTGGAAGATAATTTTATCAGTTCTTCAAAAGATGGCTTAGGGAGATAAAGAGACTAGCAGATCACTAGCAGGGCACAGATTCTTAACCTGATGTAGACAGGCCCCCCGTGGAATCCATGGGGAGATTTCAGGAGGTCCCTGAATTTGAATGGGAAAAACATTACATTTTTATTTTCACAAACTTCTAACTAAAAGTTAGAATTTTCTCCAGTTCTCCAATTTCTCCAATTATTATTGTTTTTAAAAAATCTTATTTTTGAGGAGGAGTCCATAGGTTTCACCAGGCTCCTAAAGGCGTCCATGGCATAGAAAAGGTTAAGAACTATGAAATCACAGGTATGAAGGAAGAGCTTCTGAATAGCAAGCTTATTGATAGGAATTCTCTCTCTCTCTCTCTCTCTCTCTCTCTCTCTCTCTCTCTCTCTCTATCTCTCTGTCTCTCTCTCTCTTTCTTCCCCCCCAGTCTCTACCATATTGCTTTGTACACAGTAGGCGCTTAATAATTGTTTGGTGAAATGAATTGCTGAAGCAAAATTCTTGAATCAGCACTTCTACCCAAGTCTACAATGATCATGGTGTTTGAGGGAAGGATGAAGAATGAGCCATACTAGGGATCCTGGGAGTATTCCTCTCTCTGGCTTTTCTTCTTACTTGTCTGACCACTGCTTTGCTCCACTTTATTGGATCTTCATTCAAGTCACTCACACTAACCATGGGTATCCTCCACAGCTCTGTTCTGTGCCCTTCTTTCTCCTCCCTCTCCTATTTTACTTGGTGGTCTTATCAGCTCATATTAATTCAATTAACATCACCAGTCATGTGATCCTCAGATCTCTTTGTCTATCAATAACCTCTCTCTGATTTCTAGTCTTATATCTCCAATTGCTTGTTGGATATTTTGAACTGGACATCTGGTAGATATCTTAAACTTAACATGCCCCAAACTGAACTCCTCACTAAAGTGAATCTTTCCCCTAAAACCCTCCTTTCTTCCTAGCTTTCCTGTTGCTCTGGAGGATGACACCATACTCTCAGTCATACTGACTTACAACATAGGTGTTATCCTTCTCACACTCTCTCATCCCCCATATCCAATTTAATGCCAAATCCTGTCATTTTTACCTTTCTATCTTTATGTGTGAATATGCTCTCTTCCCTCCTCTGACACCACTCTGGTGCTGGCCCTTGTTACCTCACCCTTGGACTGTTGTGTTAGCCTTCCAATTGATCTCTCTGCCTCAAGGCTCTCCTTACTCCCATACATTTTTCACTCACTTGTCAAATTGATTTTCCTAAAGTATAGGTGTCTCACACACACGCACACACACACACACACACACACACACACTCAATTCCAGTGGCTCCCTATAACCTGCAGGATCAAATTTAAAATCCTGCTTGGCTATTAAAACCTTTTATAACCTGATCCCTCCCTTCCTTTAGAATGGCCTGACATCTTACTCCTCTTCATGTATTTGGCAGTCTGGTGACACTGGTTTCCTTGCTCTTCTCACACAGATGCTCCCAATTCCATGCAGTTTCCCTGGTTGTCATCCATTACTGAAACTCTTTCCTCCCTCATCTCTATCTCCCACCCTCTCTGGCTTCTTTCTAGTCTCACCTAAAAAGACTAAAACTTTCAAGTTCCACTTTCTGCAAGAAGCCTTTCCCAGTCCTTCTCAATCTTAATGCCCTCCCTCTGAGACTACTCCAATTTATACTGTATATATCAGTATGTGGTGGTTTGTAAGGTGTTTCTTGCATTTGACTGTGAGCTTTTTCAGAGCAGGAACTGTTTTTTGCCTTTCTTTTTGTCCCTAGTGCTGAGCAAAATGCTTAATAATAATAATAGATGCTTAATAAATGCATGTCAACTAATTTTTTTAGGCTTTTATCTTTTTAAGAACTTAGTTACTTTTTTATGCTTCTCTCTCCTGAAACTATATTATATGGTAGGATCAGAAAACAGGAAATATCTGACCGAGTCAGAGAACGGGTTTAAATTATACCTTTGATGCTCACTCCTTGTGTGACCCTGGGGAAGTCAATTAACCACTCTGGACCTCAGTTTCCTTATCTGTAAAACTAGGCAATTGGGCAATTTGATTTCTGGTTTTTTTCCAACTATAGGAAGGAAGGAAGAAAAGAAGGGAGGAAGGAAGGAAGGAAAGAAGGAAGGAAGGAAAGAAGGAAGGAAGGAAGGAAGGAAGGAAAGAAGGAAGGAAGGAAGGAAGGAAAGAAAGAAGGAAGGAAGGAAGGAAGGAAGGAAGGAAGGAAGGAAGGAAGGAAGGAAAGAAGGAAGGAAGGAATTAAGCATCTATGATGCCAAGCACTGTGCTAAATACTTTACAAACATCCTCTCATTTGATCCTTACAACAATCCCAGACAGACAATTACTATTATTATCCCCATTGTACAGTTCAGGTAGCTGAGACTGAGAGGTTTGCCAAAGGTCACACAGCTAGCAAGTGTCCAAGAGCCAATTTGAACTCATGTCTTCCTGACTCCAGGCCTAATACTCTATTCACTAGGCCAACTAGCTGTCTCTAGAAACAATGAGAATTGTTACATGAGGATTCCCAACCTGAAGAAGAATTAGAATGTGATTTAAAAACATGAGATTAAAGACACAACATCAAGTAGTGGAAAGAGTCAGAAAATTTGCATGGGAGCTTTGCTACACCATTTATTAGCACTGTGATTATAAGTAATAACAGTAACTATTCTATCTTTCCCTGAGATTTGTCTTGGGATCAGATGAAACAATGTATGTGGAAAGCACCTTGAAGATGATATACACTCTACAAATGTATGACATGGTTATTATCCCTAGTGTATGTCAATAATTTGAAGGATTTGTGATCTTACTGATATATTTCTCTCAAACACATGTGTGTTTGTACACATATATATGTGTGAATAGATGGATAGATAAAGATATTTTGTAAATTCACAGAGCCCAGGTTGATAATCCCTTACAAAATGAAGGATCCCTATTGTTTTGCATAAAATCCCCATGAAGGATTTAAGGGAGAATAAGTATAGGCATTATAGACTGAAAAGGCATATATGCCTTGTGAACTCCACCATTGAGAGAAACACATCAGTGAGATCACAAAAATGCATATATGTATATATATATGCATACACGCATGTCTATATCTATACCTATCTACATATAGATATTTACAACCACGTTTCAATATATCCCTCCTGGATCACTGCCTTGTCATGGTACAGCAATTTGCATAGCTCAATGAAACTATGAGCTATGCCACACAAGGTTACCCGATATGAACGAGTGCTGAAGAAGAGTTCTGACAAAAGGAGACTAGAGAAGGAAATGGCAAACCACTCCAGCATCTTTGCCAAGAAAACCTCATGGATAGTATTATTGATAAAAAAAAAATATGACATTAGAAGATGAGCCCTTGAGGTCAGAAGGGCCTGGAATGCTATGTCATGGAGTCACAAAGAGTTACACATGACTGAACGACTGAACAATTTCAAGATAATTGATTTTCCTTGTAATCCTATTAATTTAATTTTAGGTATTTGAAAGTATTATTCTGAAAAGGGGTTCATAGTCTTCACAGACTACCAAAAATCTCCAGGGCACAAAAAATGTCAAGAACTCTTCTCTCCATCTCTTGACATCACCAGTATTGCTCACAGCCTGTCTCTATTCCCATTCATTCTCACAAAATGATTGACTCATCTCCTTTTTTCATCACAAATCTCTTTGGCATATCTCATGTCTCTTCCTTGCATAATTTTTTGTTTAATAAAAATGCTACAATCAATTTATGCCCATTTCCATTGTTCTTTGGGTTTGGCAAATGTCAATTTATCCAAGAACAAAAGCAGCTAGACTAGACCAAGAAGAGAGTAAGAGGTTCAGGCTGTAGGTAACAATTTCAATGATGCTGAGGAATCAATTCTGAAAGTATTTAAAGGAAGAGAAGAAAGCAAATACATAGAAAAAGTCTTAGGCTTCATCATTAGAAAAAAAAAGTTGTGCTTGAGAGAACATCAATAACCATCTACCTACGTCTATCTTGCTCAGTTGTATTTATATCCTCCCATGCTTAGTACATAATAAGCTCATGCTAAATGCTCTCTATGTCTCTGTTTTTCTCTATGTGTGTCTCTATCTCTCTCTCTGTCTTTCTCTCCTTATCTATCATATATAATCTATACATTCACTAAAAGACTCCTTGACAAGGGTATTGAAAAAGGAAAGGCAGGTGTGATGGAATACGGCTTGGCGATGGGAGTGACTGGAGTTAGAGAGATTAATGAGGAGGCTATTTCAAGAGTCCAGCCAAAAGGTTATGAGATCTGGACTAGACTGGTAGGCATGTGCATGGAGGAAAAAAGACATGTGAAGGATGTGAAAGTAAAATTGACGAGACTTGGCAATTGATTAAGTATGTGAGGTGAAGGCAAAGAGAATTCCAAGACTGCAAATCTGTTGAACTGAAAACATAGGCTTACCTTTGACAGAAAGAGGTATGAATTTAGAGGTAAAGATAATAAGTTCTGTTTTAGACATATTGAGTTTTAAATGCCTATGGGGTAGTCAGCTTAGGAGTGTCTGCTAGGTTATTGCTGATGTAAAATAGAGTTTAGAAGAAAAACTAGAGCAAGATATATAGATCTTGGATTCATCTTCATTGAGATGATCATTGGATTTGTGGGAGATTATGAGGACAGGAGAGACTGTATAGAGAGAAGATATGTCTATGGGTAAGGGATAAGATATGATTAATTATGCAGTGATGGAGATTTAGTAGGAG
Organism: Pseudochirops corinnae; assembly: GCA_028646515.1. Taxonomy (NCBI): domain Eukaryota; kingdom Metazoa; phylum Chordata; class Mammalia; order Diprotodontia; family Pseudocheiridae; genus Pseudochirops; species Pseudochirops corinnae. Next base: position 84,769,921 of record CM053586.1, on the reverse strand, counting down.
GAGAACCAAGTAAACAATGTCATGAACACACAGATTTTACATCTATGTCTATGCATATATACATATGTATATATATGCACATAATCATACATATATGTATATGTATATATAAAGGGATAGAGGGATAGTTCAATTATGGCCGTATTCCATCACACCTGCCTTTCCTTTTTCAATACCCTTGTCAAGGAGTCTTTTAGTGAATGTATAGATTATATATGATAGATAAGGAGAGAAAGACAGAGAGAGAGATAGAGACACACATAGAGAAAAACAGAGACATAGAGAGCATTTAGCATGAGCTTATTATGTACTAATAATAACAGAGACTAATAACTAATAATAACAGAGACAGAGAGAGGAGAGAGAGAAAGAGAGAAGAGAGAGTCAACTTTTTCAAAAGGGGAGGGATAAGAACTGAGAGCAGGCAATAGGAAACAAAGGTATCTCTTTTAAGCGCCAGTATTCTTTTGATGATACATGGCTATGAGTCATGGAACACTGACCGTAGAAATGAAATTGAGGGTAATGAATAGTTGGTGTAAGCTGGCTACAACACATTACAAATGAGGGATTATAAAGGCAAATCAGTGTAAAAGATGTTGTTAAAGAAATGTGATTGATGGGGCATAACAAATAGGGCACTAGCCCTGGAGTTAGGAGGACCTGAGTTCAAATTTGACCTTAGACCCTTAACACTTACTAGCTGTGTGACATTGGGCAAGTCACTTAATTCCCATTGCCCTGCCTTCCCTTTTCCAAAAAGGGGGGGAAAATGGGGTTGAAAAGGAAGATAGGCTAGTCAAATGACAAGGAGTAATAGTCAACAGATAGAATAAACCCCCTATGGTGCACTTATGGGAGGACATGGATAAGAATGACAGAGGATCAACAGACATGCTTGGGCTGTAGTTCTAATCTTTAAAGACAATATCCACATTGATGACATTGCATATCCATTGGAGTAGGCTTTGATGAAAACAAAAATAGCCTATTTTGAAAAATCTATAGATGACAGAATGTGGTGGGGATGGGGCAGGAGTATAATACATTGGATTACGGAGTCAGTGTACAGAAAGATCTCAACAGGTTAGAATGATGAGCTGAATCTAATCGGTACAACATAAAATCCTCCAGTTGGGTTAAAAATATTCTACACATGTCAAAGATGGGACAGACATGGCTGCCTAATAAGGCAGTTTGTGTTTAATTATGAATGCTACATTTTGAAAAGACATTAACAAACCAAGCACATCCAGAGGGAAGCGGCTAGTACAGTGAGAGGATGACAAGTCATGTTTTGATCAATTGAAGGAATCAATATTGTTCAGTCTGGATTAAAGTCTGGAGATGTTTATGGCACTAACACAAATATAAAAGAATAGACTTAGTTCTTATTGGCCTCAGAGCCAAAAAGTGGAAGAAGTAGGTGGAAGAGGCAGAGAAGCAGATTTTGGCTCAGTGTGAGGAAAAACTTCCTAACAATTAGAACAGTCCAAAAGAGAAATGGGGTGCCTCAGGAGACACTGAGTTTTCTATCACTGCTAGTCTTCACAAGAAGAATCTATGAAATTAATTTTGGAGAATGTTACAAAAAGGATTACTTTTCAATACAGATTGAACCAGATGACCTCTTAGGCCTCTTCCATCTCTGAGTTTCTGTGATTCTTTAAAGTGTAACCCATCTGCTAAAATATGCCATCCACTTGCCAAATACCCTATGCTATGAATTCATATTAAATAGGATCCACAACAGATAAGACTTGGCTGACTGGCTACTAAAGCATTTGTCTGGTGGTATGGAACTCTCACCCTAGTCTTTTCCTGTGGAATCATAATATAACATCAGCACCAATTAAGAAGGACATAGCAGCTTTTCTAGAATTTATTGCCTGTTCTGAAATGCATTTGCATTTTGGAGTCCTTAGTTTGGCCCTAGTTTTCATGCAATCTGATTTACATCACATGGAAACAGGGCATTCCGACTTTTCAGTTCTTTGATTGATTCAATCTGAAGCCCAAAGAGATAAAATCAAAATCATCAAGCAAATGGCAAAAAGTAATCAGTGCCCCTAAATAAAAGGGCACACCATAAGGAAAGCTGAAAAGTGAGAATTGAAAAGCTACTCATTGGTTTCACTGGAAACTCTTCAAATCTTTATAAATATGCAAGTGAATTAGTTGAACTAAACTGAATTGATTGTAAACTATGGAAATGAGATACCTGCATTTAGTCATTGTCAATAATTCCAACTTTTCCTTTAAGTGAGGAAATCATTTAAATGAGGTTGAATGAAATATTTTCATGAAGCCCAAATGTTAAAGAGAGAGTTTAAGACTCATTGTAGTGGCAAAGATTTAGAATCAAAGTGAAACTTCATTGGTTGTCAAATAGCTAAACAGATTTTGGTTTAGGAATGCAATAGAATATTATTATATCATAAGAATTGATGAATATGAAAAATTTAGAGAAAATTGGGGAAGTTTGTGTGATCACTTTTTGAGAGAGTTTTTTGCAGTCAGGGGGAAGTCATTAGGGTCTAGCTCTGTTGCGGTAGTAATGGTAAAGAGGGGGCACTTCTGAGAGAAGTAGTCTTCCATAGTTAACACTTTTTTCTTCCCACTCTGGGATAGAATAAGACGGTCACTCTCTTTGCACTAGGCACATCCATAGGAGTACAAACAGTGGAATGAAGTCAGGCCATATTGGGGCACCTTTTGAATTGAGCACTGCTGAATTGCCAAAGAAGGGGCAGTAGCAACCCCATCAGTGATTGCAGCAAGTGTTCTGGATTCAGCAGAGTAAAGAAAAGGAGGTGGGAAATGGAGCGGGACACCAGAGACTAGGAAAACTAAACACTGAGGTGCCACAGCTGCTAAGGATGGCTATTATCTGGGCCTTCAGTGCTGTAGTTGTCCCTGCTTTCAGTAGCTAGACTGTGAGAGTGAGTTCTTGACTTTCCATTTGGGAGAACTGCTAAGAAGAATGTGTAGTCCCCTCCATTTCCCTTCTTCTCTTCCTGATTTGGGCAGAAGCCAATTCTACAACTTATTCTGTTCTGTAAAATCATTTTTCTAATTTCTATTTAGGTAGTTTGTATTTCTTTTTCCAGGTTAATAAGACTAATCAGTTTAATGGCTTTCTGTAATAATAACTAACATTTATACATTTCTTTAAGGCATCTTAACAACATCTTCACAACAACCCTGTAAAGCAAATGCTAGTGTCATCCCCATTTTGCAGATGAGTAAATTGAGGGTGAAGGAAGTTAAGTGATTTGCTCAGGGTTGCAAAGCTAATAAGTTTCTGACTACAAGTCCAGCACTCTGTCCACTATTCCACCCAGCTGCTGCTGACAGAGAGAAATAGTGTTTGGGTACGTAAAGGATGAAGACTTAACTCTGTTACCCAAGAGTGCCATGATTTCTCCTGGTTGAGGGGTTGAGCCATACCAAGACAGAGTTTTATAGATTTTCTATGCAGCCATGCCAAAGTCAAGTACTGAATGACTTGCTGATTGCACAAGATGCTGCTGAACACCAAAAGCAGAGAAGACTTCATGGCGAAGATCTTGAACTTGCCCTTGTCTCACTCAGCAGATGACATCAATGCTACTTCTTGGAATAAAAAGTTCAAAATGGAGCACTGAATATTTGTTTCAGCTATACCAGAGAAAGTATACCAGAAGAAATAAAGAAACATTTGTTGTACTTGAGTTGGAAGATGAAATCAAATTGGTGCTTAAAAAGGGAGAAAAACTATTGGATAGGTATGTTAATTCAAGTCAAACCATGTTGAAATGGTTTGGGCATTGAAGGATACTGGTCAAGTGGTCTTGACACTGCCAATGATGTCTTTGTGAACTTTTGAGAATTCTCTCATTTGGCTATAGCAAGGAAAAATTGTTCAGTTATTTTTTTTCAGGGTTGGATAGCATTGCTTGTGGACTTCCAGAGGAGGAGTATGGAGGAATCCTTTGTGCAATCTGTTTTACAGGAAACATCCAAAAAAGCTCTAAGGAAACATAAGGAAATAACAGAGTACAATTTCACTGAAATCTTCAAGAATAGCCAGATAGAAGTTCATACTTATTATGGTCCCCACTGAAAACTACTAGTCACGGCATTCAGCTCTTTAAGAAAGACCCACAGCTGCCAGAGGCTATAACAACAGTTGTACAGGATCTGGGTTAGAAAGAATGAGGTATGGTGCCTATGGTGATGTATATGAAGAGTACAGTGGATGTAGTGATGGATAGGGCTTTGGGTGGGATATATTTGGAAGACAAATCACTGATCATAAATATAGAGATACCAAATCTACTTCCCAGAGTACAATAGAGTGGACTACCTTACAAAATTTCTGAAACCTATCTACCTACTTATATATCATCTATCTCTCTACCCATCTACATATTTACATAGCTATCTTTCTATCTGTTCCATCTATCTGTCTGCTTCCTCTCTCTCTTTCTCATCTATTTATCTATGAAGCTGTTAATTCTCTTTTCATAGTTTTCTTCTATTACTAATTTCTTTTCTTAACTTTTCCTCCGTCATTCTTATCTCTTTCTTAACTCTTCCAGGAATTGGGTTCAACGAGTATATTTTTTTGAGGCTTTGTTTATAGCTTTTTTTTTTTAATGTGTCTTCTTCTTAGTTTATGTCTTGGTCTTCCCTCCTACTGTAGTAGATTTTTATTGTCAAGTTCTATTTTTGCTGTTTTTTGCTCATTTTTCTAGCCTAATTCTTGACTTTGAACTTTATGTTAAAGTTGGATTCTGCTTCCATGGAGGTGGGGAGGCACTGTGTCAAGCTTCAGGCTTTTTCATGCTGCTATTTTCAGAGCTAGTTCTGGGGGTCAATAAGTTTACAGTGCTTCCAACTTGGTGTTATCCTAGAAGAGATATGGTCACTGTTCTCCTGGTCTGTGCTCTGGTCTCTTCCACTCAGCTCGGCCCTGGAACTTTGAGTAAGGCCCCATGTCCTTATGACTGACCACCAGTTTTCCTCTTCATTTTGGAACTACAACCCAGACATGCTTATGGGGAAGAGTTGTCAATCAACACCAGTTATACCCAGCGCCACAAAGTGTCCCCTGTAATCTCTTTTTGACCAGTTGTCTGATCCCCTTACCATCTCTGGGCTGAGAGCTCCAGAAGCTGCTGCTGCTGCTATTACAGCTACCTCCAATGCCTAGCATGGGTGTACCTGCCATGCTCTGGTCCTGCTCCCATCCTGGTGTTATAGACCTTTCCTCTGGACCTCTTAAGTCATCTCCCTCTGACTTTCATTGACTCTGCCACTCCAAAATCTGATTTAAGGAATTATTTTAAAGTTTTTTGGAGGAGAATGTTAGGAGAGTTCAACTATGTCTCAGCTATCTTTGTTCCCAAATTGTCACTTTTGAGAATGGAAACTCCAACCTGCTTGTAGCAGTGGACTATTGGTGCTTAATGTGGCACTTTATTTTTGCACATGGGCAATGTGCTGATTTATTTGCTGAACTGTACTGTTTTGTTATCTATCTGTTATTTATCATCTATCCAGGGAGGATTCTATTGTTACTGAGGTGGGAGAAATGGTGGCTGGAAGTCTTTGAGAAGTGATGATAATGTTTAAAATCAAGAGAAGCAGCAATGTAATATTTCCAGAGAACAAGACAGAGACACACACACAGAGACAGAGAAAGATAGAGCTAAAGCAAATGGAAGCTTACAGTTCAGATTTTTAGACTGATCAGCAAAATTTCTTAATCCATGAATGCATCAGGCTCTTATCATAACACATGCTTAATGAAGCTGGGATGAGTGCCCAAAAGGAGTCATTTTCTATGTAAACAATGGAGTGTATTCTGGAAAACACATTTCACTGAAGGTATGGCTTGCACACAGTATAGGCCAGCATTTTTCTTTTTTTTTTTTAAATTTTATTTTAGTTTGCATCATTCATTTCCATGAGATTTTGAGTTACATATTTTCTCCCCATCTTTCCCCTACCCACCGCCCCAAAACAGCCATCCCAATGTATCCCCCCTCCCCCAATCTATTCTC
>CM053586.1:84734487-84763371 GCA_028646515.1 Pseudochirops corinnae | reverse complement strand
TTTTGGTGTGGGAGTTCTGACTGTGTTGTCTTCCTCCTGTTTCATGCTTTGATCCTTTTAGTCCCCAAAGAAGGAATCTAAGGTTGGATTGCTGAGCTTTCTTTGCTTCCTTTGCCTGCTCATGTTGCCAGTCAGTTACTTGACTTTTGGGCTCAGTAGAACTCTGCTTTCAGAGGGGAGAGCTCTGTCCCAAATTGCTGGGGTTTTTGCAGCTACTGGAGCTATTAGGAGGCTGCAGCCTCTGCAGCCCCCACCAGCTTTGGCTCACTGAAAAAGCACCTCAGGACTACCACCCAAGACCGTGATCCCAATCCAGGCAGCTCAAGGCAAGAGCACTTAGCCTCTGAATGATCACTTGGCCCCCCTGCAATCTGTGGGCCGTGAGCTCTGAAGCAGCCATGGCTGCAGGGCCATGCTTCAGACTGCTTTTAGCTCTGAGGCAGTTGGCCCAGACCCTCTCCCCCAAATTTAGCTGAGTTCCACTGACCTTTTCCCTTTGTCCTTGGCTCTTCTGGGTTGGTAATTCTGGAAACTGCCATAGCTGCTGGTAATCCACTCTCCTGAAAGCTCCAGCCGGGGCTTCTCCTGGATGGCCTGGGGCTAAAACCACATGCGGCTGGGCTCTGCTCCCAGTGCACTGAGCCCTTTCCATCGGTCTGCCCGGCTGCCTTCAGTGGGAGCCTTGTTTCTCTGTCATTTTATGAGGTCTGGAGCTCTAAAATTTGTTTAGAGTCATATTTTATAGATATTTGAGGTGGTTATGGTGGGAACCACGGAGTTCTGCTTCTACTCTGCCATCTTGACTCCGCCTTCTGCCAGTTGAAATTTCAAAGAAAAATAACAGCCTCGTTGGATGAAAAAAAAATGAAATAGTTGGAAATAGGATTGCTGAGAAAAGGTCTTGATGAAATTCTTTTCTTCCTTTTTTTCCTTGGTGTATAAGATAAAAGGTCACAAATGAAAGGAAAGTTAGTAGATTTAGACCACAATAGGAATTCCCAGATCAGGTTTCCTGGTCAAATAATTAGAGTGAAAGGGGTGTATTGTCTCCTCTTTGATAATGCAAAGAGAATTCAGAGGACCTGGGTTCAAATTCTGACAACCACTTGACATCTGTGTGACATTTGGCAATATGGCCCTATTTCCTCATCTGCAAAGTGAGAGAATTGTACTAGGTGACCTTTAAGGCTCCTCTCAATTCTAAAGCTCTTCTCCTATAATGCTGTGACTATCTGATGATCTCTATAGAGGTAGGCTTTGCAATGGATAGAGTATTGGGACCAGAGTAAGGAAGACCCAAGGTCAAATCTGGCCTCAGACACTTGCTAGTTGTGTGACCCTGGGCAAGTCACTTTATCTCTGTTAGTTTCAGTTTTCTTCAACTGTAAAATGGAGCTAATAACTAAATCTACCTCACAGGGTAGTTGTGAGAATCAAATGAGATAATGTTTGGAAAGTGTTTGGCATAAGTGCCTGGCACATAGTAGTGACTGTAAAAATGCTTATTCCTTTACCTCCCATCCAAACATAAATTCTATGATTCTATGAATCAAATTACTAAGATGGCAAGCTTGTGTCATGGAATGAAATCAAGGAAAGCATCAACTTCAGCATTTGTGAACAGATCAAAATTGATCATAAGTTAAGAGTATTCTCCTTTAAGTGAAAAGGGTGAATGAGCTGGAGGTAAAGAGTGATGAATAAAAATTGAACATAATGAGAGAAGGCATTCTTGTTTATGCCTTAGTTGTTCAATTCATTTAAATCTTCCCTCAAATAGTAATTTAATGTAATATTAATCAAGCAGTATAGGTAATTAATATTTGTTAAATATTTATATCATTATGTTTTATAGAAAAATCTATAATTGGGGAACAATCTATGTTTTTACTTTCAGTGTTATCCGTGTCACGAGGCCTACCCCGTCCTCTGGCCACTGATTTGTAGAGTCCTATAAACTCTGACAGGAAAACTAGAGAGAATAAGAAAGGACTAGAAGGTGTTGTCAATTCACCAACCTTTTAATACAGTCATAACTGCCCAACCCTTAAGTAGATTTTGTGCCTGTGATCTCAAGAAGCTTATAGCATAGACTACTGCACAGATAGGAACACACTCAACATGAAATTGGGGTTGAAGAGTGTCTACAAACAAAACATGAAGAGAAAAATCACTCAGGTTACCATACTCCCCAGAGCTGCTGTGTCACCAAAAAGTCTCACCTGGCTATCTTGATTTTTCTCTTCCACAGTAAAATGGGTGCACCAAACACCAATCCCAAAGCGTGGCTTTCACTTCTTTTATCTAATCACTACTGACAGTCTTAGAATGAGAGAAGCTGGTGTCTTTGATAGGGCTACTGGCCACCACTATAGCTGCTTTCCTTCTCCACAAATTATATAACACACCTTTCTGAATATGGCAACACATGTCTTGAGAATATGGAGACACAGAGCTTTCCCTACTTTAAACAGGTATCACCCTCCCCCTGGTGACTGCTACCACATTACAGGTAGAGTGCCTAGGATGAACTAACACTAACTAATTCCTAAATGAATCTGTCCCTGTTCAATGATCATGACTATCACATGGTTCCCTTAGCCACTGGGTCAATGGACTGCTTGGACAAAAGTTGTACTGACAGGTTAAAGAAGTCCTATGCTTTCAGGCAAAAGTTTTCCATGGAGAATGACAGCTCTACAGATAAAATGTCATTAAGCCTGCTAATATAGTTTGTATAGGGAGAGATGAAAAATTACAATTATATATGGCCAGAAGAGTAACCCATTGATGCCAAAAATGACTGAAAACTTGGTGTTACCTCTAATCTGCCTCTTCATTTTCTGTCTTTAGAGCAAAAAAAAATAGTATCTCACAGGTATCCACTTTCCTGCAGGTGTTCAACCTTTAGACTTGATTCAATCTCCTAGGTCTTATCAGAGTTCCTAGAAGTCAATTGGGGGGAATGGGGGATGATACAAGTGACTGGAGTGCTAAGATGGCTAAATGTTTGCCTAGGGGCACCTTAGGGTTTCTCCTGAATGCCCATCCTTTTCCCTTCATACCCGACCCTTCCCCCTTCATCTCTGGACCGTTTTCCCAGGCTTCATAAGAAATAAAGAGAGGATGATTTTTTTTTTCCTGTGCATCTTCCCAGCTCCAGTATGCATCCTTTTCGGGGCACCCCCTGAAGGCAAACTGACATCTGCATTCTATACACTATAGAACCAACACACAATGCTTTAAAGCCTCTCAGAAAACCTACAGGACAGTTAATATGATTTAAGCCTATATTTAAATTTTATGAGACTCATTTTCAAGGCTAATAACCCAGTTTACTGTGCACAATATCAAATGCAAATTTTATTACTGACTTGGTAAAAACCAAGACGATAGTCATTAGCATATCTCCCTGCATCACCCTTTTTAGCCAAAAGGTGCACCAGGAGTAACAGTGGGGGTTTTTATATGTGTTGTAAATTATAGTTACTATCTCATTAGATAAACACATTTAAAATCAGGTTATCATTCACTTATATATCAGAAAGTTGTTTGTTCAATTGCAGCTAGTCTCATATTCCAACATATGGTGCATGAAATTCTTAGACTAATAAAATTTCAAGGTACAGGGAGCTGGTGTCTTGGAAAAAACTGTTTCTGCTCAACGAATGGCTCGATATAATCTGTAATTGCTTTGAAACAATTATGCAGCAGGCTGTTTTGTACTTAATAGTATTTACATCCTTGGTTTTATTAGCAACAAAATGTGAGTGGAACTTGTGAAAGAGAAATTAATTTTTCCACTAAAAGATGTAAACTTTTAAATGAAGGATCCAGCAGATTGAGGAAAGGGAAAATGTGATGTTAGAATCTCAATTTCTTCCTATACTTTGGGATCTTTAACATTGCTTGGTAATGGAATGTGCAATTATTCCACTTCTGATGAGGTTTTGAAAATGCAGAAACAAACTTGTTGCCTTAACTTGTACTTATAAAGAAGAAAGATGCTTAGAATCCCAGATTCTCAGAGTTGGAAGGGACCTCTGTCAAATGATGTTTGAACAAAATACTTAGAATTGTTGCCTTTCTCCATTTTTTTTAGTCTAGGTATTATGAACTGTCAAAATCAGAGAACTGACTGCTACCTAGACTAAGAGCTAACACTTAGGACTGATTTTTTCCATTAGAGAACATATAATGTGTTTTGTTTCAAGTCTTATTTTGGGGAAAGACCGTGTGTAATAGTTAAGACCCAACGCCATTCCTCTCAGCTCTTAGATAATATAGAAGAGCAGCGCTTTTAGTGAAAATGAGGAGATAGGAGCCAGAGAAGAGAGCAGACATGATCCCAAAGTCAGGCCTAATGAGTTCCAATAATCCCTGAAGAGCACCAGCATCCAAAAGGCTGAGAAAAATCAGTGAACTGGTTACTCAGTAAAGAATTCAGAACCAAGGCAATTTGCTATAGATTAGTTTAAACAAACAAAAACAAAGTACAAGGCTCTTTGGTTCAACCTATTTTTCTAACACTTAAGTCTTTGATTATGAAGGCCTACAAATGCCCCACTCTTGGTTAGTGTGGTTACTTTACACAAACCTGGTCAATTCTCTCTATACCTCCTCCAGATCTGATATCCCTGCCTAATAATGGGGTTTTATGGTATCCACATTAACAAAACAAAACTTGAATGGGTGGTTATAGATTCAGAGATACAAAGGAACTAGACTTGTGATTTCATTGTTTGAGGGAAGTCCCAAGTAAGGAAATTCCCTCTACCAAAGCAAGCTAGTACCTTCCTTCTCTTCAATGATTTTAGAGTTACCTAGAGTAATTTGTCTCTGGGATGATATAGAAGAGCAACTCTTATGTGAAAATGAGGAGGCAGGGACCAGAGAAGAGAGCAGGTACAATCTATTCATCAATGAGAGGTTAAGTGACTTGCCCAAGGTCACACAGTCAACATGTATTAGGGACAGGATTTATATAAATTAATACAGATTGAAGTGAGTAGAACCCAGAAAATAATGTATACAATAACAATGGCATTATAAAGAAAAACAGCTTGCAACAGAAATAGAGAAGCTCAGAAAAGGAGTAGGTTTTAGGGAAAAGCTCATGAGTTCTGTTTTGTCCACTACTAGCCATCCACTTTCAATTGTCTGATTCCAACTGTTAATTGGCAACCAGAAGATCATGGATTTAGAGCTGAAAGGAATCTTAGAGGCTGATGAGGCCAACATTCGTGATGGCAGGAGGTGGGGTGCATCAAAAAGGATTGGCCATTGAGCATGAAAAGTTCCTCATTCAACAGACTTTGAAAAGAGAGATAAACTTCCACTACTTTGTGCTCTCTTCCAATTTGTCAGATATTTTGGAACTCTGTAAGCTTTCTTTCAGACTTTTCAGACAGTGTTTCCAGGCCCCTTTTGATTTTGGTCCCCTCTAGACCTTCTACAATTCAGCAACTTATCTCCCAAAATGTGATGCCACAAACCAAACACAAAAATATTCCTTCAGCGGAAGCCTTGTTTCTCTGTACTTTTGTGAGTTCTGGAGCTTTAAAATTTTAGTCATGTTTTATAGGAATTTGAGGTGGTTATGGGGAGAGCTGTAGAGTTCTGCTGCTTCTACACCCCCCACAAAAATATACCAGATGTGACTTCCCAAGGCAGAGTGAGACAGAACTATCATCTCCCTCCTCCAGGATTAGTATATTCCTTTTAATGCAACTTGAGATTAAGCAATCGCATAAAATACTAGCAGAATATTTATTGTCATTAGTTTGTTATCATACTCTCTGTCTATCCCCCTCCTCCAACTCCCAGAGACTGTGCTGGTTGTTCTCATGTGTTAGCTTCTGCTCTCTAAGTGATCCAGAGACTGGCTGTCAATTCTCTGGCTGCTTCTTTTGGTTTGTGATTCATCCTGCAAGCACAGGTAACTGAACAGTGAACCTAGTGTAAGATTTTCTGACCTTGCTGGCAATTTTGTGAGCTCGAGAGATCAGGAGTATTTGGGTCCAGTTTGGGGGTAATCAGCAGGAAGAGGTCTCAGAATAACTTTTCACGGAAAGCTACCAGTGCTTGGAAGAGATATAAACCTTGATGAGTTGATCAGACAATTTGGTGATTGTTCAAACAGTTTGGTGATAGTGAAAAGACAGTTCTGAAGTTCCATGCAGTATTTAGTGTTTTGATGTTTTAAGTATCAAAGGAGAACATAAGAAAAGGGACAGGTTTTATGTAATGCTTTAGGTATTTTTCACTGCATGCCTACATGTCTTTTGTGTTTTAAAGATTTCTTTTGTGATAGAGGAAATAAATGCCTGTCCTATATTCCATCTACTTCATATGTCGAATTTCTTTTTACAAAGAAACCTATTAATTCCTTTTGGAGAGATGCTAGATGTGAGCCAAACCTATGCTTTAAGAGATTTTCCCCAAGGCACCAGGGACCCAGAATACTTTTTGGGGGGTCAGCTTCCCTAGGACATAAATGAAGTCTGTGAGTCCAGAACTAGGGCCCCTTAGTGGGAGAGGGTACCCCAGATCCCTGGGCCATGGGTTTTTGCCCATTTAAACCATTTTCCAAGTCGTGCTATTTTAACATCCACAGCCTCTACTACATCTGTCCCTTTCTCTCTATTAACACAGCTCTCATCACCTTTGATTTGCTCTATTGTAATAGCCTCCTAATTGGTCTCCATGCTCCAAGTTTCTTCCTTCTCAAATCTATTTTCCACACAGCTACCAAATTGGTATTCTTAAATCACAGGTTTGACCATGCCAATCCCTGTTCAAAGAGTTCCAGTGACACCCTCTTGCCACCAGGATAAAATACAATCTCCTCCATTTGGTTTTGAAAGTCCTTCACAATCTGACTCCAGCCTCCCTTTCCAGTATAATTGCATACTATTCCCCTTAACACACTTTACATTTTAGCCAAATTGGCCTGATCGCTCTTTTCCATACTTAGGATTCTATCTTTCATCTCTTTACTTCTGCACAAGGTGCACCACAGGTGCCCCTCCCCCATTCCTGGAAGTCACTCTCTCCTTCATTTCTACCTTTGTATGATTTCTAACTTCTATCAAAGCTCAGCTTAAGTGTTGTTTCCCACAGGATGAGATATTGGGGAAGGATAACTAGAATTGCTGTCATAAATCCACGGTTTAAATGCCAGCCTTACCCAGGTCACAACCTTCTGGGCCTCCACGAGATTAGGTGACTGGGCTAAATGACCTTTAGGGTCCTCCCAATCCTAAATCTTTGACCTTGATCCCTTTAGCTGCTGATGCCCTCTTCCTGGAAATTACTTTATATATATTTTATATTTCATTTTCTTTGTCATGTTGCTTCCCGTGAAAAGAATGAAGGCTCTTTGAGAGTAGCAACTGTTTGGTTTTTGAGTTTGTGTAGTCAGCACCAAGCGTAGCACCTTGCATATAATAGATCTTAATAAATCTTTAAGATCTTCATAAATATTTGGCTGAAAGAATGATTGAATAAAATCATTCACTTTTGAACAACTAGAAAGGTATTATTTTCTTATAATAAACAGGCACAGGCTTCCCTATTCTATCAATCAGTGGCCCTCTGGGGTTAAACATAATGCGACTTTTATTTGTCAGCCCCCTATTTGTCAAGGATTTGAATACATTCCAACAAAATTATCTCTTCTCCAGAAGAGATAATAATTTTTCCCTATATAACATTGTTTCCAGCCCTCTTTTGATTTTGGTCCCCTCTAGACATAATTACAATTTACCAACTTATCTCCTAAAATGTGATGCCACAAACCAAACACAAAGATACTGCAGGTGTGGTCTCTCAAGGCAGAGCGTGGTAGAACCATCTTCTCCCTCATCCATAATTATTATACTTCTTTTAATGCAACTTGAGATTTCATTAGTTTCGAGATTGTATAAAATAATAACAGAAGTTTTATTGTCATTATTATTTATGCTACTTAAGATTATATTAGGGTTTGTCAATGTCATTGCATTCCTATTAGGTATCATTCAATCAATCAATAAACATTTATTAATTACGAGCTATGTACCAAGGAGTGTGCTAAACACTGGAGATACAATAAGAGGCAAAAAGACAGTTCCTGCCCTCAAGGTGCTTACAGTTTAATGGGAGAGCAAACAAATATAGACAAAGCAAGCTATATACAGGATACATAGGAAACATTTAACAGCAGAAAGGCCCTGGAATTAAGAGGGGCTATGGAAAGCTTCCCGTAGAAAGTAGAATTTTAGTAAGTTTGGAAACTTGTTATTTCCAAATCTGACAGCAGAATTACAAATTGTTTCATACACAGTTGGCTACTTGTCTTGATAATTTGTTACTTTTCCATTCTGTCAATGATAAGAAATTAAGATCTTTAAAATTCAATCCTATGGATCTGACCATTTATCCAAACAAGAATTTAATGGGGATAAAAAAGCAAAGGAGAGTTCTACCAGGGTATCTAGCTTATTCAGATACAAACTTGAGTTTCCAGTGAATGCTAACATCTGTAATCTCCCCTCCCCCATTGTGACCCATTGGGAGTAATAGAAAAGAAATGAGTAAGTAATGGGTTCAGTAATGGGTTCCACCTTTTAGGTTTGCCCTACCCCTAAAGCTTTGAAAGGCAGGCTGCCTTAGGCTGATAGGGCCAGCCTAAAAGATGGAACCTATTACTTAGACAACAAAAGAAGCAAAGAGTGGGAAAAGCCAGGATGGGCCCATAGGGCCCAGAACAGATAGAAGGGTAGCCAGTATATGACCTTTGCAGAGGAGAAACAAAGGTAAGGTGATTCCATAGGCAAGAAGAGATTTTGCTTCTGATCTTGTTCATGATGGAACCATAATAGGGAAGCTGTACCTCTGGGCAAGAACAGGCTAATGAAGTGAGCAGTGAAGTAGGGGAGTTTAGTGGTAGCATCAGAACAGAACAGTGAACAGGGAGGAAAAGTGGCCTAAGGAGGAATCCTCTGAGTATATATTGCTGGTAGCTGTGCTTAAGAAGGAATTGGAAATCAATCAATTACCCCAATTACTAGTTTTAAACGTTGAATCTCCTGGAAGTTGTGATTAGAACAACCTCAGTGAATATTTGCTTGATCATAGTGGGAGTATCCAATGGGAAGGTTGAGTATCCAATGGGAAGACTGAATTCCTGAGTTTGGGACATGTCTATAGATTGGCTCTGGGCTGCCTCATTTTAGAAGGAGTCATTGGCATGTAGCCCACAAAGTAGTTCTTCTAACATATAGTAATTTGTTCTTTTTCTCTTGCTTCTTCAGTAGAATCAAGCTGTGGTTGTGTGGTTGACTCCATCATACTTTTTTTTTACGGGAGGAAGAAGATGGAATTTTCTGAATGGGTGAGAGCTTTAACTGAGAGTTTAATTGGATAAAATCCACGTAGACCATATCTCTAGAGTAAGGAAAGGACCACTTCCATCTGTAAGAGAGACAGAGCTAGACAATATAGGTCAACAGTTTCCTGTTAACTACAGAAAAATTGGCATTTCCTCAAGCACCTTCTAGTATTACATGTAGTTCATAATTATTTGGGTATGATGGGAATATATAAATAGTACCCAGTTCTTATCTCGAGTAGTGCCTCTTGATTGGTTAAGCATTTATTATAGAAAACATGTTAGTTGGACTAATAAAGTTATAAAAGTTTAGAGCTGGAGAAGACTTTCAAGATCAACTCCAGGAGTGAGGAACCTGCAACCTTGAGGCCACAAATGACCCTCTAGGTCCTGGACAGAGGTCTTTTGACTGAGCCCAAGTTTTACAGAATAAAACGTTTTATT
The DNA here is from genome assembly GCA_028646515.1 of Pseudochirops corinnae. NCBI lineage: Eukaryota > Metazoa > Chordata > Mammalia > Diprotodontia > Pseudocheiridae > Pseudochirops > Pseudochirops corinnae. The sequence continues at coordinate 84,753,554 of CM053586.1, read as the reverse complement.
AAGGGAATTTGCTTTGTGACATTTGGATTCAGTCAAAGGGCAGCACTTGAGGACCTAGAGGGCGACTTGTGACCTCCAAGTCCTAGGTTCCCCACCCTTGAATCTAACTCCATTTTCATACAAATGAAGAAACTGAGATGCCAAAAGGCTAATTGTTTAAAACAAAACAAAACAAACCAAGGTCAATGAACCAGTTAGTGGCAAAGCTGCCACCAAAAATCAGGTCTTTTCATCTTAGTTCAGTGCCCTTTCTAGAATTCTAAAATAAAATCCTAGAATTCAGTGCTGAAAGGAAGACTTTAAAGTCTTTAGTCCAACCCTCTTGTTTTCACAGATAAGGAAATAGGCCTTGAGAAATTAAAAGACTTGTCCAAGGTCACACAAGTAATAGTAATAATTGATATTTATAGAGAGCTTAAAGGTTGCAAAGTGTTTTCTATAACATTATGTTATTCGAGTCTTACAACAACCCTGTGAAGTAGATACTATTTAGCATTGTTACTGCCTAGGTAAGGGAACTGAGACATTTCCGTGTTAACTGACTTTATTAAGGCGTAAGATGTAGAATTTGAACTCACTGAAAAACCCAGTCCTTTAACCACTATAACATGTTGCTTCTCTAAGGTAATAAGTACTATAACAGAGAGTCAAAAAACGAAACCTCACATTATGTAGGAGGCGGCTGCCCAGTGAGAATCGGGCCCTTCCCCAAGAGAGATTGATTTGAACAGTCAGAAGTTCTGATGAAGCAAAAAGTGTTAAGATTGAGCACCGAAGGAATTTACTAATTGTTGTCTGCAGAACTAGAATTACACCAAGCACAAGTGCCACCAAATATCATCAGAGCAAATGATAAGACAAATTCAGTTGATAGAAATGAGAGACACCTTGGGTGAGAGACCTGAACCTCAGTAGAGAAGGCTATGAATGGAGGAAGAAACCCTGGGATAATGTTCTAAGCTGGGGAGAAGGGTGTCAGAAAACCTGGTACATTGGGACCCTGCGTGTTCTGCTTGGGAGGGAAAAAGACAAGGGTTAAATCAGGCAGGAGTTTTACTGAGGGATGCTGGGAGCATAGAGAGATTTAGAGAGAAGGGAGGAGGATGGAGAAAGAAAAAATCTTTTCCATCTCACATCTGTTTGTTGTTTTTTCCGATTTTATCTTTATATGCTCTCAAGATAATTTTGTTTAATTAAGCCTTTTTCTAAGCATTCTTTAAACCTGTAGATTCTGAATTAGAGTAAACTATTTTAAGCACCCGTGATCATCCGAGATTGCTTTTGTTTTTAAAAGCTAATACTAATTAGGCAGCTAGGTGGTGAAGTGAGACTAGGCCTGAAGTCAGGAACACTCATCTTCCTGAGTTTAAATCTGGTTTCAGACACTAGCTGTGTGACCTTGGGTGAGTCACTCTATCCTGTATGCCTCATCTGTTTCTTCATCTGTTGAATGAGCTGGAGAAGGAAACGGCAAACCAGACCCAGTATCTTTGCCAAAAAACAACAAAAAATATCCAAATGGTGTCACAAAGAGTCAGACTTGACTGAAATGACTTAGCAATAATGCTTTAATTGATAAAATGATAAATCAGGAATCCAGAAGACTGAAGATGAAATACACTACTCACCTCTTGCAGGAGAGGCTGTGTACATATACATATGTGTATATATATATATATATATATATATATATATATATACTCATGTTCATAAGATTATAAATAAATACAATACAAACAAGTTCATATTCCAAACCTGTATTGTTGTATTGGAATTCTTATCATGAATGTCAATACCTTTCCCTCCATCTCTTTCTCGTTTCTCCTTATCAGTAACTTGTTTAAACAGATCAGTCTAGTTATTTTCATTGTACAATACATCTTTTTTATTTTATTCTTTCTTTTAGTCTTATATTAATTTTTATCTTTAATTTTCCACTTCAGTGATCTAACACACAGCTGATTCAGGAGTAACACCACACTGGTAAAGAGTAATTTCCTATCTGTTAAAATATAGCCATTTTCCTTTTCGGGGATGTAATTTAGGGTTTGTTACATTCAGCACCTTCTGATTCTTTTCAGAAAATATTAAAGATTCACCTGGCATGAGACATTTGTGTAAGCTTCAGAGTTTTGATCTCTCCCATTCGTTATTTGTAAACCCTGTTTTCAGGACTGTGTTGAAGTGAGCTCTAAATGGCAGTCAATTGTTAAATTTTCAGTGTGGGCAAATACTACAGATCAGGACTTGATTTATTGTTTTGTCAATTGTCTAATCTTAAGAAAGTGTTAATAATATGGGTTTAACGTTAATATGAGTCACGAATATACTTTCCTTAAGCTAGTTGTTAAACTTTACCAGCACAACCCTGCCTATTGTTCAATGTATTTTTCCCCACTGTTCTCACCTATTGAAGTCAAGTATCAAAGTATCTGTTGACTTAATTTAGAGGGTCTTACTGAGTTTTTTTTTTTTGTTTGTTTTGGTCTTTTTGGAGAGGAGAGGGCAGGGCAATTGGGGTTAAGCGACTTGCTCAAGCTCACCACACAGCTAGTTAAGTGTCAAGTGTCTGAGACAAGATTTGAACTCAAGTCCTCCTGACCTAAGGGCTGATGCTCTACTCACTGAGCCACCTAGCCGCCCCTACTGAGTTTTTTTTTTTTAATAGAATTCCTCTATCTCTACATCTTTTGTAAAAGATATTAGTGTATAAGTTACAATAATTTCCACGGGTGATCTTTTTGTAAAGATTTATCATGAGTTAAGCCACTAAACATTTACTAAGCACTTAGTATGTGCCAAGCACCATGCTAAGGGCTGGGGATACAGATACAAGAGAAGTGAAAGGCAGTCTCTGCCTGCAAGGAGCTTACATTCTAAGGGGTACGATATCTATATATCTATGTCTAACTTTTCTATATCTAAATATCTAGATGTAGCTAGATACATACAGATATAGCTAGATGTAAATCTATATGTATGCATATAATCTATACATAAGTACATATCTTTATATATAAATATATCTTTAAATACATGTCTTTATTTACATCTCTATATCTCTTTACATAGATAACTCTATATATCTATTTACATCACTATATGAATATATAGTTTTATTTACATCTTTATATATCTTTATTTATAAATATAATTATATATCTTTATATAAATACATATCTTTATTTACATCTCTATATCTCTTTACATAGATAACTATCTATATGCATTTTTAGCTATGTATCCATCTGCCTCTTCATCTATCTATATCTGTAGCTACATGTCTATATCTAGCTACATCTCTATATAGCTATCTATCTGTATTTTAATGGTTTGAAGATAGTTTTATGATATTTGGGTAAATGTGACTTGCTGCTTCTAAGAATATGTTAGTAAAACGTGAACACATTTCCCTAAATACCGAAAAGGATGATCTTTTTCTTGTGCTCAAATGAACATTTTAGTGGCAACGAGGAAAGGTTGCAAGCTTCATAGCAGAGTTTAGCAGCTGTGAGCTGTTTAGAATAGTAAAAAAAACCCTATCTTTTTTGAGACATTGCTTTAAAGCCTGGAAAGGTGAATTCTTTTAGGCCCAAATGGATTAAGAAAAAAAAGTGAAACAGACTCAAAGAATGCAACAAGAACATGGCATTTCTAGAATGCAAAAATATTTATGGTGATTATAACTTAAAGTAGCAGCAACTCATATATGCTGTACTAACAATTTCCAAAAGTTACGACATATATAGAAAGCATCACCTCAGATGATCATGGATGTTTACAACAGGTTATTCTAATTCAGCATCTATAGATCTATCTAATATCTATCTATTTATCTACATCAATATACAGGTATCTATCTGTCTCTATCTACATCTATATAGATGGATATTTACAGGTAGATATCTATCCATATCTATATATTTATATCTATTGTTCTCTATATTTATATCTCTATATCTATATTATCTATTGATTTATATCTACAGCTATCTATATCCATCTGGCTCTACAGCTCTCTATATAGATATCTGTCTCTATATCTATGTAATCTACATAGATATCCATCTGTATCTACATATCTATCTTAATCCACATTCATCTATATCTTTATATAGATATCTCTGTATTTAAATCTATATGCAGATTTTTATATCTACTATTTTTCTATTATCTAAATGTCTTTATATCTATATGTAGATACCCATATATCTATTATCTATATCTATCCATCTACATCTATCTATCTCTACAACTAAAAAATATAGATCTCTCACTCTCCATTCATTTATCCATCCACATGTCCATCCGTCCATCCATCCATCTATCCATCCATTCATCCATCCATCCATCCATCCATCCATCCATCCATCCATCCATCCATCCATAAAAGAGCAGTGGGGAGGTCCGGAAAGAGAAGCATGGCAGGTGTGGGCTCTTTCCCCAAAAGAGCAGTACTAGAAAGAACTCTCTAATCATTGAGGGAAACAGGTTACTGGAGGCTGAAGGTAGGGAAGGCATAGTGAGCAGTGTGCCTGTGCCAACCAATGTGGCTAGAGCCTGGGGTCATGCTGATGGCATCACATGTGCAAACAGGTTCCTGGAGAGAGCAGTGGGAGAATCATACTATGAGATGACCAAATGTTTGATGAAATGTTATTTCTCGTGACATTTGGGTAAACAATAACTCCCACTCCCTCATTTTCCTTTCCAAGAAGAAACTTTGAACCATCCTTCCACTTAGCTATAACTCCCTTTTGCCTTCTGGTCAGTCAGTTAACAAGCATTTATTATTCAATCCAATCCCCATAGTGACACTTCTAAGAACTTCCAGAGCTGGGATATGAGCCTTAGTCACCTGGGTCCACATCTGGGTCGTTTGCCATAACATCACACTTCCACCTAAAAGAACATGGTCCTTTCTAATTCCACAAAATGTATACATTTCTTAATAGATGTCTCTGCATGTGTATACAATCCTGTATATATGTGTGTGTGTGTGTGTGTGTGTGTGTGTGCATGTGTATAGTATACATATTTTCTTTAAATAAACATTAAGCTTATTCAGTACCATTTTCTTATTTAGCTTAAGCTGATACTTGGTTTTGATGAAGGCTTCTAATGACCTAAAAATGTTAGTTGCTTGGTTTTTACTTGACAACAATCAGAGTAACTTAGGTCTTAGGAGACTCTTCAATACATAAAGGAAAAAATAACAATAGTAAGCATATTACACTCTAAAGTTTACAAAATGTTTTAAATATTATCTCATTAGATCCATATAACAACTCTATGAAATAGGTTATATTATCATCATTTTAGAGATGAAGAAGTTGAGATGACTTGGCCATAGTCATAGAGCTAGGAAGGATTGGAGGAAAGATTCTAATTCAGCCTAGACATAACTTTGGCTACAGGGAGAGAGTGAGGCTGGTGGATCATTTAAGTTTGGGAGTTTTGAGCTGCATTAGAGCTAAGGTCAACTGAGCATTGTCAATCCCCATATGGTGAGTCTTGGGAGTTGGTGGCTGCCAAATGCCTCCAGAGGGGCAACGTGGTCCAGGCTAGAAACTGAGCCAATCAGCAGCAATGGGATCAGTTCTGAGTGGCTGCTGTACTACTAGGCTGGACAAGATGGGGAGAAGTCAGTTTCCCCGTCTCTGTCTTTGTCTCTGCCTCTATTTCTATTTCCATGTGCATATAATATGTGTGTGTATGTACACATACACGCATTAACGCATACACATGCATTATATGTATTGTACATTATATGTATTGTATAATATGTGTATTATATTCAAATATGTCTATTATGCAATATAATATGATATTATATTAGGGTATACATATACATATGTATTAAAAAGCATTCCTTTGCAGGAATGGAAAACTATCACCAAAGGATACTGTATGAGAAGCAGTAGGAAATGTAGTATACTTAGTAGTTAAATGGCAGGAACAAGGAACATCATTGTTGAAATTCAAAGATTTTTCAAATTCTCTTGGCTTAATCATTGAAATCCTTGATCATAACCCAGTTTAAAGGGGATATGATTGCAACTAGTACAAAATTCCCCTTTCCCTCCCCCAGGCCTGATCATCACTCAGGGTTTTTATTTTAAAATGTAAGCTCTATTTAGAGAGCTCCACAAAGGATATCCATAGCTGACGAGTGGAGAAATACTGAGACTTTACAAGACAACTAACTGTGGCACGAAAGAATGAATTGAAAGAAAAAAATGGAATATAGCTATCATTGCTAGTTTTATGTTGTGGAGACGCTTTTTCATAGAAACACTAACAAGCCTGCAGTTGCTGGGTGGGGGAGGGGAAAGATGAGAGGGAGAGAGATTCAACCACATGAATGAAGAAATGAATGAATGCAAAAAAAAAATCTAAACCAAAAATTGTTTAAGGTGACTAATTAAGACCCCCTCACAGAAAAGCTGTTGCTAGGTAAACAAAACTGTTTAAAACATGTTCATCATTAAAGTGTCCCCTGACAGAAGGAGGAGGCGGCAGACTTGGTGACAGAAGGGAAAAGAAGAGAGGCATATGGCCCCCAGTCCTGTCCCCTGCTGACAAGCTGCCTAGTTGCAAGCCCCCTTTTCTGTCTTCCTTGCACACAGCAGATTGCAATGCCCCAACTTTCCCATCTGTATCCCAGGCTCGTGCCCCAACAATGTGGCAGCCATGCAGTTTTCATCAGTGCACGCAAAGGAGGAGGAGGGAGCTAAAAAGGGGGAAGGGGAGGGAAGGGAGATTAACAACCGATAATCACAATGCTATCCATAATGCATTGTCTCCACAAGATTACATGGTATATTTCCAGTGGGGATTAGCCCATCCATCAGAAGCCTTTATTGCCCCCCCCCTCCTTTTTTTTGGTGGTATTTATAAAGCCCAAACACTGCCGTAAAATTCTAAACTGCTTAATTGCTCTGCTGTAAAAATTTGCATATCAGAGATATGTCATTCCATCATTAAATGGCACTAGGCATTTGTTACAAGGTCCCAACAATCCTGCTGATGCACCCCTGAAGAAAGGTCACCTATTGGCATTATGCAAAGTTCGCTGCTGAATTCTAATCAGCAGCAATTATGGGCTTAAATACTATTGGACTCAATGTAGTTTGATTTCCCCTGCCATTATAAGGATAGGGCAGACTGATCCGCGGCCTATATGATCAGACTATGTAAGTGATACCCTCTTGCCAGCTTCCTCTCTGTAGCTTTTAGGCCTTGTAAACTTTTCCCTCTCACTATTTGCCAGGATTTTGGATAAGCCAGATATTTCTCCAGCCCAGAGGGTTCCCCTGTAACTAAATCTCTTCACTTCTGTTAAATGCTACATCCTAGCTTAGTCATGGTGTTGCAACTTTACATCTGTTGTCCCCCATCCTCAAGAGAAAAAAAGGATGCGAATTACTTCACAGTATTTTGGGTGATGAGTCTCTGAAGGCTAATCTGGTCTTTCACTATATATATGGAAAAAGTCTGAAGCTTTTAACTGAATACATATTATCAATGGTAGAGGTCCTGGACATTAAAAAAACCAAATAAAAGGACCCCCCCGCCCCCTTTTTGGGAGGTTTCTGACAATTGTACAGCCTGGTTAGCTTCACTGAGACACAGGTTGTCACAAATAGTCACAAGGTTGTGCTGGCCTCATTGTCGTATGCCCGTGAAACCTGGACAGTCTACTAGCACCATGCCAGGAAATTGAACCACTTCCATTTGAATTGTCTTAGGAAGATTCTGAAGATCACCTGGCAGGATGAGGTACCAGAAACTGAGGTCCTTTCTCAAGCTAAACTGTCAAGCATTTAAACTCTGCTTCAGAGAGTGCAATTCCAATGGGCTGGCCACGTTATTGAATGCCAAACAAACGCTTGCCAAAAAGACCATTTTATGGAGAACTCACACAGGGCAAGTACTCACATAGTGGTCAGAAGAAAGAAGTGAATAAAGGACTCTCTCAAGGTCTCTCTTAAGAACTTTGGAATTGATTGTTTGACAGGGGAGACACTGACACAGGACGGCCCAGCATGGTGTGCCCATGTCAGAGAAGGTGCTGTGTTCTATGAGCAAAGCAAAATTGAAGTAGCTCAAAAGAAATGCAAGACGTGTAGATTCAGAGAATCCACCCCAGATGTTCACATGGACTATTTGTGCCTGACCTGTGGTAGAACATTCTGAGCTCATACTGGTCTGATCAGCCACAATCGGACACTTGACTCTAGCATAGTGAGGCCATTTTAGTCCTCTTCAAGAACAGACGACAACCAAACCAAATTCAGAGCATTCGATCCTGTTAAAACATTAAGACATTAGCAGAAAAGATTCTATGGGTTCCCCTTGCATAAAGCAGTCAGTTAGCATGTGTAACCCATTACAACATTTCAGGACAAGAACTAGAGAATCACTATTCCAACTGAATCTGCAGCTGAGGAAATGAAGGGTGTCAGAATGTCATTGCTTGAGTTTGGATTTCTCCAGGAACACTCCAGAAAATGCAGCATTTCTTGCAGATCCCAAAGTCTTAAATTCAGTGTGTGGTAGCACTGTCAGATGAATGAGTTAGGTCACCTGACTAGCTCAGGTTTGAAGGACTTTTAAACCAAGAGAGTTAACTCACTGGGCTAGCCAGCATGATCAACCTATGTGACTAGGGGCTTTGGTATCTAAATTTTACTTTGTGCTGACTGGCTCTACTTACTTGAAGGAAGTAAACTTCACCAAGCCTTGGGTCCCTCACATTTCACTTGAGTGAACAACTGACTCAGAGAGATGAGTGATTTCTAAGTTAGTAACACTACTTTTCACAGGTAGTCTATTCTCTCTTCCCCCCCTCCCATGATGATTCATCACTGTAGGAAAGAAACTATGTCCTTCCAGCGTTATAGATTGGCAACTTGTCTCTAACCAATAATCTTAAAGGGGTGCCCAGAGAAGTTAAGTAATTTGTCCAGGTTCACAAAGTGAGTATATGTCAGAGAGTTGAACCCTGCTTTTCTTGACTTCAAGGCTGATCCTCTTTCCATCTCTTGCCCATCTTCCTGTCTCTTGATGGCTTTTTTTTTTTTTAGGAAGTCTTCAAGTCATATACAAATAATGCATCTTTTCGCCTTCTTTATATTGTTCATTGAAAAGTCTTAGGAGAGGATGTGATACAAAATGATATTCATAATAGATTATATTGAGTTATAAGTACTTTGGACATATATCACTTGAGCCTCACAATTACCCAGGTCTGGCAGATCCCTAAGATACTACAAGTCATATTCCTATTTGAGGATATTGTATAGTCATCTTCAATTGTGTCTGATTCTTCATGATCCCATTTGGAGCTTTCTTGGCAAAGATATTGGAGTGGTTTGCCATTTTTTTCTCCAGCTCACTTTACATATGAGGAAACTGAGGCAAAGAGGGTTAAGTGACTTGCCCAGGGTCACACAGCTAGAGCATTTGAGGCCAGATTTGAACTCATGAGGAGTCTTTCTTATTCCAAGTCTTGTACTCTATCCACTGTACCACCTAGCTGCCACTTAGTACTTCAAGTTTTACAAAGTACATTATCTGCATTATCTTTTCCAAGTCTTACATGAACCTGGTGAGAAGTACTAGAGGTATTTTTTTACTCTGTTTTACAGATAAGGATACCAAGATGTACAAAAGATGAGTGACTCGTCCATGGTCACTTAGCTTATCAGTGTCAGAGGCAGAGTTTGGACCCAAGTCTTCCCAAGTCACAGTCCAGCACTTTGTCCACTATGCCATGAAGATACTAGTTAATTCTCTGTGTTTATATAGGAAGCAAGAAAGGACATGCTGGGATCTTAGGCAAACACTCCATTCCAGAATCCCTGCCAATTGATCTTGGGGGAATTATGACAATGTTGAGAACTTGGAGGAAGTTGATTCACCCAAATCCCAGCAGAGGCTCCTGTCCAACCCAAGAATATCTGTCATCCATTTTAGATTCATTCAGAGGGCTGTGAAGCTACTGTCCTGGTAGAGCCAGATACTTGACCTCTGACACCTCTCATGTCTACTACCTCATGCCAGTGGACAGCTGTTTCACAATAAGATCCCTTTGAAGCTAGAAAGGATTGCCACACCCAAAGGATGAATTATCCAAAAAGCACCATTTAGCTCTTATCTTGACCTCTGCTTTGCTTGACTAGTATAGTGGAAAGGGCATTGACTCTGGAGTCAGAGCACTTATGTTTAGACCTAAATCATTTATCTTTCCCACTTCCATCATCTGCAAAATGTAAAGGTTTGGACTAGATGACTTGCAAGATCATTCCCAGTTCTAGGTTCCAGATATCCTCATAGCTCAGTGTCTTTAGTCTGTAACTTGTCTATGAATACACATTTGTTTCAATACCTGCCAGGGTTAATCCCTTCCTACAGCATGCCTCTGCCTTACCCTGCCCAGGTTGACTGTTCTAGTATGGAGGCTCCATCTTTGTTCCCAGGTAAATCTAGAACCCATTCCCCTGACCTAGCCTTGCCTAAATCTCCACTGGAATTTTCAAGTATCAGTCCTAGTTCACCAGATCAAACACATGCACAGACCTTGCCTGGATAGTCTGGTTCAACACTCATGGAAGGAAGGCATCTATCCACCTTTCCATATATCCATTCCTGGCATCTGCTAATTCCCAGTCTACCCCAACACTGTGAGAGTTCCCCTGGACATGCTCCATTAATCCCACTCAACCTTAGCCCATTCTAGATAGGAAATGAAATGAAATTAGAACCCAGGTTAAAGATGGGCATAAGGAAAGATTCCATTCTATTCACTGTAACAAAAGTGAAACACGGAAGCAAGCCACTTAAAGAATTTATGGAATCTCTTTGCCAGAAGAACATGGGGGACAGAAAAAGACAAGTATCTTTCTTTGGTTAGCTTAGATGTAGTCCTATAGAATAATAGTAATAGATTACATTTGTAGAGTGTTTTAGGGTTTGCCAAAAAGCTATGCATACTTTATTTCATCCTCACAGCAACCCCAATGAAGGAGGTTCTATTATTATTTTCATTTTTACAGATAGGGAAACTGAGCCTCAGACAGGTGTCTTTTTCAGGATCATTCAGCTAGTATGTGTCAGAAACAGGATTAAAAACTCAGACTTCTGGGACACTTAGGTGGCACAGTGAATAGAGCACCAGGAGATGGAGTCAGGAGGACCTGAGTTCAAATTCTGTCTCAGACACTTAACACTTATCAGCTTGTGATCTTGGGCAAGTCACTTATACCCCAATTGCCCTACCGTCCCCCCTCCAAAAAGACAAAAAAACACCCAAATCTCTCTGATTCCAAGACTGGCTGCAGACAGGTCAGACACAGGGGTTTCCTGGCTATGGAAGGAGGTCCCTTTATGACCAGAAGTGAAGGAATATGCATGTCCCAAATCCAGATGGGAATGACAGTATCTGAAACCTGGAACACAGTTAAAGGGGTGTGTGTGTGTGTGTGTGTGTGTGTGTGTGTGTGTGTGTGTGTGTGTGTGTGCTCGCGCGCGCGTGTGGTGGCTGGAGGACATGGGGAAAGAGGATGAATGAACAACTCAAAGAGAAGGTTACTGTGGCCAGTCTGGGAGAAAATAAAAGAAGGGAGGAGACCTCTGATACTAAGGGTAGACAGAAAGACTTCAACTCTGGGGAAGAAGACAAAGGGAAAAAAGAGTAAATACATAAGATAGGATTGCAATACAGGCAGAAGCTGAGTTCCAGGTGAACTCACTGGCCTGAGCAACAAATAGCAGGTGAAGGGAAGTCCTTGGGACATAATCAGTGGTGTGCTGGGAAAATGCTTAACAACTAGCTCTCTAGAAAAAAAAAAGTACATACTACTTCTTTTAAGTCTAATCTGCATTATTAATATTTTCTCCATCTTTTAAAAGTCCACACGATCAACAAAGCAATAAATCAAGTCCTGATTTATGCATTTTGCCTATTTTTGAGGTTGTTTCTTCAGGGTCCATTTGAGCCTTTTGCAGCACATCCCTAGATGACCATCAGAACTAATGATTTGGCGTCCCTTTTACTTTGCCTATGTTACCGGTCAATCATTCAATAAACATTTATTAAACCTCTATTATATGTCAGGCCATCCTCAAGGAGATTAGAATCTAATGGCAGGTGGGACAGTGCAAACAATGTAGACAAAGCAAGCTATCTACAGGATAAATAGCAAATAATTAACAGAGGAAAGATACTAGAATTAAGAGGAGTTGGGAAAGGTTTTTTGTTAGAAGGTAGGATTTTACAAAACAGTTCTCAGGTACCACATCACTCCTATCAGATTGGCTAACACGACTAAAAAGGAAAATTACAAATGCTGGAGAAGATGTGGGAAAACTGGAACACTAATTCATTGTTGGTATAGTTGTGAACTGATTCAACCATTCTGGGGAAAAATTTGGAACTATACCCAAAGGGTTATAAAAATATGCATACTCCTTGACCCAGCAATACCATTTCTAGGGCTGTGTCCCAAAGAGATTATAAAAATGGGAAAAGGACCAATATGTACAAAAAGTATTTATAGCAGTTCTTTTTGTGGTGGCCAAGAACTGGAAACTGAGGGGATGTCCATCAATTGAGGAATGACATAATGAAGTTGTGGTATGTGAATGTAATGGAATACTCTAGTGCTATAAGAAATGATGAGTGGGCAGACTTCAGAAAAACTTGGAAAGACTTACATGAACTGATGCTGAGTGAAGTGAACAGAACCAGGAGAACATTGTACACAGTAACAGCTACAGTGTGCAATGACTGACTTTGATAGATTTTGTTCTTCTCAGCAATGCAAGGACCTAAAACAACTCCAAAAGACTCATGATGGGAAATGCTATCCACATCTAGAGAAAGAAATATGGAATCTGAATGCAGATCAAAGTAGACTATTTTCTTTTTTGTTTTGTTTTGTCTTTGTTTTTTTTTTCTCATGATTCCTCATGTTTGTTCTAATTCTTCTATACAACATGAATAATGTGAAAATATGTTTAATAAGAATGTATATGTAGAGCCTATATTGCAGCAGTTCTCAACCTGTGGGTCACGATCCCTTTGGGGGTCAAACAGGGTTGCCTAAGACTGTCCAAAATCACATATTTCCGATGGTCTTAGGAATGGAGATATCGCCCCTCTATCTGTCTCCAGGAGGGTCCGCCCACATGCAGATACACCCGCATACAAGTACTAAAGGGTCATGGCATTAGGAAGGTTGAGAACCACTACTATATTGGATTGCATCCTATCTTGAGGAGAGAGAAGGGGAGGGAGGTGGAGAAAATTTAAAACTTATGGAAGCGAATGTTGAAAACTAGAAATAAATAATTTATTTTAAAAAAACAAAGAAGGTAGGATTTTAGTTGCAATTTAAAGGAAGCCAGGGAGGTCAGTAAAGGAGGGAGAGCATTCCAGGTATTGGGGAAAGCCAGGGAAAATGACTGCAATCCAGACATGGAGTGTCTTGTTTGTGGAACAGCCAGGAAGCCAGGGTCACTAGATGGAACAGTACATGTTAGGGAGTAAGCAGTAAGGTGTAAGATCGGAGAGGTAGGTGTGTTCAAAATCTAGAACCAGAGCTCTTTCCACGATACTACACTACCTCCTTGTGTGTGAGAAGACTTCCAAGCCTGAGCAGAATTTTGAATTGTTTTTATCCTGAGAATTCTCAGGATAAAAGCCAAGAAGACTGCTTAAGCAATCTGGTCCTTAGATGTCTCACCTAGAAAAATGAAGGAACTGGAGTAGATAATCTCTAAGGTCCCTCCTAGGTCTTTATCTATGATCTTCTGATCTGGATTTGAATCCTAGAATTTAATCCTGACCAGTGAGGAAGAACTGGCCAGTAAAGTAGAAGTGAAGGGAATTTGAGGATGGAGTGATCATGTTAGTATTCAAACTAATAAAAGAAAACAGTGAGCATGGTGGGCCATGCTAATTCGGGGGAACAAGATTGACTCTGGCCTCACTCTTATAAGGATGGGTCTGTTAACATTCTACTCCTTCTTGCTCAGGATTCTCCAATACTTTAAAAGGTGCAGAGGAGGGGCTGGAATTGTTTTTCTTTGCTCCCATTAATTTGAGCATCCACTGACCGAGTTCTTTTTTTTTTTTCTTTAGGGGCTCAACGATCATTAGATCAGTTCCTTTTAATCATTTATCATTGAGTTAGTTTTTATAAAAGGATATTATTTCTTTTTTTGCTTTTTGTTTTTTGGAGGGGGGAAGGCAGGGAAATTGGAGTTAAATGACTTGCCCAAGGTCACAGAGCTAGTAACTGTTAAATGTCTGAGACCGAATTTGAACTCAGGTCCTCCTGACTCCAGGGCCGGTGCTCTGTTCACTGCGCCACCTAGCTGTCCTAGGATATTATTATTATTAATATCATATTATTATTATATGATATATGATATAATTATATAATGTAATATTTTTAAAAGATATAGCAAAAATATATGAACATTTCCCCTTCCATGCCTTAGGGGCCTAATCTCCCCTATACCACCTAGGGGAGAGAGTGAGGCTCACAATTTAGTTCAGTTCCTATATAGCAGTGGTTCTCAACCTTTCTAATGCTGTGACCCTTTAATACTTGTATGTGGGCATATCTGCATGTGGGTGGACCCGCCTGGAGACGGATAGAGGAGTGGTGTCTCGGTTCCTAAGACCATCAGAAATATGTGTTTTCCGATGATCTTAGGTGACCCCTGTGAAAGGGTAGTTTGACCCCCAAAGGGGTCACGACCCACAGGTTGAGAACCACTGCTATATAGCATTGGTCACATCAAACTTAGGCCAAAGCCAGCATCATGTGCTGGACCCTTGTTCCTCGATGGGCTGCAGCCCCTGTCTTGGATTCCTGGACTCTCAGATCCCCAGTGCTTAAGTCCCTTGGCCAAACAGGAGACTACATCCGCTGTATCTAGAATTGGGGGGGAAAGAGGACAAAAAAGCTGAAGACCCAGGCCCATTTCTGGAAGCCATATGGCCTGATGAGGAAAAGGAGGCCCTCCTCTCCCCTTCTTTACCACAGTGTGAGTGAATAAGTCACCTCTTCCCTCAGACACAAATGCCAAAAAAGTCATGGCCATTGCTGAGTCAGGCCATTTCAAAGACTGACAGTTCCAGCTATGTAACCAATAGAAAAAGCCTGCTCTTAACCATATGGTAGGCCAATTTAGAATGGTTAACTGGAATTTTGGTTAATTGAGGCCTTGCCATCCACTGATAGTGTTTGATGTATACTAATAGTATTTCATTTTGTTGGTACTTCTGAAGTTGTATATAGAGCCAGATTGTCCCAGCATATAAACCGAGTTAGGCACTTTGTGAAAATGCACCAGCTAAACTTTAGGCCACTAGAGCATCACTTATTAAATTACTTGCTTCAGTGCCCTTTCCACTAAAGCATCTCCAGATCCTAACAAAGAGAATGAGTTAATGCTATAATCTCCAGTGAAGATTGTTACACACATGGTATTCTGTATATGTCTCACTAACAGGATTCTTCCAGGTGTTTTCAGGACAGAGCATGAACAGTGCGCAAAGCCCTATAGAAAGTGAGATGTGGGAGCTGAAAAAGAAAGTAGAAGACATGGCATTTACAATGGAGAAGTTTAGAATTTAGTAGGGACAAAGGGGACAAACAGAAATGCAGATGTGATCTACTCTTTTTGCAATTGGTTCTTGTAAAAGTTGCATGGAAATTAATTCTTATTTTAGATTCACCTTGTTATCTCAATGATACAACATTCTCATGGTGGATGCTTTTATAAAGGAAAAAAAATGCTATTCACTAATCGATGGGCATCTATTTTATTTCTCATTCTTTGCTACCACCAAAAAAAAATATTCCTGTAAACATTTTGATATATAAAGGGAATTTCTTATTAGTCAACTGGTTGGGGATATGTCTAGTAGTGAAATCTCTAGGGGCAAAAGGTATGGACATTTTAGTAATTTTATTTTCATAATTCCAAATTGCTTTTCAGAATGGTTTATTGATTCCAGCTCTGCCAAGTATGGGCTAGTGTGCCTATCTTCTCACAACATTGATTATTTCCACCTTTTATCAATTTTGCCAATTTGCTGGATGTGAGGTGAAACCTCAGGGTTGTTTTGATTCTCATTTCTTCTATTTCAAGTGATTTGGAGCATTCTTTCAAATGGTTGTTACTACTTTGCAATTCTTCTGGGAACTGTATTTTCATATTCTTTGACCTACTACTGAAGAATGGCTTTTGGTTATGTGTACATATACATATACGCATTGTATATTCATACATGCATGCATTTTTTATGTATCTTGGATAACAAAACTTTTTATGAGAAATTTCATACAAAGATTTTTTTCCCATTTGATCATTTCCCTTCTTATCCTAGGTCTCTTTCTTTTGTACGTTCAGATATCTTTCAGTTTCATGTAATCACAATCATCCATTTTATCTTTTGTAATTTCTTCCATCCCTTGTTCGGTTAGGAATACATCTCTTTCCCATAGCTACAAGAGCCATATAATCTACTTCTTTGCTCATTTTTCATGGCATGATCTTTAATACTAAAGACATATTAAATGGATATTACTAATTAATGCAGTAGGATGTACTAGTTTTTTTTTTAATACACAAGAAGAGAATAGAAGGAATCGGACAAGCAGGACAGCTTTGACAGTTACATGTTGAATTTATCATATGCTTTTAAGAAAGACAATCTGTACCTATGAATAGACATTCATAGTTTCATGTACAGTCCACTTTTTCTGTTTTACTGTGTGCACAGAAATATTAATTTCATTTGGTGTTTGTTAAGTTCAGAATAAAATGAAACATTTTTAAAAGACTATAGGTTTCAGAGAAAGTGCTGACTTGGATTTGTAGATGGAATTTCCTTACCTGGGAATTCTCTGTACTAATGAAATCAAAGGTCAAATCCCTATCCTTTATCACTTTCATTTATTTAAAAATGTTGGAGATTTGGGAAGCACACAGCTCAATTTGTCCCTGACGACTTATCTCTAGCCTTTGCCTGGGGTCAAGGAGATGAATTTTTATTTCAAGGATAACAGTGTCAGGACCCAGGCTCTTCCTCTTTTCTTAGGCTTCCTTCCTCTGTAAAAAGTAGTTACAAAGCTACTACATATTCAATCTCCTGTTCCAAGTGTGAAGTTACTTATCCATAGTATGGGGAAAGTTCAGGGTATTAACCATAGGCAGGTAAGTGACTGTGCTGGCACCCTGACTCTATCTTGACTCAGTTTGACAAAAATACCAATTCTGACAGCATTTCATTTCATAACCAGTTTGGTCATTTCGCTATTGACCCTGATGGGAGAGGGTAAATTTTTCTTTTCTTTTTCTTACTTTCTTTTTCTTTCTTACGTCTCAGTTTAGGTAGTTAAAACTAGTTTCGTGCAGTGGAGTTACATTAAAACTATAATTTCATGAATGTCACTTATTTCACTTTAGATTTCACCCAGTAGTCTTTTAACAGAAGTTCCTTGCCTAGTTCTCTCTGCCTTGGACATATTTCCTACAATGACTTCTAATCACAAGTTCCATTTTAGCCAACATACCTTTTTCTTTCTACCCATTGAAGCCTATGTTTGAGTCTATGATTGGCCCTCTTGTTGATTCCCAGTTAATCTAAAAAGCTTCCTTGTTCCTCTCTCCATGTTCTATTACTGGCCACCAGCTCCCCTTTAGGTGCTGTGTCACCTATGAAATAAGACTTCCTAAGACCTACTTATTTATATATCTTGTTTATAGATCTTGGAAACCAAAACCTTTTCTGATAAATCTGACACAAGGATTTTTCCATAACCTTTTCATTTAAGGCCCACCACTTTTTCATCTATCAAGAAGCTGGGGCAACAACTCAACAATTCAAGCATTTTTTTCACTACTAATGGCAAACCTTAAGAGTCTAAAAATAACTGACAAAAAATACCCTCAACAACAACCTGACGAACAAAATTTCCTTGGGTTTGTGATGGCCACTGCCATGAACAAAGCTTCGGGACTGTCTCAAAGGCTCTTGGTCTATTTGAAGCCTTGGTCATGGGTAGTCAGTTGACCAACATTTATTAAATGCCTACTATGTGCCAGGCACTGTGCTTAGCACTGTGGATACAAAAAGAGGCAAAAGATAGTTCCTGTTCTCAAGGAGATGCAAACTAATGGGAGAGATAGCAAGCAAACAAATACATATAAACAAGCTATCTGCAGGACAAATAAAAAAGAAAGGGGGAAGGCACTGGAATTAAGATATTGATGAAACAATGGCCAGGGCTAGAGATATTTTAGTTCAAGTCAGAGCTTTGCCACTGAATGCCACAAAATGATGAGGCTGAATATTTTGTCTGTTTTAGTAATTAAACTTGATGAGCTACATGCCAAATACTTGGTTCTTTAGAAATCAGGAATTTGGGTAGTTGAAAAGAATTAACTGTCTATATCAGTGGTTCTCAACCTATGGGTTATGTTCAATTTGTAACAATGAAAATAATCCTGCATATCAGATAGATTCATAAGATTAGCAAAATTACAGTTATGAAGTAGCAAGGAAAATAATTTTATGGTTGGGGATCACCACAACATAAGGAACTGTATTAAAGGGTTGTGGCATTAGGAAGGTTGAGAACCACTGGTCTATAGGATGGTAGATTCAACTGCCATGTACAGGCTGTCATTACTTGACCATGAACAAGAGAAACTTGGTTCAAATCTTGGCTTCAAATCTGTGTTATCTTCAGCAAGTCCCTTACCTCTCTGGGTCTTAGTTTCCTCATCTGCAAAATGAGAGAGCTATTCCAGATGACTTCCAGGGTCTCATCAGCTTTAACTTTATGATCCCAAGATAAAGATACTTGTTGTCTTGACCTCAATTTCTCCCACCAGTTCAAAGGTTCAAGTTATCCCTTCCTGTTAGGAGATATTTGGGTAGTTCTGGGTAAAAATCAAGGGCAACCAGGGTAAAAATAGTTGGAGGTATGTAATCTTAATGAAGTAAATCTGGTTATAATAGAATTTATAAAAAAGGA
>CM053586.1:84715594-84733987 GCA_028646515.1 Pseudochirops corinnae | reverse complement strand
TCCTTTTTTATAAATTCTATTATAACCAGATTTACTTCATTAAGATTACATACCTCCAACTATTTTTACCCTGGTTGCCCTTGATTTTTACCCAGAACTACCCAAATATCTCCTAACAGGAAGGGATAACTTGAACCTTTGAACTGGTGGGAGAAATTGAGGTCAAGACAACAAGTATCTTTATCTTGGGATCATAAAGCCAGAGAGTCCATAACCTTTGGTTCTGGTAGAAGAAAGTCCAAAGAGAATCTCCAGCACGACCAAGTGATAGAAGAGTGAGCAGCCCATGCTTAGAGCAGCTACCAAGGTGTAAGAAAAAAAAAGAAGTTCAACAACTGTCCTATTAACATACCAGATTTGATTCGACTCCATTATATTTCATCAAATAGTTTAGAAAGCGCCCAGCATAAAACATCATCATAATTGTAATCATATATTTGGCTGTTTAACGTGCCCACCATAATGTACCATTAGTTACACAAATAACTAATAATTTGCTAATGACAATATTATGTTAAGTCAGTTTAGGGGCAATTAAAGTGAGTGATATTTACATATGCCTAATGAATCACAGTCGATGGCAGATTAAGAGATTCTAATGAATATTCATCCAGACATTCGCAACCAGCTTCACAGTTTATAAACTGAATTATGGTTGATTTGCCCTTTTAAAAATGAATATGTGAGTATCTTCTGCATGGTGAGAATGAACAATTGGGCCTGATTGTAAAATTTTTTTTAAAGCAATGTACTGGTCAGAACACAAAACATTTTTATGCACTCTCATACCCTTGGCTTCACAGCTCTTTTTATATCCCAGATCAGCGTTGATGAACTATCTCCATTTTCATTCTAACTCACGACATGAAATATAGAAATTGTTTTGTGTCGATTAAATGCAATACAAGTTTTATGCAGTCCCACTAAGGAAATAATTACAGGTAGTTTTCTCTATCTAAACAGTGCATACAAACTCTTCCTATGCTACAGCTATCTATGCTTCCTTCTGAACACTTTTTTTTACTACTTGCCACATTGGTATGATAAAATTGAGGCGGTTTTACTATGTTTTCTACTGAATCTTTTTTTATTTAAACCACAGCTTGTCTCCTATGAATATGTAGTAAGACTATATAGGGTTGTCTACATTTTTGAAAGTGTTTTTTTTTTTTAAACCATGGCTTTTACTAATTGCTCCTCAGGAATACTCTGTGAAATAACCCACAAGTTTTGTCCCATTTCTGAAGTGTGATGATGCTGAGGTGCTAAGCTACTCATTGATTTCCTCAAGACTCCATAGTTCTAACCAGTGGCAAAGCTGGAAGGATTCACCACCATCCTTATTTATATCTTGCCCATTAAATATGCAGTCTAGGCTTACTTGTACCCTTGGCAATTTGCTAACATTAAAAATGAGGTTCAATATGTCAGGTTTCAGGAACAGGCAAAGAATGAAAAATCCTTTAAAATGACTCAACTTGATTGCTGCCGAAATAATCTAAAATATGGCTATGGGAACATTGCTCTAGAGCTGTAATGCCATCTAGTTCTTGCCTTCATTAGTCACGTAACAAATCAGAGGCTGAGCAAGTTTAAATTCACAAGGGTAGAAAGTTCCAGCAACAGAATCCAAACCCAGATTTGAACAGATTCCATAGTCATTGCTGTACCATGATGCCCCAGGAGGCAACTATTATAACCCCAAAGTGACAAAACACCAAGGAACATTGTGTTCTACAATAGCACCTCTTAGCCTAAATCTAGAGCTAACTAACCCTTGTAACTTTTTTTTTTTATTTTTGGGGTCCAGACCTCTGATTTCATTAGTACAGAGTAGCACCAGTAAGGGAACTCCCTTTACCAATGCAGATCAGCAACTTATCTGTAACTTATAATCTTAGAACAGGAAGTCTTAGTGTGTGTGTGTGTGTGTGTGTGTGTATGTGTGTGTGTATGTCTATGGAACCCTCCTCAGCATAATGTTTTTAAATGCATAAAATAAAGGACCAGTTATGTGGAAATAGAGATGTGTTTTTCTCCCCATTCAAGTTAATAGACCCTCTTAAGTCCCCAAATTAAGAATTCTTGTTTTATAGAGTTGCCTGAGTCATTGAGAGGTTCATTGACTTGCTCGTGGTCTGTAATGGTAATGGTCTGTCATGGTAATGTGAATTTGAAGATCATCCCTGCCCCTTAATAGGTCTAAGGGAATTTGCAGATCTTCCCTGCCTCTTAATAGGTTGAATGTCATCATGTGGAGCCTGTGGTGGGAGGAGTTTGCTGAAAAGGTAGAGCAGGAAGGGGTGGAATGGGAAATGAGTCAGACCAGTTAGAGCAGAGGGAGAGAGAGGATGCAGGCAAGCATTCAGCTAGGATTGTGAGTGTTTGTTTGTTGGAAGGCTGAGCCTTTGGTGTTTCTTCTTGCAGTGATAATGTATATTAACTTCTTTATTGCTATGATGGATTTGGTTTTGTGGTGTTGGGATTTGACTTTCTGGTGTCTGAATAAATCCTTTTGCTTCTGTCCTCTATATGGAGAGTCTGTTATATTTTGTAATTCAGAACTATGCTGACATAATCATAGTTGCTGAATATTGCCTTGGTGATAAATACATGGTCATACAACTAGGATGTGTCATTAGAAGTAGGACTTGCATTTGTCTTCTTGATTTCAAGGTCAGTCCTCTGTTCACTATATCATTCTGTTTCTCTATAATAGTTAAACATATTAATAATTATATGAGATTATGCTACATTTCCTTTTCTTCAAAGGAAGTTGGATGTATCATATAATTAAAGACAGAGCTAGAGAGTCCTGGAAACATAGGTGTGTTATTAAAATGATGAGAATAAATATTTGCACAACCCTGTGAGATACCCAGAAATGGTGTATTTTGTAAAGGTTTTTACAACCAGAGGTCTCAAGAAGCCATCAGCTCTGGACTGGTGGTTCCAGAAGAGGCAAAAGACAAGACAACCCTCTGGTTATATTGTAGGAAATGGCATGGTACCTCTGGAGTTCAGAAAGTTGACAGTAGAAGGCCATAGGATTGAGCTTGTAATATTAACATACTGGCAGCTACTTCTATATTAATTCCAATGTAGTTATTAACAGAGCTATCAAGGGCAGCTTCCAACAACAGACCAACACCAATTTCCAAGCAAGGGAATAAATGACCAAATTGGCATTTTAGCTCACATGTTACAACCACAATTAAATTTCATATCTGTGAAATGCTCAAAGGTCATCAAGTTTTTCACTTAACAGAATAAGTATAATTTCAGCCTTCTTAAATAATATCAGTAAAACATTCAATGTCAGATATGAGAAGTCTAAGTTTAGAGTTAAACTCTAGTTTCCTACAAATAAGGAATTATAAGAGAAGGTGCCCTACATGTGAACTGTGGTGCAAGGTCAATTTGGATTTCATGTGTTTGAGGCAAGTTTACAAGATCATTATTCTTCAATCATTTGTAAGTTCCAAAGAAATTAGGATATACCAAATGTTTCCAATATGAGACATTTTTAAGTGCAGGGAGCTGTCCAAGGCTGAAGTTCATTCAAAAGGTGGAAGTGGTGGAGTGGGGTGGGGAGGGGAGTTGGAAAGGAGAAACACCTTAAAATACTTTAAAAACTAGGACTCAGAAAGACAACTTTAATGAACTAAGATCTATTCAGACACATAATTTGTTGGGTGCTTGCACAACCTAAGACTATGTTTTCTTCTTTTGCCCTTTAGATACTGATACTGCTACTTTGCTGACCAATATACCTAAATTTTGTATCCATCTCCTAGCCCTGGCTCTTGCTAACTTATTACATTGAGATGATTCTCCCCATTACCTTAAATGTCCATCACTTATTTCTGGTCTCTTGCTGTTGAAACTATTTCATAGGAATTTGCCAAAACTAAGTTGTCCTACAGTGTTGTAAGCTCTAAGTTGGAGAAAGCTCTAAGTTGAAGTTTGTAGCTGATGCTACACATAGCAGACTAATAAACTTTTATGGAGGAGGGGTTTATAGGATGGAAAAGATTTCAAGGAGAAACAGATGATTCACAATTTCAACATTTTGAAGCTGGCAGTCACCTTCTACATCAAAGGTTCTTAACTTGGGCTCTTTGGATAAGATTTCTGCTGAACTTGGATAGAGGAAAAAAGAGTGGCAGTTAGGTGACACAGTGGATAGAGCACTAAGTCTGGAGTCAGGAGGACCTGAGTTTAAATCCATCTTCAGACACTTACTAGCTGTATGATCCTAGTTAATTCATTTAACCTTGTTTGCTTTATTTTCCTCATCTGTAAAATGAACTGGAGTAACAAATGGCAAGCTATTCAGTATCTTTGCTAAGAAAACCCCAAATGGAGCCACAAAGAGTGAGAAATGATTGTAATGACTGAACAAGAGGGGAAAAAGTCACGTCTTTATTTTCATTAACCTCTGAGATGTTGCATTTACTTTATGAAGTCAACAAACATTATCCCAAGAAGTGATCAATGGCATGAAAAATTTAAGAACCCATTCTAGATCATAAGATCCAACCAGCTCATTTTATACATGGCAAAACTAAGGCTCAGAGAGATTAATTGACTTTCCCAAGTTTACACAGCTATCCACTGATAAAGTGAGAATAAAATTCCAGGTCTCCTGAGAAGAGAAAGTTATGAGAAAGATAAAGTTCTCCTGAATTAGTGGCTATTACAGAAAAAGAGGGACCCTGGGCTTCAGGAAGACATCATGCATTTAGGCAATGGGTATTGAAGGGAGCAGAGATGCATCAAAAAAAGTGGGAGTGGAGGATGCTGAAATCAAATTTTATAATACAACCCACAATGACTCTGCTTAATGTCATGGTATTCTTGGAGGAGGTAGATCAACTTAGTGTATTGCTAGGCACTGCAGTAAGATCTTTGTTTCATCTTCTGTCTCTTTAAGAAAATTCTAGTATATCCTGAAGCTATCAAGTCTTCCTCCATCCTTCCTCCCTCCCCCCTCCTTGTTTCTGCTTCACAGAATTGCATAGGCCACCCATATGAGGTATAAATTTTATTGCCCCCTCATTGTAATGATTAGTCCCACCCCAGTTTTATAGCTCCATTGCATATCACTACTTTACTGCACCATCTTTCCTTACAATTCATTAACATATTGTATAAAATGGGCTAAAATCCTAATTTCCAAATATCTCCCCATCTGGGATTTGACTAGCATCATTCTTCATTTCACCTTCCCAAAGGATTCTTATTCAGAGCCTATTCTACTAAATGACATACTCCTCCCAGTCTTGGAAAGGCTGGTGGTGAGAAATGGGTGCCTGCCAATTCACTGAATCCCTCAGTGTGTAACCATTAGGGTTTCACTTGTGACTTTAATGAAAATGAGAAAGAAGATAAGAGAGGGCATTTCAAAATTGTATTTCTTTTTATTCTGAACTTAAGAACCAAATAGAATGGATATTTCCATATACATAATTGGCCAGAAAGAGGATTGTAAATAAAACTGTGATTTATATTTGCTTTTCTTTTTAAATTAAATGCTAAATCTGACACATCTTTCAAAGCTGTACTTCTCTGTTACTTTTTCCAGCTTTCCTTTTGGCCACTTCGGAGTCTTAAAAAAATAAATCTTCAATGACCCTCTTTTTATCTTCTTCCCTTCTTTCTCCCATCCTATTCTACTGTGATAGAGGAATATTAACAACAACAACAAAAAAAAAATCAAAATCCTTTGTAACAAATATTCATAGTTAGGAAAAATAAATTCCCCCATTGAATATATCTGAAAATATATGCCTCATTCTATATCTTGGTCCATCCTCTCTCTCTGTCAGAATATGGGTAGCATGCTTCATGATCAATCCAAGAGAGGGCATTTTAATGCATGGGAACAACTGTGAACTTCCTTTTCAATGATGAAATGACTATATGTGAATTGCACTTCAATATGTGTAATATCAGGGCCCCTCTGCTAATATGGGATGCTGTCTGCTTAATGCAACAGGGGACCTGGAACTGTGTAAAAGCACCACCTACCTTGTGATTTATTTGAAAAGCTGTCTATTTATACTACAACAAAACCAACAGTCCCTGTAGTTTACAATTTCTGGATCAGATACTGGCCCTAGTTCTTAATCTTTAGGGAAGGGAGCTCTTCATAAATTCTTATTTTAATTTTCACATTGGTGGTTATAATAAATCCCATTTTGGCATTACACAATCAATCAACAATATTAGACACCATCTAGTCAAACTCCCCATTTTTATAGATGAAGAAACTAGGACCCAGTTAAGTTGAATGACCTGTCCACGGTCATATATTTGACGCTTGGGCTTCTTTTGCTTCCCAGTTCAGTGCATTTTCTGCTATAGCATCATTGAAGTCAGGAGTACAGATAAACAGAAATAACTGACATTTAGGATGAAATATGGGGAAAGAGAGAAGGGATCAACACAACTTCCTAATATTTTTACATAAAAGGAAATCAATCAATAAGACTTATTAAGCCCTTACTATAGTCTGTGCCAAGCACTATGCTAAGCACTAGGGTTACAGGCAAAAAATGAAATAGCATCTTGCCCTCAAGAAGCTTATGTGCAATTAAGAGAAACAGCAAAGATAAGTAAATATAAAATGTGTGTGTATGTATGTATGTATGTGTGTGTGAGAGAGAAAGAGAAAGTAAGAGAGAGAGAGAAAGAGAGAGAGAGAGAGAGAGAGAGAGAGAGAGAGAATTTCATTCCCCATAACACATATAGAGAAGGCTCAAAATGTTTGGTGGAAGGTAATACATATTCTCTAATTTTTACAAATGCACATAAAAAAAGAAATATGACACCTGACTGTGTGTAACCAATGAATAGTGCATATTTTAAGTTCTATAGGATTCCAGGAAAGGGAAGGATTATTATAGATGGGGATAGTCAGTCAAAAGTCATTTGAGAAGAACCAGGCTTAAAAGAGAGAATGGAATTTGGTACAAGGAGAAGATATTCCAAGTATAAGTAATTTAAGTTTGGCAGTTTGGTCAGCCTCCAAGGTACTAAGAAGGTGTTGCTAACTGAGTAATATATGGATTAATCTGGGAAAAAAAGATGAGAGAATGATCACTTCCTGTATCAGCACATCTTGGAATATGCCTTCTGACCACTAATCAGAGGTTCCATCTAAATGGGAATTGTAATGTCCCAAATATAAAAAATGAACCCTATGATACTCTTTTCTAAGGTCAACAAAGGTCATGGATTAATCCATTTGGGAACAAGGCTGGGGCAGGTGATAAGTACATTTCCAGTGGTGGTAAGGAAGTCATAAGTAGCACAGGTTGTCTCTTAAGCTAGCTTATCATTGGATAAGAAGATCCCCTGGAAATCATTCAATCCATTGCATTGCATCCACACCAAGGAGAATGGATCAGAAAGATCTAATCTAACTTTTGTTGCTTGGAGTGAATTCTTCCTTATTTCTATGATTCCTGAGATATGTGGTTAGCTCTCTTGCCATTGGGTGGTTCTTCCTTCTCTGATAAAGAAATAATCTGAAGCAGTAGGGTTTCTGGGGTCCTTCTTCAATTAGGTTTTTTGCCAGAAAACCAATTCTGGGCCTACATGGAGATCTGTGATTATGAGCAGGATGAGATCTGCCGGGTGAGGGCAGCTGAACCCATTCTTACCACCTCAGTGGGGCCAGGGCAGGAAGCTTAAAGGAAAATGAGAACCACAGGAGGTCAACAGTGTGACACGAAAGTCAAAAAAGTTGACATTATCTTAGGTTGCCTTAAGAGAAGTAGAGATTCTTAACTTAGAGATCCATGACTTTAAAAAAAATATTTTGGTAACTGCCTTTCATTGGTTTCTTGGGTAATTCTCTGCCTTTTATTGAATGAATTTAAAAACATGATTTTGAGAAGGGGTCCATGTACTTCACCAGTCTGCCAATGGGGTCCATGACACAACAAAGGTTTAGAGGTATAGGTCTAGAACTACGGAGAGATGGTAGCTTGACTGTGCTCTGCCCTGATCGTACCACATCTGGAGCATTGTGTTTAGTTCAGGAACTCCACTTTGGAAAAGGCAGCAACAAATTATAGTGTGTCTTTGAAAAGGATGATAGGGAGTGTGAGAGGACTGGAGACCATGTCATGGGAGCAGCCACTGAAGGAATTGAAGATGTTTAGTGTGAAGGTGAGAGGATGTTGGCAAAGGGAGTAGGGAGGAGATATAATAGCTGTCTGAAGTGCTAGCATGGGGATGACAAATTAGACTCACTTGACTTGGCCACAAAGCAATGAAAGGAAGTTGCAGAGAGGCAGATATCAGGTCTATGAAAGGAAAATTTTTCTAACAGTTAGAGCTTCCCTCCAAGGCTATTTTTCCCTTTCATTGGAAGCCTTCAAGAAAAAGCTGGTTAATCATTGGTTCAGTATATTGTCGAAGGCAAATGGGCTCAGGGAGATAATCTATGAGTTCCCTGAAAACTCTGAGTCTTTGACTCCATGTGAGGGACCACTGTCGAATCTTATCTAGGGCTCACAAAAACTCTTATTCTGATTCCTGGAATACCTCTGGATGAAATATACATTCTGCTATTATATCTAGATTAAGATAGCTTTTTCAACTCTAAAATTTGATTTTTTTGGAAAATAATGCAACTTTTTCATTTTGTTTTGGTATGAACTCAAGAACACAGCTAGAAAAAGGAACTAACTATTTTTTGGTTTGATCCACACCAATGATTTCATTTGTGTAGGGAATTCTGGATAAGGAAATCTATTCTACTAATATATCTCATCAATTTTCCTGCAACTTTAGAGTCTTAGAAAGATGCTTGAGGCAGGGAATAGTTAAGTGATTTATTCAGGGCACATGACCAGTATGTATGAGTCAGAGGCAGGTTTTGAACCCAGGTTTTCCTGACTATAAGGTCAACTCTTCATCCACTAAGCTATAGCTGTCCTTGTTAATATGTCATATGCTAGAATAATATCACAGAATCATCGATCTGGCCATTTCCCTAGCAGCCTTGAGGCAGATTATACTGTGGTTAAAAACAGACTGATAATAATGAACCCTGCCCTGAAGACAATTTCAAATTTGCTGTTGGAGTTTGAGAATTGTTAGCTACATAGAGTGGCACACATCTCCAGGATAACATCCAATCAATTTTTACAACTTATCATGGACTACATTTCACAAATGTTCAGTTTGCAGAGTATGGAATTATGGCAGCACAAGAGCTTTTCTTACATGCCTGATTCAAATTGTGTAGAAATTCAAGCCCAGAACTTTTATTTGGTCGCAAAAAGTGAGCAAACAGAACATAAAAAAGAAAGAAACAAAAACAAAACAATAAAAATATTTTTAAAAAATCAGACCTGCCAATGGCTTTCCCTCCTTGAATATGCCCTGCATCTTGTTGCCACTTTCTGACTTACCACTCATCCAGCAGACACCCAGAGCTAGACTGCTTCATCTCTCCTTAGGGTTCTATGGGCTGTTGAGCTGAAGTGTCTTTTCATCAATATTCTTGGCTTGAGCCCCTGTTCTTGGTATGTTTCCTCCATGATTAGGTACAGTGACTAATATCCCAGCTCTGTTTAACCATTTAATGCCAATTAGCTTTTACAGAGAAATAGTTACTTCAAGGATGTAGCAAGAACTAGATAGCAAACATTTCCCCCAGAACACCTCAGAGTCAGACTCTCCTCTTTATCATCATGGTTTTTGAGATAAATTAGCTTAGACTCAACACAGATTCTACATAGCATTTGTCTCACTAATTTCATTTCCAAATGTGGCATGACTACCTGATGAGTCCTTCTTTCAGGTACCACTAGGCTGGATGCAGAAGGTCACTCCTCCTTGTGTCTTAGTGTATTGGTGTGAGGTTGGCTACAAAACCTGGTCTATTCCTATAATCCTGGCTGCTTCACCCTCCTGACCTTCTGAAATTCACAAAATTATTGCTTCCAGATCAATCTCTTTCATCTAAAACTAAAGAATAGACACAGGAGCAAAGAACTGATGACCATATTCATGGGCCTAAATGTTAGCCTCAATTTAAGGCTTCTCCCCTTATAGCATTGTCTTTCACTGGGCTCTGATACCAAAGAAGTCAAATCAAGAGAAAAGATCCAAGCATCAAAGAGGCTAAGACCAACTAAAAGTTTTTAAAGGCAGTTTTAGTTCTAGTTCCACATTTTCAGGCAAAAAGATGGGCTGTTCCACAATTGTTCCACAGTGAGCCGACTGGAACCATTTACAGAATGTCTACATGTGTTCCAAAGTCTCCTCAAGGCACTTTCATTATACATTATCATGACTTCTCCCGGAGCAGGCTCCCATATTTTACCACATGAAGATTTGCATGCTGATGCACTCTGCAAAGGTTCATAAGGACTGAGCTTATTGAGCAGTTCCCTATTATAAATGGTTCCCTGTTGCCTCCTCCATGAACTCTAGACTCTGCTGCCTGGTTTTCAGACTTCTCCATGATACACTTCTATCCTATTTATTCAACCCAATTTCTCACTCTTTCAAACCTTGCCCATACTTTCAACTTTAGATCGTTTCAAAAGACAACCAGTAGAAGTGCTAGTTTTGATGCTTGAAGTCCCCCAATTGTGGGTATCTCATACTGGCACCCTCCAAAGCCCAACCTTTCTACATAAACCTGCCTGGTACATTTACAATTCACCCTTTTTGCCCCTTCCCACTTTCCCCAATGCTCCCCTAGCAAGGGACTAGACTTATTAAGTCTGCTTCAGACTTCTCTCTGCACTACCTCCAATGTGCTATATACATATTAAAGGGCCCAGTGAAGCAGGGAGATGTTTCAGTCCTCAAGCCAGGGAGTGAGTGTATTTCCTCTCTTTAGGGACACAAACTACAAGCAATAAGGCAACTTTAAATCAAGTATCTCTTTTTTTGTAGGGAGGGCATGGTCCTAGCCACTCTCCCAAAGGAAGTATCTCCTCTTTATTAAGTCATCTTTGAAAAAGCAGGAACTCAAGGTTGTCAGAGGAGTTTGGGGAAGGGTAACAACTTTTTTAGGGAGTTGTTTTGTTTCTCAGGCACTTCTGGTTCACAGCTACTCTTTCACACCAAACCTCGCCTACTCAAATAAACCACAGGATTCCACATACCCATAACTCCCCAACATTCTTTCTGGTCTTGGCAGGATGTTATCTTCACTGTTCCCTTTTCCTGGAATGCTTTCCTCTCTGTTTTCCTCTCCTCTCCTAAATACCATGTCTTTTTATACCCCAGTTCATCTTGTATCTCCTTCATAGAACCTTCCCTGATCATTCTGGCCTTAACAGCCAGATATCAACTGGCATGTCCCATAGGTGTCTCAGATTTGATATGTCCAAAAGTGTCTCATGATCTTTCCCCATCATCCCCATTTCTAACTTGACTATTTCTAGCAAGGGTACCACCATTCTTCCAATCAAGCAGATTTATCACCCAAGCTATTCATAACTCCTCACTCTCCCTCACCCAACATGTCCATTCAGTTGCCAAGTCTCATCAGTTCCACCTCTGTCATATTTCTAACATCTTATTTCTTTTTTCTATTCTCATGGCTGCCATGCTAGTTCAGATCCTTATTAGCTATTGATTGAACTTTTGCAATCAATTCATTATTGGTCTTTTTGCCTCCAGTCTCTTCCCTCTCTAAACTAATCCTCCACTCAACTGTCAGATTGATATTCCTATTGCCTAGGTCTAATCACGCCAATCTCTTATCAAGAAGTTTCAGAGTCTCCTTGTCACCTCACTGTCAAAATGCAAACTCTACTTTTTTCTCATTTAAAGCCCTTCACATCTGCATACAACTTAATCTTTCCAGACTAACTTCACATTATTCCCTATCACTCAAGCTATGTTCCAGTCAAAATAGTCTACCTGTTGTTCCCCATACATGATATCATGCCTTTTGCCTTTGTCTTTGAATAGGTTGCCCATCATGTATGAAATATTTTCCCTCTTCTCCTACATCTCTTGAAATCCCTTGTGCCATTCAAGATCCAGCTGTGATGCAGACTTCTACATGTGGTGGCTTCTCCAGATGTTACTTCTCTCACCCCACCCCCAGTCTATTTTGTATTTTGCTTTGTATATATTTTGTATTACTTCTATGGATCTATGTTGTTTTCTCCTCAATAGAATGTAAGCTATTTGATGACGGGAATTGTTTTATCCTTGTCATTGTATCCCTAGTACCTGTCACAGTGTCTGACATGTAATAGCTGCTTGGAGACTGGAATGAAGTAGAATTAATAGCCCTCCCTTTCCTGTGAATTCCTTCAGTCATCTCTGTTCAATTAATCCATAGGATTCCATGATATTCACCTCTTCCTCTTCACCCTTACTATGGATATCATTGGGATAATTTTCTTACTGTGCCATTAACTGATTGTGTTCATCCAAGTTTCCACACAAATTAGCAGTATAATACACATCTTTACACCTTAATAGCCTTAGTACTATAATGTACAGCCTTATAGTGTTTGCATGTGTGTTAGTTTAATTGCTTCAAGAAGATTAGAAGCTTCTGGAGGTCATATCTGCTTTTTCTGTATTCTCTACAGTACCTAGCATAGTATGGAGCACATTGAAAGCACTCAGTTAAGTTTGAGCATGAGGTTTTTTTTTTTTTGGAATTATGATTTCAGTGATGTTGGAATGTCGAGTCACTAGTAACCAGGGTTTAGCTCACATTTAGTCTTCTAGTAGGGACAGTCAGCAACCCAAATAAGGGACCTTCCTTATAAATGTAAGGGTTGACCTCTCTTAAGAGGTTTAGCTCCATCCCTGATCCTAGCACATTGGGATCTTCTCTTTTGTAAGGGAAATTAAAATTTATTGTCACTATTAATCAGTCACATAACTAATCCATGACAAATACCCAAACAGCAAGTTATACTCCATAGTTATTCCTCCAGCCTGGGATTTGGCTGTCTCTTCCAATTTGGGGTCTTCAAGTATGAATGTTGGTAATGTAGTCATGTTTGCTTTACTGTACATCTGCTTAAGCTTAAATAGTTCTGTCTAATTCTTGCTGATATTTAGGCCCTATATCAACAGGTCTCTAGTTACCAGTCTCTTGGATTTATATTTTTTCATCTTGTTTATAGGGCAGCTAAGTGGTGCAAAGGATAGATCTCCAGGCCTGGAGTCAGAAAGATCTAAGTTTAAATCCAGTCCCAGATACTCACTAGCTGTATGATCCTGGGCAAGTCATTTAACCCTGTTTGCCTCAGTTTCCTCATAAGTAAAATTACTTGGAAAAGGAAATGGCAAACCTCACTAGTATCTTTGCCAAGAAAACCTCAAATGGAGTCATGAAGAGTTGAACACAACTGAAATAACTCAATGACAGTAAATATTGCTTACAAAAAGATTTTTTTTAAAAAACAGGATTAAGTTTCTTATTAAATGCAATAGCTATAATAGTAATGTTCCTTGACAAATACATTGAAGTTGCTGACTGAACAAGAAAAGAAAACCTGGAGTGACAGTTATGGTAAAAAGAAGGAAAAGGAAGAAGAGAAAGAGAAGGAGGAGGAGGAGGAGGAGGAAGAGGAGGAAAAGGAGAAGAAGGTGAGGAAGACGAAGACAAAGAAGAAGAAGAAGAAGAAGAAGAAGAAGAAGAAGAAGAAGAAGAAGAAGAAGAAGAAGAAGAAAGAATGGAGGCCCCCTGAACCTGAGCAGTTGTGAGTAGCTACCATACCACCCCCTCTTCCAATAAATCTTGTTTGATCACATTGCTTTCC
This sequence comes from Pseudochirops corinnae, assembly GCA_028646515.1. NCBI lineage: Eukaryota > Metazoa > Chordata > Mammalia > Diprotodontia > Pseudocheiridae > Pseudochirops > Pseudochirops corinnae. The sequence goes on along the minus strand of CM053586.1, from coordinate 84,720,212 downwards.
AGTGGTTCTCAACCTGTGGGTCGCAACCCCTTTGGGGGTGGAATGGAGTTGCCTAAGACCATCAGAAAACACATATTTCTGATGGTCTTAGGAACCGAGACACTGCTCCTCTATTCAGGCAGGTAGGTCCGCCAACATGAAGATACACCGACATACAGTATTAAAGGGTCACAGCATTAGGAAGGTTGAGAACCACTGCTTTAGGCTAATGTTTCCCTGTATTCATCCTCAATGCCTGTCAAACCCATTTCAAAACAAGGCACTCCTCTGTGAGGCAACTCCTTCCAAAAGGCAATTATTCTACAACTTATATAGTCTTAGAGAGTTGCTTAGAGTTCTGGGAAGTTAAGTGACTTTCCCAGAGTCACATAGATGATAAGACAGTCAGTCAGTTAACCTTAAAACTCTAAATAAGCACATGATTGATTTAATTCTTTGCTGACATGGAAAAAACAGAGAATAAGAATCTGGTACTTTCCCTCCCTTATTATCATCAGAGACCTATCTTGACTTGCCCTCAGCCACCCTTTTATTTTTCCCTCCTTTCTGATTTAAATGCTGAAAATTAATACTATTTATAGGGACAACTCACAGGTATCTCTATTTATAAAACAAATCTATAATTCATTTTTGTAGTTTTTACAAAACAAACATCTGTTTTGTTTGTTACTTCTCTTTCTTCTATAGCATCTCCCTCCCAGGGCTGTTGTGAAGATATAATGAAATGATATTTGTTAGGCACTTAATACAATGTCTGGCACATAAGAGATGCTGTCTAAGTGCTAGTTACCATTTTTGTTGTTGCTGTTGAATTGTTTTTCAGTCATATCTGATTCTATGTGACCCCATTTGGGGTTTTCTTGGCAAAGACACTGGAGTGGTTTCCATTTCTTTTTTCTAGTTCATTTTACAGATGAGGAAACTAAGACAAACAAGGTTAAGTAACTTGCCCAGGGTCACGAAGCTAGTAAGTATCTGAGGTCAGATTTGAGCCCAGGAAAATGAGTCTTTCTGACTCTAGAGTTAGCACTCTATTCACTGTGCCAGCTAGCTGCCGTAGTTACCATTACTACTACTACTACTACTACTACTACTACTACTACTATTACTACTAATGCTGCTGCTGCTGCTGCTACTACTAGTACTACTACCACAATGTTTTACTTCACATCATTCCTAACCCCCATCCCCACATTCCAACATCATTTACCTCTCTATGTACATTAAGAAATCCCTAGGGCCTGCCCCCTATCTTTCTTCACTGACCTTTTGCTCTATGTTGGCATGAACATTTTCTTCCTGTTTGATCTCTTGTGTCTATCATTCTCTATCTTACAAGATACTTACCTTCTTAATTTAATTCTACAACCTTTCCAGAACTCCTTTGGACCAGATGGTTTATACCTTGCATGTGCCTTTTTCTCCCCATGATTATTTTTTTGTATTTTTTGTTTATCCACATTTGGCATTTTTACTCTTCCCATATTTATGGCCAGATGGTAAGCATAATCTTAGGTTGCAGAGCCCTAGCGCTTCCTCCTTTCTTTCTATAGCTTATTTGTTTTCCCCCAATCTTTCTGGAATCATCTATCCATTTTTTCCCTGCATTTCTTTCTCCCTTTCTGGACTCTGATTTGCCCTTATTTGTGGAAGTCCATGGCTGTTATGTGCTACTATAGAAAACCTACCTCCAACTTGGAAGGCAGTATTGAAAGCACCTGGAATTGGGAACCAGACAACCTGGTTTTATTGTCACTTCTGCTGCTGATACTCTGTGTGACCCTGGGCCAAAAAGGTTAGCCTTGGGGCCCCATAGTGGTTCTCTGGATAAAGTGTCATAGGCAGTAAAAAAGCATTCTTTTCAGCCAACCATGGCCATTTGTGTTTTATGGAAGGGGCTTGACCAAACAAAGGTGGTACTTAAAGAAGCTGCAACCAACTGAGAGGGGATGTCTGCAAAGAACGACAGAGAAAATGAAGAGAAAGAAAAGGAAAAATTACACATGCCTCCTGCCACACATATGTCTGACCTTTGAAATTGCTCTCAGAGTAGCGTTTTCTGACCCTGGGAGAGTACCTTAATTTCACTCAGCCTCAATTTTCTCAGCTGTAAATTGGAGACAATAGTGACATTCACAACACTTAATTCACAGGGAGGGTTTGTGGAGAGTGTTTTATAAAAACCGCAAGAAATTATATACATATGTATATATTTTATAAATGGAGATATTTGTAGTTGTCCCTATTAATATTACTAATTTATTTGCATGTTGACGAAAGCCAGTTTCTTCAGCAGCTTCACCAATATCATCAGTAAAACACATTCGACATCTAATAAGAAATCAGGATTAGCCTCCATGCCTACTCACCCTGATCCCCTATATCCTAAACACTTAAATCACTAGTTACCTTTGACTGAAATATGTTTGTCTGGCTATGTGCAGAGGTTATGTGGCAATGGATACAGGCACTAGTGACACAGTGGAAAGTCCTGGAAATGGAGTCAGGAAGATCTGAATGTAAATCCAGCCTCACACATAGCTGTGTGACCCTGGGAAAGTCATTTAACCTGTCTGCTTCAGTTTCTTTATCTGTGAAATGAAGATAATAACAACTACCTCCGAGCATTATCATGGGGATAAAATGAGATAATATTTGTAAAACTCTTTGCAAATCTTAAAGAGTGATATGATTTAAAGCACTTTGCAACCCTTAACATGCTATAGAAATACTAATGGTTGTTATTATTATTAATTATCCAATCAACTGGGTGAAGTAGACTAAAGTAGAATTTCAATGAACAAAATAGTATTCTATGGGCTGTTGCTGAGGAGTTGGAGAGGTGTGAAGAGAAGATGCTAATGTAAACAAGTGCACTCTATAAAGCAGAAACCATAACTGATGACAGAGCATGCTCAGTGAACCTAGGCTGTACATACAGTGAAGGAAGGGATGAATACCTGCCATTCATGGTCATTCCATCCCCAAATCCACATATTAATCATTGTATTATTATCTCTGGCAAGTGTGATTTAAAATGGACATAGTATAGTCTTATGGGAAAGGAATTAGATTTGGAGTAAAAGGCTCTACAAGAGATTGATACAACCAGCTGATGTCATCCACAAGCACCATCATCAAAAGAACTTGACCAGCTACAGGGAATTATTTTCCAGTATGGTATCATTCCTCACCTAATATTAATAATTAGATGCATGTCAAGTAAAGTTCTGATTTTTATGTCTTTCAAGGCATGTGACATCATTTTTATGCATGCTTGGGAGACGCAATGGTGGCACATTATTTATGAGTAGGAAGATGTGGAGATCCTTGCCATCAAGAGGGAATACTGTACCACATTAGCTCTTAGCAAGGCTAGTTCCATGACGCTAGCGAATCAATCTCTCAGTTGATAAGCATTTATTAAGCACTTAATATGTGCTAGGAGTTGTGCCAAGCACTGGGGATGCAAATGAATGCAAACTAGATATCTCTTGCTCTCAATAATACGTATAAAAATTGATACATACAAGCTACCTGTTTGGTTGTTGTCCTTTCTTCTTGGAGAGGATCAAGATCACATCACTATGTTCAGATCAAGGTAGTATGTCTGTCTGTGACTGACCAGACCAATGCAAACTGAGAAGGCTCTACCACAGGTCAGGCACAAATAGTCCATACTAATATTTGGAGTGGAGATGTTTCTAAATTTGCACATCTTGTGTTTCCTTTGAGCTACTGCAGCTCTGCTTTGCTCATAGAGCACAGAACCTTCTTCAGTCCGGGCATGCTGTGCTGTGTAGTCCTCTGCCAGTGTCTCCCATGTCTCACCATCAATTCCAAAGTTCTTCAGAGAGACCTTGAGAATGTCTCTGACCGCCATTTGAGCACCTGCCTTGTGTGAGTTCTCCATAAGGCTTTTAGGCAAACACACATTTGGCATTCAAACACCATGACCAACCCATTTGAGTTTCACTCTCTGCAGTAAATTATGAATGATTGGCAGTTCATCTTGAGAATGGATCCCAGTGTCTGGTACAGGTTATAGGAATCTGAAGATCTTCCCTGCCCCTGGGCCCTTTGATAGGCTTAAGTGGCTCTGAGAACCTTCCCTGATTTGAAAGTAACTCTGCCCCCTAATAGGCTAAATGTGGTCACATGGAGCCTATGGAGGGAGGTTTGTTCTTCAGGAATGCCCACACCTTATTACTTTGTGATTGGGCAGTGGGTCAAGAGGGCTGTGACATTCTCTGAGCCAGGAGAAGGCTATATATATATGGGCTCACTTTGAGAAGAGTTGTGTGATTTGGCCACATGAGACTCTGGGAAGCTGTTGAGCCCCCCGGCTTTGAAAAACCCAGATGTTGGTGCTTCCCTTTCTGGTAACTGAATAGGTATGGATGTAATGGTCAGATGGTTGGAAGCCCATCTGATGATCTGTTTCTTTGTCTGCTTGTAACTTGTGTTTGTAACTTGTGTTTGCATCCTCCGAAGTTCAGGGTGCTGACTTTTTCCCCCGAACTAGGTAAATGATATTTGTTTGATTGATTAAAGTAAGATTGTTAACACATTTTGAGTTGCTTTCCTTTAGAAAAGCAGATCTAAGAACCTGTGCTAG
>CM053586.1:84699923-84715494 GCA_028646515.1 Pseudochirops corinnae | reverse complement strand
CCTGGGTATGCTAAGGTGCTTGCTGATACAGTACCTTATCTTGCTAGGTGATCTTCAGAACCTTTCTAAGACAATTCAAATGGAAGTGATTCAGTTTTCTGGCATGGTGTTGGTATACTGTCCCGGTTTCACAGTCATACAACAACAAAGTCTGTAGACCTCACAGCACAATGGCTCTGTAGATTTTCAGTTTAGTTAGCAGTCTAATACCTCTTTTCTTATACACTTTCCTTTGGAGCCTCCCAAACACTAAATTGGTTCTGGCAATGCATTGGTCAACCTCATCATCTTTGTGTACATCCCTGGAAAATATACTGCCAAGGTAAATGAAATTATCCTCAGCATTCCATGTATGGATGGTGTAGTGTTGACTGGTAGAGAACCTCTATTTTCTTGGTGTTAATTATCAGGCCAAACTTAGCACAAGCAGAAGAGAATAGTTCCATATTTTATTGCATCTCAGCTTCAGAGGAAGTATTAACAATTGTCTACAAACAAAAAGTCACATTCCAGCTCTCCTCCCACTTTAGTCTTGGCTCGCAACCTTTTCAAGTTAAATGATTTACATCTGTGCAGTAGCTCATGCCATTTTCATCCTTCTTGAAGGTATCCAATGACATTGCTGAAAGAATCATGCTAAAAAAAAAAAGCATGGGAGAAAGCACATAGCCCTGTTTTATTGCATTAGGGAATAGTAAAGTTGTTAGAACATCATCCAATATCCACAACCTATGCAAGCATGGTATCATGAAACTGACACAATATTGATGAACTGCTCTGAGAAACCAAATTTTGCCAGAATTTTCCACAAGTCCTCACATTTGACAGTATTAAAGGCTTTGATCAAGTTGATGAATGTTTCATACAGACCTCTGTACATACCTAAATAACAGATGAAACACCTAGGTGGCCAGGTAGATAGAGTGCTGGCCTAGAGTCAGTAAGATTCCTACTCCTGAGTTCAAATCTGGTCTCAGACACTTACTAGCTATGTGATCCTAGACAGGTCACTTCACCCTGTTTGCTTCAACTGGAGAAGAAAATGGCCAACCATGCCAGTCTCTTTGGAAGAAAACACTAAATGGGGTCACAAAGAGTCAGATATGACTGAAACGACTAAACAACCATTCTTTAAAGCATAAATTAAGTTAGCTGAAGGTGGTCCATATCTTTCATATATCTACCCATTGTAATTTACTTGATATTAAAAGGCAAAATTGCATAGTATGTAAAAAATCTCTCTCTCTTACATTTTCATCCTGGATGCATACATAAAGACAAATCATTCTTACAAAGAATTTATAGAGTGTAATGCCATGCATGAGAAGCTTTCCAGAAGAATGCTACTGTGAACAGCTTTTAAGGTTCTGATTACACAGTATAGTGAACACTCTATTCCATAACAAGTCAAAGAAAAACATTCACAGTAAATCAAAGTACAGTATTCACAATATTACAACTTATCACAGAAAAGCAAAACATAGCATTCACAACAACTTATCACAGAAAATGGTCACATAGTTTCCACTACAGCGGTCACAATGTTTCAAACAAAGAACAATCATTTAGTAACTCAAGCATTCACTAAATCCTTAATTCAATCACAAAGTACAATAGTCAAAGTTTTCCACTCATGGGGCATAGTAGGTTACAAATCAATTACTTATTGAGTCATCAATCACTAAGTACAATCATTTAGTCAATCAATCATTCTTTATTATTCACTATTCAATCATCAGAAAATACACAGACCCTCCACCTCTAGGTCACTAGTAAATTATAATCTTCTTAGTCACTACACAGTATCCAAGTAAAATCTTCTTTCAGCTTAACTTGGGGTGGTTTTTCGGATTCCCTGTATCCCCTTCCATGGTCCCAGATCCTACCTGGATTCACCAAACTGTCACCTGGGTTCAAAGACAGACAGCTCCCAGGTCCTTGTCCAGTTCTCCAAGCAGTTCCTGCTCCGTATGGGAGCTCACAGTGTCCAGTCCATCTCAAATCCTTTAGTCTCTGTTCCCAGGAAGTCAAGGCTTAACGAAGCCACAAACAGACAAACTCTCTGCATCACAGACATGCTTCCTTAGTCCCTTGGCAGCTCTGGCTGGCCCTTGGACCCAGAAGAAGTCTCATCTGGCTCCTGGAATCAAAAATCACTCCATCCCGATTTTCAAAATCAAAACCATTCTCTTCAGCCTGGGGGAGAGGGGCTTTCCTCTTCAGCCTCCTCCTGGCAGCAGCTCTGTCTCCGTGGTGCTTCAAGAAATTCTGACTTAGTTCTTGATTCTCATTTCTCTTCTCAATTCTCAGTCCAGCAGTAGCAGCTCAGCCTCCAGATACTGCGGAGAGAAACTCTCTCTCCAGCAGAACAGCTTCTGCAACCAGATTCTTGTCCCAAGAAATTCTTACCGTCCCTCTCTGGGGCATTTCCTTATATACACGCAGCATCAGCTGCTTCCTGTTTCAGCCAACCCCTTCCTGTTACATCAGCAACTTCCTCCCAAGGTGTTAACTACTTCTGTGTTAATTAAATAGCTTAAACAAGGTGTTAACTTGAAACAAGATGCTAAGTACATGCTTACTTGCCAATACAAAGGGGTCTTCAAATTCAAATTACATTATCATTACATAGAGACAGGACAATACTTGCATACACTGGTATTTGCTAATGTCTTCTTGCTCACTTCTTTCCCTATAATAATGCCACCTGGGTCTTTATAATTATTTTGTATATCCATATATACACACATATACATACTCATATAGATACACAATTGCATATATGTATAAATACCTGCATTGTATATATGCATATACATGCATGTGTGTATAAATATTACATGTGTAGATTATATGTACAATTGTATGTGTGTATAAGAATGTATATATATATATACATACATGTGTGTGTGTGTATTGACTCCTAGGATAGAACATAAGCTCCCAGAGGAAAAGGACTCTCTCATTTTTGACTTTCTATCCCTGGCAACAAGCACAGTGGCTGGACTAGAGCAAGTGCTTAATAAATGCTTGTAGCCTGACTAACCTTAGTTCAGGCCCCTATTACCTCTTACCTGGGCTATTGCAATGGCTTCCTAATTGATCTCCCTGTCCCAAGTGGTCATCTGTATGGCTTCCAAAGTGATTTTCCTTAAGCACACATCTGACCATGTAGTTCCTCTGCTCAAAAGACTCCAGTGGCTCCCTATTGCCTATGGGATGAAATATAACTTCCTGTTAATTCTTTAAAGTCTTCTACAGCCTCTCCTCAGACACCTATCTGGCCTCATTGCATATTACTCCCCTTCCCTTGGCTTGGCTGTCCAGAGGAACTTTGTCTCTGTTACTCACATGTAGCACTTAACCTCCTGTCTTCATTCTTTTTCACTGGTCATCCTTCTTGCCTGCAATATACTCCCTCTTTACCTTCAATCAGTCTTGACTTCTTTCAAGTTGCTGCTCAAGCACCAGCTTCAATATGAAACCTTTCTTGATCGTCCTCTCCAAAGTTCCTCCCTTCTCTAACTTGTATTTAGTTAGCTTGTGGTGTATTCTGGGCATACATATATATATGTTCATGTTGTCTCCTCCGATAGACTGAGAGGAAAAATTGTTTCATTGTTTTTGTCTTTGCAGGCATAGTGCCTAGAACAGTTTCTGGGGTATTTACGATACTAAGCTCTTACCAAATGTTTCTTGGTTGATCATCCTCTTTGATGGCCCAAGTAGATAGATCACTGAAACTGGAGTAAGGGGGCCCAGAGTTCAGAATTAGCTCAAAGCCTGCTTAACTCTCCTATTAGCTCTGAGCAAATAATGTGCTTCCTGCCTCAGTTTCCTCATCAGTAAAATGAGGGTAATAATAACACCTATCTCCCAGGGTTGCTTTGAGGATAAAATGAGAGAACATTTTTTTCTTTTAATTTATTTTATTTTTAATTTATGGAATAAAATAAGCATTTCCAGAACATAGTCCAATAAAAACACGATTGCACATGAAACTGCAAATCTACTATGCACAACTTGCTATTCCTTTTAAATATACAGCAAAATTATCATGTAAATTTTTTTCTTCCCTTTCCCCCAGACATGGCTACCATTAGACATAAATAGGTGTTTATGTATGTATACATATATCTCCATACACACACACATATATAAAATTATTCTATACATACTTATATTCTATGCATACTATTTATCAGTTCTTTCTCTGGGTGCAGATAATGTCTTTCTTCACATGTCCTTTATAGTTAATTTGAGTATTTATAATAGAAGAAATAACTTATTCACTCAAAGTCATTCCTAAAACAATATTGCTGTTACCAGAAACAATGTTCTCTTGGTTCTGTCCATTTTGATCTTCACTATTTTGTGCAAGTCTTTCCATGTTTTTCTAAAATCACTGAACTCATCATTTCTTATAGCACAGTAGTATTCCATCACACTTTTGTATCACAACTTGTTCAGTCATTCCCCAGTTGATGGGTGTCCCTGCAATTTCCAGTTCTTTGCCACCACAAAGAGAGCCACTATAAATATTTTAGAATATATAAATTCTTTTCCTTTTTTTCCTAATCGTCTTTCAAAATAGACCAAATAGTGATATAACATTTGCAAAGCATTTTGCAAACTTTAAAGTGCTGCATAGATGCTAGATATTAATATTATTAGTAGTTTTCTAAATGATTTGAACTCTCGACTTGTGTTAACTATGGCTGCCATGTCTCCCCACTTGGCAAGGATATCAAGTGTTGATTTGACTGAGGCAGAGGCAGCTTGTGATTTCTTTTGGCCTTCTCATCATGGCAACTGTTTGGCATGGAATAAACTTCTCCAGGAAATGGTAATAGCTAAGCCTTCTCTTTTCTCCATTTCCCATTTTGGGAGTTTGACAGCATCCTTAAACAAGTCGGACTGAGCTGCTGTATTTACAAACACTGTCTTCTCGTCTTTATCATTTCTTCTAGTTCACTGTTTACTTTTACCGTTGCTCTAATTTGTTCATCTGCTGCACACAAACAGATGAATCTCAATTAGAACTTGTCAATAGCCAGTCATTTAATGTCTGTTAGAATACAGTGTGTGAGAGACAGATAGACAGAGAGACACACACAGAGGGAGGGAGGGAGGGATGTAGAGAGGGAGAGAGAGGGAGAGAGACAGAGAGAGACAGACAGACAGAGAGACAGAGACAGAGATAGAGACAGAGACAGAGAGAAAGAGAGAGACAGAGAAGATGGAGAGAATGAGAAAGAGAATGAAAATGAATGTGTTGCTCAGCATGGCCACTACAGGTGTGAGATTTCTGGTTAACCTCATAAGACTTTTTTTTCTCAATTTCTAGGTCCTGAACTGAATGTCTTTCCTCCACTCCTTGTGTTGTTCATTGTTTGCATCAAAGTTGCCAAGTATCAAGGTATGCTTTAAGTTAATTTTGAGGAGTTTGTAAAATGCTTCATTGACTTCATAAAATAACAGATTCAGAACTAGAAAGGACTTTAGCGGACAACCAGCCTAAGAGGTCCAAATAGATGAGATAAAAGGCCAGGTTTAGAAAGACACATTATGAAGCCAGGTTTTCCAGCACTAAGGCCAATGATTTGTCTGTTCATTATAGCACCTGCCTCTCCTCCCTTCACACAAGAACCACATGCTGTTTTGGGCCCCATACTTTTTAGTGTAATATGTCCTACTGAGGCTTTCATTTTGTTGGAGTAACATTTGAGAACCCAGGGTCACTTCCATGCCACAGTGAAACCTCTGAGAAAAACTCTTGTGGACTCTTTGGGCTCCCAAGTAACCATGGCAGAAAGGCATTATTTCCAGAAGAGACAGTTCCTTCTTTTCCTGGGTTTGGGATTTGAGTGGAATTTATGCCTACGTATCTCTCCCTTCACACAAGAAGGAACAGCAGCTACATTTAAATCTCTTGTTTACACTTTACTAGCTCTGCATTATAAATGTTTTATTGGCTGAGCTTGCAGCATTACTATTTTATTAGAAGGTTGGATATCTTGTGTTCACAATTGAGTTACTAAAGTTATCCTTTCTTTAAAAAAAAATTAGCTCGATGCTTGTTAGGAAGAGACAGATTGACACTACCTTAATGATACTGTTCCAGGGAGTCTATCTGAGACTTGGGAAATATTGATATCCTAGCTATCCTTGGCACTGTTTGACTTGAAAATAGTTAGAATATTACATTCATTTGGTTCATTGTACTTCCTAGAGTTATAGCTAGTTCAGTACTTTTTGATACCCGATGCAAGATTTATAATATTATACAAAAAAAAGCTTTTAATAAGCTTCAATGAGCACTAGGGTTCGACCTTCCATTAGTATCTAAATTTATACTTTGATGTCTTTTTGAGACATGCCTAAATTGGATTTAAATGACACAGAGTTGCACAAAGTTGTCAGCCTTACTCTTTCTTCCAGTCATTGGAATCCAGTGGTAAGACCAAAGTCAAGCTGACAGGCGATGGCTCAGGGTGCAGTGGATGACCTTGGCGTCTTCAGTGTCTAATTAAGCTCTAAGAGTTCCACAGTGCCTACTTCAATTGCCTTCATGGCTACTGGAACAAATTGTTCTCATCTACCCTTTCCTCTAGGGGAAGTCTTCACATGGTTGGGGTAGAAGTTTCCCTAACTCACCAATGGGTTATCCTCTACCTGGTTTAGCCCATCTGCTGAAATAGTCTACTAGGTATGGCTACTGTGCAGCTTCTTTGGGCCACAAGTGAGAGCTGGGTGACAATCTTTCAGAGCTTATTCTCTTCTGGTAGAGTCTTTCAGAGCCCTAGGCCACATCTTTGCCAAAATGAACCAACAAAAATAGAATTTGTTGTAGGTTCTAAAAATGTAAAGGGGGAGGGTGGGTAAAGCCTAGAAATTAAGGTTTACTGGTTGCTGATATACTTGAATCAGGAATAAAATCTGGACCATGTGTTCAAAATTGAGTCCTGAATGAATTACAGAGCCAAGAAGAATCCAAATGCGTCTTCTTAACATTATGGAGGGATGACCAGAATACAGGTTCAAATATAAGTTTAGTGGAATGGTGCTGGAGAAGGAAGTTAAACACTGCCTTTCTCCAGTCACTTGTTATAGATACATGTTGAGTTCTTGTTTGTCAAATTTGGTTTGCCAAGTATAACCTGAGAAAGAAGATCTCATAATCATTGTCCCCCAAAGTTGGTTGAAAACATTTTAAAAATCCATTCGTTTCTCATTTTGTACTTAAGTTAAAAATGAATAAAAAATTTACATTAAAAAAAATCCATTCATTATTCGTCAGAAACCTATAGATGAGATGACCTCTAATACTATCAAGTCATATAAGTCTATGGTCCTTGTGTGACTTTATAAAACTGTCTCATAAATATATTATATATATCATATATCATATCATTTTATATTATATCGTATCATATCACATTGCATCGTATTGTATCGCATCGCACTGCATCATATCATATATTTATTATGCCATGTCATGTCATGTTTATCATAGTATGTTAAAACACATTGGAGAAATATAAGCAAACTGTACTTTTCATGTACTTTCTTGGAAATATTAGAAATGATCTGATCAGTTCAGAGGTGAATAACCAATGGACTATTGGCCTTGAAACCAGGAAGGCTGGGGTCCAATTCCCATTTTTGATACATGTTGACTGTGTGGTCCTGGGCAAGTCACCTAAATTCTCAGTGCTCTAGGCAATTCTCTAAGACTTAAGTTACAAATGAGGCACTAACCTGCATTGTGGAGGAAGTTACCTCATCCAGGAGTTCCCTATCCCAATGAAATTATTGCTATAGTTTCCATCCCTATTTCTGACTGATATCTGTAGTTTACTCTCAATGGAATCCTTACCTGGTCACACTTAATTCAGTCTAATGCAGCAAATACTTATTAAGGACTTACTACATCAAAGTCACTGGGCTGGTCTTTAGAGACACAAAGGAAAAAACAAAACAAAATAGGTACTACCCAGAAGTAATTCAGATTCTACTGAGAAAATGTGGTATATACAGAGATTAAAATAATTCAAGGTAGTATGTGATGAGAAAGATCAAAGGGCACTAATGTTGTGGAAGAAGGGGAAACTATCATCTCTGGAGATCAGAGAAAGCTTTGAGGAGAGGGGCAGCAAGTGAGCTGAACCATTAAAGAATATAGAGACTCTGAAAGGCATAAACGAGAGAGCAAATGAGAGATGACCTACGCAATAGCAGAGGCAGCAGACAGAATGGTTAGGAAAGAGCTAATGGCTAAGTTTGGCTGGAACATAAGAATATATAGAGAAAATGTGAAATGAGGCTGGAAAGGTAGGTTAAAGGCAGACTGGAGGATTTGATGCCAGGATAAATTTTGTATTCTATCTCAGAGGCAAAAGGAAATCATTCAGGGGATCTGAGTAGGGAAGTAACGTGCTCAGACCTATGCTTTGGGAAGATGATTTTGGTGGAAAAGTGCAGGATTTGACAGAGAAGAGACTAGATATAGAGAAACCACTTAGAAAGCTATCATAGCAGCCTAGCTGAGTAGTGATGAGGACATGAATTAGGGTGAAAACAATGTGAATGGAGAGGAGATGAATGTTAGGAATGTTCTAGTTAGAATCAAAAAGAATGAATAACTGACCAATTAATCCATCAAAAAGAATTAAGTGTATACTATGTGCCAGGTACTTGCTAAACACTGTGAATACGAAGAAAAGTATATTTAAAAACAAAACAAAGCAACAGTACTTGTCTGCAAAGGGTTCACATTCTAATAGGGGTTGACACATGTAAATAACTAGGTTCATACAAGATATATACAAAGTGGGTGACAGGTCATCTCAGAGGGGAAGGCATTAACATCTAAAAAGGCTGGGAAAGGCCCCCTGATGAAGCGATTTAGAGCCAGATTGAAGGAAACCAATGAAACTAAGGAGTGGAGGTGAGGAGGAAGAACACTGCAGGCTCGGCATCAGTCCTTGCAAAAGCTTGGAGATGGGAGATGGACTGTTGTGTGTGAGGAACAGCAAATAGGTCAGCATAGCTGGACCATAAAGGTCCATAAAGGTGGAAGGTAGACTGTAAGAAGATTAGAAAGGTAAGATAAGACCAGGTGGTGAAGAACTTTAATATTTGACCCTGGAGGTAATGGAGAACTATTGGTATTAATTGAGAGGGGTCTAGAGAGTGACATGGTCATTGGATTTTAGGAAAATTACTTTGGCAGCCATTGGCTTGTTGAAGAATAAATCTTGCCCCTTATGGTCTTTTTAAAAAAAGAAATTTTCCAATTCTGAAGTCAATCAAGATAGGAGGAACTCTATCTGTCAAAAAATTTACCTCTGGTAATCAAGAACTGAGCCTGCTGTGGAGCAAGAACCCAGCTGTTAGAAGGGAATCATTCCTTGCTTCCTCTCTTGGGCCTCTTCCAAAGTGCAGCAGGGATGTGGGTTTAGGGGGACAAGTTTTCTTCTCACCCTTCTCACCCCATTGCCAATGGTAATTTGCAGCTGGGCAGATTTGCCAATAGGAGACTTTGAGGTAGCAGAGACAAGTTCCAGGGAGTCCAGCCTCAAGCAGATGTGCTGCTCCAAGTGAGGAGTTGGTTTAGAGAGTCCAGTGGGGCAGCCCACAGAACAAAGAAGCTGTAACCAAGACGCTATGGGAACGGAAAGGGCATCAGGACCCCATGGTGCTACAGGTGTGAGTCACCTTGGCCAGGCATGTGTCTCTCCACTGCCCACTCTAATCAAACATATTGTGTGTATTTTGGGGGGAGGTTGTGCCCTAGATTTATGGGGGAGATGTTCTGTAACTACCTTTCTCACTATGCCATTTCAATGAGTATCTTTATTTGTATAAATTGGATAATTATTAAAGGTTGGTAGGTCCTTATAAGCTATAATTTTGAGAGTGAAGACACATGGAGGACCTTGGGCTTGGGATGTTAATGCCTTGGGGAACCCAAACCATGAGATCAAGTTGAGGTGGTGTAGCCCAGGGGGAGCATCACATATTAGAATTTTATTTACGGGGTAGTACTTTCAGGCCTGGACATCTGAGACAGAACACTATTTACTACTCCTATGCAAGGTTGCCTCACAGCCCCTAACACTCTGAGGCTCATCCTCCACCCCACCCCAAAATAATCTTCCCAAAGCAAGGATCTGAGCACATTACGTCCCTACTCAGAACCCTTCACTGATTTCAACTGCTGGTTCATTAGAGAAACTTCCTCCATAAAATATGATTAAGTCATGATTTTTTAGAAAAAAAATGGGCTCAGACAGTGAGAGAGCATTCTGAAGGTCACATAACCCCACATCCATTTCTCATGGAGTACTTGAAGTGAAGACCATCTCTGAGTCTCTTGTTAATGAGGCCTTCCATTGCCCCTGAGGATGTGCACCTGATCTAATGTCTCCAAAGCTACCCCATTTTATGGAAAGCTAACCATACGCCAGATGGACAAGTGGCCCATTATGGGCTCTGGACTGTCAGTACACCCTTCACATGGCAGCAATCTGACTTGTTCCTGCAGTGCATCCCAGGCCCTTGGTGGTCAATAATGCATTCGGCTGGTACATGAAAGGTTATGTGGGGCAGTGTTAATACTCTACTTGCTGCAAAGCCTAAAGGAGGCTGACTTTATCAGGCTGCCTGGCACTGGTTTATTTGTGGATTCGTTTCAGAGCTAGTGTTAGGATAATTTTCAAAGATGATTTTGGTAATAGTACCTAGCACATGGCACATATCCAGCAGATCAAAGTTTCTTTACCTGAGCTTTAAAAAAAATATATCTGTATCTCATTAGAATTTCTTTCCTTTGTAATTCTATGTATTTTATCTTATGCATTTGAGAGACATTATTCTGAGAAGGGATCCATAGGCTTCACCAGGCTGCCGATGACGTCTATGACACAAAAAGGGATTTAAAAAAACCCAATAGCTACTTGTTGATTGATTAATTTCTTTATCCAGATGGTTCAAATTAAAACATGATATGGTTAAAATGAAGCAATATCAGTGCGATCAAAAGGCCAGTTTTCCTGGAGTCAGAGGACCTGAGCTTTAATCTTCACCTGGCCACCTTAGGGAAATCATCACTTTTCTATGCCTCACTTTCCCCATCTGTAGAATGAGGAGCCTTTCTGAGGGTTCTTCTACTTCTAAAGTGATGATCCAAGCAATATTTACTAAGAATTAATGTGGTGAGGTGGGGAAAAAATATTGGAGATGGAGTCCTAGGACCACAGTTCACCACCCAACTCTGCCCTCTACTACAAATGTGACTTTAGGTAAGTCACCTAACTTCCCTGAGCCTTAGTTTCTTCATTTGTTAAATGAAGGAATTTGACAAGATGACCTCTGAGGTCTCTTTGAGCTCTAAATTTATGACCATCTTTGAAAATAAGGGCATGGAAGCAGTCTGTAGATAATAGGGGACCACAGTTTCATGTACAATCCTCTTTCTGTTCTACTATTTATATGGAAATGCCCATTTTAATGTTAAGGTAAAAATAAAATAAAATTTAAAAATCGAGCACGAAATGAGTTATTTTTCACATTCCTAAGATTTACATATGATGCAAATTTAAATAAAATTTATTGGAAAGAAAATTCTTTTTTTTTTTCTGTGCAAGGAAAGAATATCACTTTTGGTAGAAATGAAATTAATTTGCTGACTGCCCTACCAGTGTGTCTTTCACTTGGTGTTTTTTTTTTTGTTTTTTTTTTTTTTACCTATGTATAGTCAGTGAGCTTGGAAGGGTGTGTTATCAAGCCCTGATTTGTAGCATTTGCCAATTTCTCAAGTATAAATCTCACAATGAAAATTTAACAATTGGCTCCCAAGCTAGTTCAAGCTGACTCCAGCACACCCCTGGCTACAAAGATCTGGAAAACAGAAAACAATCAGATTCTACACCAAATAGAACTTATATGTCAATGTTCCGCAGTCAAGAACAGAACTCTAGAATTCTAGACTTTAACCTGAGCCACTCCTTAGTCCCAATCTCTAAGTCCCAAGTTGACCAGCCTCTGCATAACTCCATCTCTCCCCATCACCCACCTGGAATCTGTCTCCTTTTTCTTTCAGTCCCAAGTCTTCAGTGTTGGATAAGGGGAGCACTCAGAATTAGCCCACCTTTGTCTGCCAAATGGCAGAGTAGCTTTCTTTAGTCTGCTAGATATTGGTTCAAAAGGGGCAGCTATACCACGCATACACAGTCTAAACCATACCTGAACCTCTAGGCAACCAACTCCACAAGTGGTTATCTAGCCTTTGCTTGAAGACCTCCAAGGAGAAGGAAACCCCTAACTCCCAAGGTAGTCTTTCAACTTTTGGGTAACTTTTCATTGTTACAAAACTCTTCCTTTTAGACAATTTAAGTATATGACTCTGCAAACTCCATTCATTGTGCCCAGTTCTGACTATAGGGGTTCAAGTAGAAAATGTTTAATTTTTTTCTCCCTGACAACCTTTCAAATATTTGATGAAAGTCATCACATGCCCCTAAACTCTTCTCTTCCCCAGGTAAAACATTACCAGTCCTTCTAACTGATCCTCAATGTGCTATGATCACTTATATGTCCTCCCTCTATTAGTCTTTTGTTCACTTTGGGCCCAGAGTCAGGAAGGCCTGAGTTCAAATCTGACCTCAGACATTTACTGTCTATGTGAACCTGGACAAGTCATTTTGTTTGCCTCAGTTTCCTAACCTGAAAAAAAATGGGTTGAAGAAGGAAACAGCAAACCTTATCTTTGCCAAAGAAACTCCAAATCCAGGCACAAAGAGACAGACATGACTGAAAAATGACTAAACAACAATATATTGTATATTGATTAATGTGCTGTCTTCACCACATCTGCCACCTCCCATCCCCAGAAGAATGCAAGATCCTTGAGGTCTTCGTCCAGTTGAAGTTTTCTTTTTATCTTTGTTTTCCCAGTGGCTTGCATAGGCATGCATGGCACACGGAGCCCATACTCTAAATATACCCATGGTACCTCACATAAGGCAGGAAATTAATAAATAGCTATTGAATGAATGACTGGCCTCCAGATCTTTCCTTGAAGAAAGATCCCCTTAAAGAGGGGGTCTTTCTGGTTGCCTTTTCTCGGAGCTCTCTAGCTTATCAATTTCTTTCTTAAAATGTGTCACCCAAATGTGAACGTAAAGCTCCAGATGTGGCCCAAGCAAGGACAAACCAAATCCACTACTTTCAAAATGTGACTAGTGTGGAAATAAGGAATACAGGGTGAGAGACTAACAGAAAGATATAGCATGTGTAAGAACTGAAATCATTATCTCTCACAAACAAAAAGTCTCCAAAAAGCTTCCAGGAAAACACAGAAGCCTACACTTTTGGGAAAACTTTCACAGCCCTCCAAACTTCCTGGGTTGTTGTTGTTGTTTTTTAAGTTACTATCATTCCATCTAAAAATGCTAGTTGAATGGCCATTCTTTTAGGAGGCAAGAGACTTTGCAAATTGCTGGGGGAGAATGACTTATCTTTCTGAATCACCAGTAAGCTACAGAAGACAGCAGCTTCCAGTTATATCCCTTTGCATTCTCATTTGACCCAAACCTCAGAGGTATTTCAGGTTTAGTTACTGCAAATAGAAAAACATAACAAGGTCTGCAGATCAGTTAAACACTACCATTTCTCACTCTGCTAATCTGCAAAGCTTTATAATTTACACAAAACCCCCTGCAGTGCCACCACATTAAAAAAAAAAACCTTTAGCAAGCTGAAATCTTGAAGACTTCACTAGATTAAAATAAATGCATTACATTAAATTATATTACATATTAAATATTAACTTAAATTAAATATAGTATATTAAATTTATTGTAGTAAATTAAATATTAAATATAATATATAACAGACTATACGTTTATATATTGTGCCATATATTTATTATGCTAGCATATACTGTACTTTATTTTTACATACATAGCATACACATATGTGATATAACTACTGAACAACTATGTATGAGCATTATAATAATTTGCCTTCACTTAATTCATAGCATTCAGTAATATGAGCAACTAGTACCAGGGGTGACAGAAATGAAGGTAGATGGATAATAGATATAGGAAGACAATGAGTCTCCTGTCTCTGATGTTAATTAGTAAGCCCAGTCCATATATTCCATCTGTTCACAAACTGTGACCCCAACATGCATGCTGCCTGGAAAAAAAGGGAACAAAACATATAGACTAACTAATAATTGTCACAGTTCAGGAATACTTTTTGAAGGTTGGTAGAAGAGTCCAAACTCAGTGTAAAGTTCATTTATCTCTGAAACTATCTTTTTTTTTTAAAAGAGGAAACATAATGATATCACTAACAGTAGACATGTTTCTGTACCTTTCATCCACATTAAACATTAAACAACTACTATGCTCTTTATTAGATAGTCAAAATGTGTACATTATTGTCCTTGCCCCAAATCAGGAAGAATATTCAGAGTAAGATTGGCTCAAGAATTGAGTATTTTAAAACTAAAAAATATTCTTGACATTTTCAATGACAATCAGGATTTACTATAGCCATTGCAATCAAAGCATCTTAATTTACAGTAGGAGGGACGGTATGGGTTTCAAGAATACCTGACATGATCAAAGAATGAAGGTTTCTGGGAAAGTCCAATATAGAGATAACACCTACGTTGTAGTAACTGTCAACTAGTTGAGGTTCTAATAGGTTTACTCCCTAAAGACAAAGAGGATTTCAGAGGCTTGTAAATGTGCTTTTATATAAATGAATGAATGAATGAATGAATGAATGAATGAATGAATGAAAGGGGCAGAAATCGGCAAAGGGCAAAGGAAAAGTGCAGATAATGAAGTATGCAACATGGGAAACATATTTAGTAAAAAATTAAAAGGAAATTTTTACTGTTGCCACTAGTAAACCAAAAGTATCTATGTAGTATGTTGGCTGTGGAGCATTTGTTGCCCAAAAGCAATAGGCTTACTTGTCTGGGATTAAAAAAAATAATAATAATGACAACAGACTAAATGGGCTGGCTATTTCACACTCCAAAGCAGAATGGAAAAGGCTGTGTGTGGTAGGCAGGGGTGAGTGTCATGCTTCTTTAAAGGGTCTTCCACCGGACCTGAAGGCTAGGCCTAATTGGACAAGCACACAGCTGAGCCACATTTGGGTGGCTCCCCCCCACCCCCAACCCTTATGATTAAGTGGAAAAAAGCCAGCTGGGTTTCCAGGGTGTCAGTGTAGAAGAAGCTGCCTCAGCTGGGAGGAATTGAGGGGATGATCTACATGCTGGGGAAAATCTGTAGTAATCCTCCCAATCTTTGACCCAAGAGTGGAAGGAAGTTAGCAGGAAGGGAGGAGACTCCTGACTTTTGTCCCTTAGAGGAAGGAGGATTCTTTGACTGTTAAATCCTTCCTTTCCTTGACACTTTCATTGCCCCCAGCCTGTTTTGGAGCTTAATGAACACTCACTTATTAAAGCAGCTCCCCCATTAGTCTCTACCAATCAATCAATCAATCAAGTCTTTATTAAGTGCCTACTATGTGCCAAGCA
>CM053586.1:84648379-84699423 GCA_028646515.1 Pseudochirops corinnae | reverse complement strand
GGGGGGGGGGGGGGAGAGGGTATAAAGACAAAAATGGAATAATCCCTGCTCTCACAGAATATGAATTCTGGGACCTGTGGCTAATTCATTTGACTGAGTGTACAGAGTGGAATAGTGGGTAGAGTCCTGGGCTTGGAATCAAGAAGACTGGCCCCAGACACTTACTAGCTGCATGTTTCCTCATCTATAAAATGATCTAGAGAAGGAAATGGCCAACCACTACTGTATCTCTGCCAAGAAAATCCCAAATGCGGTCATAAAAAGTTGAACATGACTGAAAAACAACTCAACAATAAACAGGGAGAAAAAGACCCGTGACAGCCTCAGGTTGTTAATAGAGAGATCGGTCAATTCATGGTACCCTCACTATTTAGTCCAACAGAGTAGGGGGCATATGGTGGGCAGGAAAGTCAGGCGTCCAAGACTGAGTCATGATGGAAACCTGAGCTGGGGGTAGCTTGGGGCCAGGTGAAAAAGTAGGAGGAAGTAACGCTAAGTAATTGACTAAGGATTGTGAGGTCTGCTATAGAGGAAGTGCTGTCCTCCTCTCAAAGCCCCAGTCAACTTACACTAGTAACTCTGTATCTCTCTATGTTCCAAAATGGAAGTTGTTATTAGTAGGTTAATGGAGGCTGAGAAAGAAACTCCAGCGGTTTTGTTTTGAAATCAGTCTTAAAAGTAGAAGTGATTAGCCATCCTGATCTCATCTTAAATTCTAAGAGAAGGCTTTTCTTCTTGAAATTTAAACAAAAATGATATTTGAATGGGCCATGCTAGGCTTTATAATGGTAGACTCTAACCTCAAGTGCAGTGGGGTCAATCCTCACCTTAACTTTGTAAATCTGAGAGAAATGAATCAAAGAAGACTTCAAATTTTCATTGCTAAGAGACAAGAGGTTGTATTTTTCTTTTTTAATATAATATTTTATTTTTACCCCAATTACAAATTGAAACAATTTTGAACCTTTTTTTTTTTTTTTGCCTTTTTGGAGGGAGGAAGGCAAAGCAATTGGGGTTAAGTGACTTGCCCAAGGTCACACAGCTAGTAAGTGTGTCAAGTGTTTGAGACCAGATTTGAACTCAGGTTTTCCTGACTCCAGGGCTAGTGCTCTATTCACTGAGCCACCTAACTACCCCTATTTTGAACATTTTTACAAAAATTTTTGAGGTCTAAATTCTATCCTTCCCTCCTCTTCTCCCTCTCTGAATCTGTTATAGTTTACACACATGCAATTATGTAAAATATTTCCATATAAGTCATTTTGCAGAAGAAGACTGGAATATAAAAAAGAATGAGAGAAAGAAAGTGAAAAATAGCATGCTTCAGTCTGCATTCAGACAGTATTAGTTCTTTCTCTGGAGGAAAAGGCTATACTTCTTATTACTTTTGTAATAGGTAAGGTTTTTGATCATACCTGCTCTTCCTCCTGACTTTCCTGTTTCAGATGATCATCATTCTCCTAGTCACTCAGATTGAAAACCTTGTAGTGATTTTTACGTTTCCCTCCCCTCCAGCTTCCACCTCTATTCAGTTACTAAGTTCAGTAACAACCCTGTAATTCATCCCTTCCCATCCTCATCCCATCCTCCTCTTCTGAGAGAGTTGTCTTGCAGTATGGAGGAACTCTTTGTCTTCCACTCTTGCCTGGTCAGATCTTTTGTAGCAGAGCCATCAATGTGCCTTTATTCAATTGTGTACACACACACACACACACACACACACACACACACACACACACACACACCGAAAAGAAATCCTGAAAATTTTCTGAAAATTCAATCATCAGCTCATATTGGTTGGAAGAAAAGCACTTTGCAAACCTCCAAGTATTATATAAGTCCCAGGTCTTATTCCAAATTTATTGTTCAATCCATTGCCAAGATTGCTTTTATCCTTGGCTGAATGAACTGAACAGCATAAGAGAACTGAGATGAGGAAGAGGGTTTTGAAAGTAGTGGAAGCCCATGGGAAAAGGGTTGTGAGTACACTGGATTCATGATTTTGCCAGCCATGTTTTAAAGAATCATAGATGAAAAGTGCTTCTTTACTAATCAATTTCTGATTTACCTTATTTTAATTGTAGTGATTTTTAACTGATGTAATAGTTGTAATAGTTACTAAGTAAATAATGTTTCATGTAAAAATAACAATAAAACAATCAAAGGACTGAGTCACCTGGATGACCTACTAGGTCCCTTCCAAGTTTAAAACTATGATCCTCTTATTCATGTAACTGCATAGAATATATATTTATGTATGTGTATATATGTATGTGAGTATATACATGCATGTGCAAACACATGTGGTCCCTTTCTAATACCCTACCAGGTTAATGCAGAATGAACACACAACAGTTCTTATCTGCTCTCTCTTACCTGTATTCTTTTTCAAATTGTTTGAGGTCTAACAAATAACAGTCACTTCTCTTAAACTCATAGAGGCAGCTAGGTGGTGGAGTGGGTAAAGCACTGTGCCTAGAGTCTGAGAAGAGCTGAATTTAAAGCCACCCTCAGACACTAGCTTTATGACTACGAGCAAGTCATTTAACCTTGCCTTGGTTTCCTCAACTGTAAAATGGGGATAACAGCATCTACTTCTTAAGGTTGTTATGAGTACCAAATGAGATAATATTTGTAAACTGCTTAACACAGAGCCTGGGGCTTAGTAAATGCTACATAAATGCCTATTCCCTTCCTCTCATGACAGAGGACCTAATCCAGTCCACTCATCTTTCTCTAGAATATCAGTGGCTCCCAACCTTCCTAATGCCGCGACCCTTTAATACAAGTCCTCATGTTGTGGTGACCCCCAATCATAAAATTATTTTCATTGCTACTTCATAACTGTAATTTTGCTACTGTTATGTATCTATCTGATATGCAGGATGTATTTTCATTGTTACAAATTGAACATAACCCACAGGTTGAGAACTGCTGTTCTAGATGAAGAACTGAAGGACAAAGAAGTTATGACCTTCTGAAAGTCAAGTGGTCACTTAGAGGCAAAGCTGAGACTGAAGTGTGTGTTTCTGTACTTCTGCTCTAAAACCTGTCACCTCTCATCGATGTGCCTTCATTCAATTGTACACATACACACACACACACACACACACACACACACACACACACACACACACACACACACGCGCGCGCGCACACATGCACACACGCACACACGCACACACGCACGCACGCACACACGCACGCACACCGAAAAGAAATCCTGAAAATTTTCTAAAAATTCTATTGTCAACTCATATTGGTTGGAAGAAAAACACTTTGCAAACCTCCAAGTGTTATATAAACATAAGCTATTATCTCTTTTTCTGAGACCCACATAAAATAATGTTGATACTCTAAAAACGATTTCCAAGATCTCCAACTCTCAACAAATTGGGATTTGAAGGCTAGTATTTGGCTTCAGGGAAACACAATTTGTCCTTTCGCTAGCTTGTACTGCCCTCTGCTGGCTGGCTTCTGAGTGACGTGAGTCGATATCTATAACAAACCCACACTTTGAAAGTGACTAGGGATATATTATGTATCTCCAGGAGCAAGTGATACTCTGATAAATGGAGAAACAATATTGATAATACTCTAGATCGCAATATTCTTTTGATTATTTTTGCTCAGTGCTTTTTCATATGGTTCATAATTCGACAGGAATTTTTCTGTTATACTTTTATTTATTGCAACAGCATCAAACACAAAGCCCTTGGGAGGGTGACAGAACCATTTTGAGTCTGATTTTTTGTAAGTCTTGATTCAAGATGTTGATTAGGCACTGAGTGTAAATCTTATTTATTTGTTTGTTTAGGATCTGTGATTTCACTGGCATAAGAAACTTGGGGAAGAAATTCCTGCCAATGAAGAACCTTGTTTTGCAATTTATAGTTTTACAAAGTTGCCTAGAGCAGCGGTTCTCAACCTATGGGTTATGTTCAATTTAAATACATCCTGCATATCAGATAGATTCATAACTAGCAAAATTACAGTTATGAAGTAGCAATGAAAATAATTTTATGGTTGGGGGTCACCACAACATGAGGAACTGTATTAAAGGGTCATGGCGCTAGGAAGATTGAGAACCACTGGCCTAGAGTAATGGCAGGTTAAGTGACTTGTCCAAAGCCAGAGAGTCAATATGTGTTAGGAATGGGACTAATCCCACCAATACCACCAATAACAAGCAAAGTACTCTACTTATGTTATCTCATTTGATTCTTACATAAGCACTTGGAGGTAGGTGCTATTATCTCTATTTTACAGGCAAGGAAACAGAGGCAAAGAGAAGATAAGTGACTTGCCAAGGGCCATACAGCTAAAAAGTCTGAGGCATGCTTCAAACTCAGGTCTTCTTAACTAAGTGCAGCTCTCTATGTACCTCATTACCTAGTTGCTTTATATCATATAGCAGCTTAACCATGAATTGGGAACTTTAAAAAGAGGATGTATTATTAACTCCACTTGAAGAAAATCTAGGCAAATCTAAAGTCGTAAGAAACTATTACCTAGTAAGTAGCCTGCAAACTCGAAATGAGTCAACAAAGTGGTATGACAGTTAAATAAACAAATAGGTAAATGAATGAATGAATGGATGGATGGATAAACGAATGAATGAATGAATGAACGAACGAGTAAGGTAATAGGCTCATATCTTAGGTCAAATTCATAGAACCCTAAGTATTTTTTTTCTAACCAGCCTACAATCTGGACTCTTCATCATGCCACAGAGAAGTCTTCATCTTTCAAAATCACTTCAGACCTTAAATTTACACCTCAGAAGAACCTTCACATTCTGTCCTCTTCTTTTAATTGTTTGGCTACTCCCAAAATCTTTTAAAGAGGGTACCCAGACCACCCATCTCTTCACTTCTCATCAGTCTGAAATTTAGACTTCTTCCATCATGCTCCCATATCTGATACTGTGGGACCATCTCTAGTAATCCTGATCTATGTCTTGCCACTGGACCCAGATGGCTCTAGAGGACAAAGCGAGGCTGGTGACCTTGCACAGACCTCCCTCAATTAAACCCAATTCACTCGCAAGTCATGGCATCATCTTCCTGATATGATGGTCCTCTCTGAGAACAAAAGGCAAACAACAACAAGAGCAATACTTGGTATCTTCCCTTCCCCCACCCCTTTTCAGCTTTTTCCCATGTGCTGTCTCCCCCCATTAGAATGGAAGTTACTTGTTTCCGGCACAGTACTAAGTACTGGGGATGCAAAGAAAAGCAAAATAACACAGAAATAGAGACTTCCCTCAAGGAGCTGATACATGAATTATAACCAATTTGGACTCGACTCCATGACCAGATTTTCACTGGAAAAGCAGAGAGTGTACAATGAGTTAAATCCAACAACAACTCACTTTCACTTTAACTATATAACTGCCAGAAATCTGTTTCATTTTGCTAATGAAGACCCAGATCTAGAATCATAGATGTCAGACTTGAAAGGAGAGTAGAGGTCATCTAGTCCAGCCCTCTTATTCAACAAGTGAGAAAACTGAGGCAAATTCTGGTAGTTGAGTCTTGGGGGGGATGTGAAGATAAGAAGTCAGACAAATGTGTACCAAGTAACTACTGTGTTCAAGGCACCAATGAAAGTAAATATATTTTCTTTTGCTTTTTGGAGGGAGGAAGGCTGGGCAATTGGTATGAAGTGACTTGCCCAAGGTCACACAGCTAGTAAGTGTTAAGTGGCTGAGGCTGGATTTGAACTCAGGTCCTCCTGACTCCAGGGCCATTGCTCTATTCACTGCGCCACCTAGCTGCCCCAGTAAAGAGTTCTTAAAAGCGCGCACATGCATGTGTGTGTGTGTGTGTGTGTGTGTGTGTGTGATGGATCCTTTTGGCAGTCTGGTGAAGTCTCTGTACTCATCAGAATAATGTTCTTGAATGCATAGGATTACAAAGGAAACCAATTATTTAGAAATACATCCATTGAAATTTTCTTTTAAAAAATCCAAGTTCCTGGACCCCATGTTAAGAACCTCTCCTTTAGAGTAGGGGCAATGGGGATGAGAGGTGAGATGATGGAGGGGAGGGCAGGATCGGGGGAAGGGTTGCTGGAAGCACACACTTTGTAAAGGGACAGGTATAGGGTAGAGAACAGAACAAGGGGGGGGCAGGATAGGAAGGAGGGACATATAATCAGTCCCTCACAATATGTTCATTGTGGAGATGTTCTGCATAACTACACATATACAGCCTGTATTGAATTGCTTGTCTTTCCAGTGGGGATGGGTGATGAGGGAGGGAGGGAAAGAATCTAGAATTTAAAGTTCTATAATCAAATGTTAAAAATATATATGTATATAAATTATTATTATTATTATTATTATTAACTACATGCAACTGTGAATTAAGATATACAGGCACTGGGGTACAGAGATCCATCTTGCGTCAGAGGGGCAATGGGGGAGGACGTAGGAGAGAGCAAACTGGGGGGGGTTTATACAGTGGGATGGCTGTTTTGGGGTGGTGGGTGGGGGAAAGATGGGGAGAAAATTTGTAACTCAAAATCTCATGGAAATGAATGATGTAAACAAGAAAATAAATAAATGAATAAAAAAATTCCAAAAAAAAAAAAAAAAGAACCTCTCCTTTAATCTGCTTACATCTGACAATTCTACAGCACTTTTGGATTTCAAAGGGCTTTACATACTTGCCTTAATTTGAACCTTGCAACAGCCCTGTAAGGTAGTGTGACAGGTTTAATATTCCCCATTTTACAGATAAGGAAACTGAGTGACTTGGAGAGATTGTATAACTCACTGATGTCACACAGCTATAAGCCAATGAAATTGTATCTTAGACTGAATTTATAGGAGCATAAGAACTTATTTCTAATCAGGTTGCGATCTGGACTCCATCATGCTCTAGAGAATTCTTTATCCTGCAAAATCACTTTAGAAGCCACAATTTAAACTTCCTCCCAAGTAGATCATTCTTTCCATGGTGCTAAGCTACAGTCAAACTGAGGACATCAGACTTGGTTCCAAATCGAGCATTTTAAATCAACCTTTCTTTAATGTAAGATGTTAGAATTCTTTATTAATTGATCCCATTGATGTGGGTAGGTGGGTGGGTGGGGGGATGTGAAGGCATGCTGATGCCAAATGCAGTAAGAACTGGTGATTAGGCTAAATAGAAAGATATGTGGGTATAAGTTAAAGCTGAAACTCTGGGGTCTAGTCTAATGGTAGACTCCACACATGTTGGCTGTGTAGGGAACATAATGATTTTTGACAATCCAAAGTCCTTCTTCCAGTACAAAAAAAAACAGCATGTGGAAGTTCAGCACAGGTTGGTTTTGATCAGCTTTGGCTCACAATTCCCTCATGCTTTGAAGGAACTGAGATTTCACTCCTGGGGGTACTTTCTCTGTTGGTTCAGATTGTAAGCCAACGAATCATAGAATTTGAAAGTTGGAAGGATTTCAGTGGCCATCTAGTAATGTAGTTTCATACATGAAAATAATCCCTACTGTAATATAACCAGTAAGTGTTTGTCCAGTGTCTGCTTGAAGACCTTCAAGGAGCAAGGCGACACCATTTTCTCAAGCCTGCCCCTTCCCTTTTTAGGGAATTCTATTAGGAAGTCTTTTCCTAATGTCAAGACTAAACTTCTACACATTGCTTCTGTCTTTTCCCTAGAGACAAATAAGGCTCATTTCATCTTTACATGAGGGTCTTTGCAATATTTGGAGACAATTATCATGTCTCTAAAAGTCCCAGTTTCTTTGACCAATCTTTACATCACATTAATTCAAGGTCCTTCAATACTCTAATTACCCTCCCTCTGGACATTTTCTAATCTATCAATTAAATTTATCAATTGAACCTTGGTGCCTAGAACTGAACACAATACTCCCGATAAAGCCTGATGAAAACAAAGTCCAATGAAACTTCCTTATTTTTGGAAGTTATACATACCCTCTTAATGAAGTCCAAGACTGCCCTAGCTTTTCAAGTCACTTTATCAGGCTGATGGCTTACATTGCATTTATAATCCACGAAAACCCCCAAATCTTTTTCCGAACAAATGGTGCCTAACCATGCCTCTCCCTCATCATGTAGCTCATGAGGTTGATTTTTTGTGTCCAAGTACAAGACTTTAAAGTTTTATTCTGATTGAATTTCATCTTATTGGATTCAGCCTAATTTTCTAGCCCATTAATGTTTTTCAAATCTCATTGTCATCCAGTGTGTTACTCTCTATCAGCTTCATTCCACTTGTAAATTTGATGCATGTACTTATATCTATGCTTCTTATTTAATTCATTGATTAAAATGTTAAAGTGCACAAGGTCCTATAGTACTCCAGTACAGTTCACCTACCATAGTGACATTTAACCATTGACAAACTATTCTTTGAGTATAGCCATCTAACTAGTTGTGAATCAATTTGAATACATTATCATCCAATTTGTATCTTTTCATTTTCTACATAAGAATGTTCTGAGACTTTATCAAAAGATTTGCCAAAATCTAGGTAAACTACATCCACAACATCCCCCTCCTCTACAAGTTTAGTAACCCTGTTGAAAAAGTAAATAATGTTCTTGTTCTTGATGAAATTATGCTGGCTATTTATAACTACTGCTTCCCTTTCTAGATGGTCCCCAACCATCTCTTTAATGATCCATTCTAGAATTTTTTCCAGAAATTAAAATCAAGCTTACTAGACCTATAGTTTGTAGACTGTTCTCTGCCCTTTCTTGAAAATGGGGGATTAGGTCTCTAATTTTGTGATACCTCTTCTGTTCTTCATAATCTTTCAAAAATAACTGATGATGGCTTAGTAATCACATCTGTCAATTCGTTCGGGTTGATAGAATATAGTTTATCTGGGTCAGGTGACTTGAATTCACTAAAGCCAGCTAGGTGTAGACTTACAATCTCCTTTCTTAACTTGGGTATCAACCTTCTAAATTAGTCATTTTTATTTGGTCATTTCCAATGCAAAGACCATTCTCCATGGCAGGGAAAATAGAAACAAAATCAGAACCAAACAATTCCATCACAGGTCTGTTGTCAATTATCATTGTCGCATCCACTCCAAGAAAAGATTCTATTCTTTTTTGAATTCTCCTTTGTTCTCCCAATATAGCTGAGGACTCTTGTTATTGTTCTCAGTCTCACTTGCCAGTCTCAATTCATTCTGAGTTTTAGTATTCCTGATACTATTTTTGGAGAACCACATCCTTTTATTAATCCTGTTACTTAACTTTGTTTCCATCTTCCATGCTGTCTTTTTAAAAATACAGGTTAATTGGTGAGTTTCTTATATGTCTATTTTGATGTTATCAGACAAATTCCATTTTTTCTTCCTCATTGGAACTGCTTCCCTTTGTGTCTTTAGAATTCCATTCTTAATCATCTCCTATCCTTCCTAGTCTCACTTCCTTGGAGACATTTTAGTCCATGCAATCACATCTCTTTCTCTCTGAAACCTTAAGAATCTACTTTTCTAAAATCTAGGATGTATGTCAGACTATACCCAGATTTCCTTTCCTCTATAAGCAACTCTAGTATGGAGTAGTCACTTCCTCCCAGGTTTCTCATATCATTTCCACCCCAGTAAATATTTTCTCTCTGTTAGTGTCAGATCTAGAACAGAATTTTCCCTTGTTGGTTCTTCTATGTTTTGAAGGATGAAATTATCACACACACATACACACATACACACACACACACACACAGAGTGAGAGAGCTCTCGTCCAACCCATTCAACACCTTACCCTGTGGAATTCTGCTTAATATCTTTCCATAAGTCCTCCACAAAGGATCTATACAATGGGCTAGAAGCCTATATTCCTTTTGATATCTCAGAAGTACCAGGGTAACACTCAGGATGTCTATCTATAGTTTCTAATTCTTGCCTCGCCATCAACTCATCTTTTCTGTTTTTCAGTCAAACACGTCCTTAACAATGTAAATAATGAATAATAGGTGCTCCTTGTATCAGGTTTCTATGTATCTAAACTTCATATGGAGGTGAATCAAGGCATTCATGGAAATAACATTGTCAAAGAACCCTCAGGAACTAGTTCAATAGAAACTCACTTTACTACAATATAAGCTCACACACCCCTTGTTTGACTTTGATCCTATACTTTTCTGTGCTTAACAGCTTATCTCAAGACCTTGGGAAGCACATGCTATTAAAAGTACTTTACACATAGTAACATATTCCTCAGCGAACACTGATTTGATAAACATAGGCACTCCCTTTACCTGCAAAGGTCACAAGTCCTCTATGACTGTGGCAAACCAACTCTACACCTGGCAGCCAACCCTGTGATGGTGTCTTCTTCAACTGTGGGAAAGGTATTGAGTTTAGAGTCAGAAAAGCTAGGTTCCAATCCTACCTAGGACACTTAATAGCTGTGTAACTTAACCTCTCTGTATCTCAGTTTCCTCATCATTAAAATAAGAGGGTCAGACTCTCAAACTCCTAGTATCCTTTCTGATTCTAAAGATATAATTCTATGAGGGAGCAGTTAGGTGGCACAGTGAATAGAGCACTAGCCCTGAAGTCAGGAGGACCTGAGTTCAAATGTGACCTCAGACACTTAACACTTACTAGCCACATGACCTTGAGAAAGTCACTTAACCCCAACTGCTCCTCCAAAAAGCAAAAAAATATATATATATAATTCTATGATACTATGACTCAGTTTCTATAAAGTGGTGAGACTGGACCCGATGTCCTCTAAGATGCTTTCTAGTTCTTGGTATATGATCCAAAAAATAGCACAGCTGATTCTAACATACCATGCATGCATCATGGTATTTAGATTTCATTTCTGACTTCAAAACACAAATAGATTAAAAGAATACTTCTCTCCTAGTAGTTTTATAGGCAAAAATAATAAGAACAGACATTGCTACACAATTGAATTTTTTGGCTTTAAGCAGCATTTGTCTGCATGGATACCCCAGGCTATGGCACAATCTAGGCACTTATTTCTTCGAGGAAAACAAATGCATTTCAAACACAAGGAACATAAAAATTGCCACAGGAGAAAAATTAGACTGAAACTATCTCTCTCTGGTTCATATATACCCTGTAGTATAAATCAAAACATTATGAAGTGAAGCTTGCTAGTCAATACTCAATTGGTCAAACAATAAATATTTATTAATCACCAGCTGTATGCCAGGCCCTATGCCAAGTGCAGGGAATAGAAACAATCCCTGCTCCCAAGGAGATCACAGATCAATAGGAGAAGAAACATGCAAGCAACTGTGTACAAACAAACAATATACAAGATAAATGTGAAATAATCAAGAGAGGGAAGTCACTTTGGGGATATGTACATTAACTCTTTTGGTCTTGGCAGAAACAAAAATTGAAAATAAATAGAAATATAAGCAGAAAATTGCTGCCTCTCATTGCAAAATTCTTGTCTTCAGTAGTAAACTAGAAGTGTTGCCTGTTACAGCTTTAGTGGTGAACTGTGGGCATTCACTGGACAGACTCATTTGCTAGGCTGGTGGCTCCTCAGGTAGGTTTCGTTTTCTAATTATGTTTTCTTTCAAGAGGTGACAGATTCTTTATCTATTTTGTCCACTGGTTCTAAGAGATTTGAACAGTTTTCTTTTACTATCTCTTGAAATATGATGTCTAGGCTCTTATTTTGGTCTTCACTTTCATGTCGTTGAATGATTCTTAAATTTTCTCTTTTTGACTTGTTTTCCAGATTTGTTGATTTTTGTTATGAGATACCTACTAGTTTCTCCTCCTCCTCCTCCTCCTCCTCCTCCTCCTCCTCCTCCTCCTCCTCCTCCTCCTCCTCCTCCTCCTCCTCCTCCTCCTCCTCCTCCTCCTCCTCCTCCTCCTTCTTCTTCTTCTTCTTCTTCTTCTTCTTCTTCTTCTTCTTCTTCTTCTTCTTCTTCTTCTTCTCCTCCTCCTCCTTCTCCTTCTTCTCCTTCTCCTTCTTATTCTTGTCGTCCTCCTCCTCCTCCTTTTAGTTTCTTGACTTTGTTTTAGTATTTTTTGTTGTCTTATTGGCTTTTCTTTGGCTCATTCTAGTTTTCAGGGAATTTGTTGCTAGATAAGGTTTTGTACCTTCTAATTCTTTTTTCCCCCTCACAGCTCTTATTTATTTTTCATTTTTTCCTCTAGAGTTTTCATTTAATTTATTTTTAAAAAATAATCTTAAAAAAAACCCAACTTCTGGCATTGTCTTTTCTATGAATTCTATCTGAATTTGTGCCCAAGCTGTTTTTATTTGAGGCTTTGCTTATAGACATTTTGGAATCACTCTCTTCTTCCTGATTTGTTTCTTGAGCACCCCTCTTAGCTTAATGGAGCAGCTAGGTGAATAGAGGTCTGGGCCTGGAGTCAGGAAGATCTGAACTCAAAAACTCAGTCTCAGATACTTATTAGCTGTGTGACTCTGGGCAAGTCACTTAACACGGCTGACCTCAATTTCTTCATCTGTAAAATGAACTGGAGAAGGACACAGCAAATCACTCCAATATCTTTGCCAAGAAAACCCCACATGAGGTCAGAAATGACTCACCAGCAATTTAGCATAATGACTTTTTATGGTAGGATTCTTTTTTGTTTGCTTTGGCACCAGGCTCTGCATACTCCGAGAGAGAAAGTCTGGGCTGGTTCTGCAGCTACCTTCTTGGGGTATTGATTGTTGTGCTACCATGAATAACACCTCTTTACCTTCCTCCTTTCTGCTTATACCCCCCCCCACACACACACTTCTCTGGGAACAGTAATCAAATCAATACTATGATTACTTCTGGAAATAGGCATATTTCTCTGTGACTCTACTCATCATTTCTGCAACTCCCCAGACCAAAACTCCCTTCCTTGGCCACCATGTCCCTGTTTGTGGTGCACTAAAACTTTTGGGACACCCTGTATATGTAAAGCAAGCCTTAACGTGTTATGTAAGTGTTAAATATTATTATTATTAGGAGGAGGAGGAGGAATCCAATACCTGCTGAGACAGCCCACTCCACCTTTGTGTATATTTTATTTTGGTTGATTCAAAATCTGCCCCTGCAGCTTCTATCCATTGCTCTCCTTTATCTCCTTTTCCTGCCCCTCCACCTTCTCACCAACATACCACTTACCACAATTCAACTCGTCCTTCCTCCATTCACTCAACCCTCCGAAGGTAACCCAAGTGTCCCCTCTCCCAGTTTTCATTTCTTGCCTTCCAGATTCTCACCCCTATATGCTGGTCATGCCAAAGGAGGGATAGATGAGGTGAGGAATAGCAGGGCAAGAAAGTTAGAGGTTAATATAAGACTTCAAATACTAGGAAGGAACAAGCCATGTAAGCTTTGTCAAAAGATGAAAAAACAGGCACAGAAGAAGAGTGTGTGTGGGGGGGGAAGGAACAAGAATTTACTAAGCACCTACTGCATGCCAGGCGCTGTGCTAAACACTTGCCATATTTTGTCTCATTTGATCCTCACAACAACTCTGGGAGGTAAGTGATATTATCATTCTCACTTTACAGTTTAGGAAACTGAGGCAGGCAGAGCATAAGTGACTCACCCACAATCACATACCTATTGAGCATCTAAGGCTAGACTTACATCCAAGTCTTTTCTATTCCAGCTCAGTTCCATCCACCTTCCTACCTGGCTGGGACACAGAAAGGTCAGAGTTAGAGTTAGAAACTGAATTCAGGAACCTTCAATCCCAGTCCAGGATACTCTCAGATTCACAGTCAGAAGCCTACCTGTTCTAGCCAGTCTTGGGGTTAAGAATCCTAAAGCTGGGGTGGCTAGGGGGCACAGTGAATAGAGCACTGGCCCTGGAGTCAGGAGGACCTGAGTTCAAATCCGGCCTCATACATTTAACACTTACTAGCCATGAGACCTTGGGCAAGTCACTTAACCTCAATTACTTTGCCTTCCCCCTTCCAAAAAAAAAAAAAACCATAAAAAAAGAACCCTAAAGCCTTTCTTTTAATTCACGCTTCTGGCTCAATTACCATCCTCCTGTCTAATTCTCACACTTGACTAATGGCAGGACATTTGTTTTTAGAACTTGTTTCTAGAACTCAGAGCTAGGCACTTTTCATCTAGCTCCCTCACCTCTGGGACCCTGGCTACTCCATCATCAACTTTCCTTGACTGTTGAGTCTTCCCAGATTAAAATTTAGTAATAGCAGCACTGTTATGTAGTACTTTACATACATTAGTTCATTTGATTCTCTCACCTAGCCAGTGAGACAGATCCCATTATTATCTCCCTTTTACAGATGGCTTAGACTTGCAGTGGTTCTCAACCTTCCTAATGCCATGACCCTTTAATGCAGTTCCTCATGTTGTGGTGACCCCCAACCATAAAATTATTTTCGTTGCTATTTCATAATTGTAATTTTGCTACTGTTATGAGTCTATCTGATATGTAGGATGTATTTTCACTGTTACAAATTGAACATAACCCACAGGTTGAGAACCGCTGGCTTAGAGATTAAATGACTTGACCAGAGTAATACAGCTGGTTTCTGAGACAAGTCTCTCTGATCTCGAGACCAGATCTCTACCTGCCTTGCCAAGCTGCCTCTCAGACTGCTAGATTTTAAGCACTAGGAGAAGGATGCTGTGAGACAGCATGACATATTAGACAAGGCAGTGGATTTGGAAACAGAGGATCTGGGTCCAGATTCCTGTTCTGCCACCTGAATTCTTCCCACCTGTGAGCACTTGGAAAGTCCCTTCTCTGCATATCAGTTTCCTCATCTATGAAATAAGGGAGTTGGATTCCATGACTTTTAGGTCCCTTCCAGCTTTAAATCTGTGATTCTACAATTCCCTGTTCATCTTTGTGTTTCCCTTAGGATCCACCCCAGTGACTTACATGTAATATGCACTTAGACCTGATGACTAAATGAACCATCAATTATCTGCAATCAATCACAAACTCATAATCTGAGTGAGAATCCAGAAAACTCTATGATTGCTTTCTTCTGACTCCCTAGGACTTTATGCAAATAGTGTAGCAATCCTATAGTGCTCATTTGGGGGTGACACCAAGGGGAGGATGAGGGGAAATGACTGTCCTTTCTTCCTTTAAGGCAGTGAGAGTACATTTCTTCAGTGGTTTTTGTAGTTCTGCATCAGACTGATACAGCATTTTTAAAAAAGCAATTGTGATTACTACTGCCCTCTGCTGACTACAACTGGAATTTCTGAAATTATTCTTGCAACTCTCAAAACAAATTAATTGAATGCTGAACATTTGTTTCGCAGCTGTCCTTATTACTTTTCTATTGCAGTAGTAAACATTTGAGTTCCATGCTTTTGTCCCTCATAAATTTAGTTTGTAAAAATGGAATCTGATGCTTGCTCTGGAACTACAGATGTACCTCATTTTACATAACAGATTTGTTTCCCTAAAGTAGAAAGCAAATCAAATATTTATAATTTTAGTCAATATTAATACCTTAGGCAGGTGTGGATTCAGTCAAAGGACCACACTTGAGGACCTAGAGGGCCACATGTGGCTTTAAGGCCTCGGGTTCCCCACCCTTGCTAGGTGATATTCCTTTGGGTGAGAAGTCTGTTGTGAATTCATTTTTACGCCAATAAATCAAATCTTCTTAATTATTTCTTTATATCTAAGTATAGGTATTGACATGAATATTTACAAATATAACATACATTATCCATATACATACCACATATGTGCACAATACATAAATGTATACATCCATATCTGTACGTACACATGCATATATACTTACATGTGTGTCTTCATTTGTATACATTTAGATATACTAAAATGATTAAAGAGGGTTTGCTTCACCACAAACTTCCCTGGTAAAGGGATAATCACCTAAGGTACTAACAAAGATTGTAATTGTAAATATTTTTGTGAAATGAGGTACATATTTGCATTTGCATCAGACTCCATTCTTGCCAACTAAATTTATGTGTGGCAAAGGCATGGAATTGAAGAATTTAGTCATGCAATAGAAAAGGATGGGGACATATATGGATATAAATGGTGTGTGTATAATATAAATATATGTATATTAGCAAAAAGTAGTAACCTCTAATTCAAATCATTTCAGCAAACATTTATTATGCAATAAATACAGGCAAGGAATTTTGCTAGCTTCTGGTAACATGAAGATAATTTTTTTCTTAAAACAGTTGCTACCATGTATAATCTGTATCAGATTCTCTATGGGAGGTAGGGGGAAGGAAGGATAGAACTTGAAACCCAAAACTTAAAAAAAAAAAGTTTAAAATAACAGTTGCTACCCTCAAGGAGTTGATATTCTTTTTGGGGATGGGGAGATAAGGAATACATACAACATGTGAAAAAAAAAAAAAAGGATATATAAGGTAATCTGAATACAGGGGCTCTTAACCTTTTTCTGTGTCATGGACTCCTTTGGCATTCTGATGAAGCCTAAGAACTTCTTTTAAAAATACTGTTTGTTGCCTACATCCTAGTTAAAGGAAATGCTCAATATCAATTAGTGGTTAGTGAAAATAAAGAAGTCATTTTTTTCCCCATCCAAGTTCATGGGCTCCCTGAAATCTCCCCATGGGCTCCCTGTGAGACCCCGGGTTAAGAAGGAGTAGAAGGGTCAGAAAAGGCATCCCAACTGAGCTGAGCCTTAATGGGGCAGAAGTAAAGAGAGACTGCCTTCCAGTCAGAATAGCTGGTATAATCATTCATAGGAAGGAGACAAAGAAATAAAATTGCCTTGGAGCATGGAAAGCATGAAGAGGCTATACTTTTGTCCTAGAGGCAATAGGGAGCCCTTGAAGATTCTTGAGCAGGACTTGACAAGGTAATACCTGTGATTTAGGAAGATTATTTTGGCAGATATGTGACAGATATATTGAGGAGTAAGAGAGATTGGATTCAGGGAAACCCATTAGGCTATTGAAATAATCTAGTTGAATAGTGATAAGAGCTTGGACTAGAGTGGTGAAGATATAAAGAGAGAATAAATATGAGAAAGGTTGTAGAGGAAGACTCAACAACACTTGACAATTGTTTGGAGATGGAGGAAGGTGGGAGGCAGAATGAGGAAGAGGGAAGACTATAAGATTGCAGGATGATACAGAAGGTGTGATCCAGGGAAAAGGATGATGTGGCCACAATGGAAATTGAAAAGTTTGGAGTACGTTTAGAGGGGTGTTAATGATTTCATGAGTTCCATTTAGGACATGTTGAGTTTGAGGAGATTATGGCTAGATATGTAATTCTTGTTAACTCTACAGTACTGACTGACAAGAATGTTCACTTCTGCCAATAGAAGCAATAGATTTGTCTACAGAGCACATAGTGAATTCAAATGTTTCATTAGTTTGTAGCCAACTAGGTGTTTCACCTGGCCACTGATCCCCATTGAAAGTACCACTAACTTCTAAATATATCTCACTTAGTTTCTGCTTACTTAATAGTTTACCCTTTTATTTGTTGTGGTTTGTTTGCCAAGCGTAGCAGAAATAAAGGCGCTGTCTATAAGCCAGCTTGGTTTCCAGGGGAATGTTTGTATACACACACCTTTCTTTAAAAAAAAAAAAAGATAGGAGAATTAACAAGTCACTCATTATCTTTCTGATCAAATGGGCTTTTATGATGTGATTTTTATATAATTCCACTAAATTTTCCAAATGAGATAGAACTGAAATCCCCGGGGGGAACTTTCTGCAACCTAGCCTCTGGAAAACCTGGATCACTCTGGACTTCCCAAATGATGTCAAAATGAGAAATAGCTAAAATTCGAAAGCAAAATTTCTAGTACAGTCTAGCCGTGTAAGAAGCTTTCTAAGAAAGAAAATCACTTCCAGTGAGCCATCAAAATGCCATGCTTTACCCATTAAGAGAAGGCTTTGAGTTTTTTGTTTGCTTGTTTTGCTTTTAATAAAGGAATCAGTTCTTTAGGAGTGAAGTTCATGTATTTAAATACTGAAAATGATGGGCAGTTAGGTAGTACAATGGATAGAACACCAGCCCTAGAGTCAGGCAGACCCGAACTAAAATTTGGCCTCAGACACTACCCTGGGAAATCCACTTAACCCCAACTGCTGAGGGGGGGAGGGGAGAGAGAAAAAGAGAGAGAGAGACAGAGAGAGACAGAGAGACAGAGAGACAGACAGAGACAGAGACAGAGAGACAGAGAGAGACAGAGAGACAGAGAGAGACAGAGAGACAGAGAGAGAAGAAAGAGAGAAAGAAAAGAAAGAAGAAAGGAAGGAAAGAAGGAAGGAAAGAAAGAAAGAAAGAAAGAAAGGAAGGAAAGAAGGAAGGAAAGAAAGAAAGAAAGAAAAAAAGAAAGAAAGAAAGAAAATGAACTTCTGGGAAGGCCTGGGGTCAAATCCTGTCTGATACTATGTGACCATTGGAAAGTCTGCTAGTCTCTCTAAATTCCTGTTTTCTCATCTATAAAAAAGCAAATCTACTTTATAAAGTTGTGAAACTGAAATAAGATATATGTAAAATAATGTACAAACTTTAAAGCACTATAGAAATACATGTTATTATTAAGTGTTGTGTCCTCTATAAATCTGAGCTATTATTAGTGGGGGTGGGGGAGGAAAAATTCCACTCAAATGGCTGCCTAGATATTTCCTGAAAAGTGTCTAAGATAGAGTCCTTTTTAACCTTTTTTTTTCAATGAAAAAATGATTGTTGCTCATGGTTTCCTGGATAAGACATTGGGAAAATCAATTTAATTTGTCATTATGGCTCAGTTGAGACATTGGAAAAGTAATTTATTTTGCCTCACTTTATACATATATAAAAGTCAAATGTTCAAGTCTGGCATAGTGAAAAACTTCCAATCACTGTGAACATACACTAGTCTGGGTCCAGACTTGTACAGCAACATCACTAGACAATTAAAGGAAAACATACAAACAAGCTTGGAAGATCAGCAATGCTACAAGGTGGCCAAAGCAAAGGCTTAGGACAAATTACCAACAGACTTTTCAAAAGTTTGTGAACCAGAGTTTCTTGTCTAACAAGCTTATTTAGCCTGTTCATGCACCAAAAGACAAAGACATGAGCCAACATATGTGTCCATATATTCATGCAGTAAGGATCCTGATTCATTGATGTTTCATATATTTACAGTTACCCTCAGTGAACTGATATGTGTCATAGATATAATATGTGTATTATTTACAACATATGCATTGTGTTTAGTATGCAATACACATGAATGTATTATATTTATTGTATGTATATATATATTTACATAGATATAAATGGTGAGTGTGGGTTTTTACATGCTCAATGGCATTCTTTCTCTTCCCAAGAGACTCCTATCCATTGGATTCTTTTAGAGAAAACATCCTAATACGTGTAGTTCAAGTCATTCAGTGTTACTCTGACGTTTATCATGAAACTCCCTTGTCCTTAAATGTTCCTAGGATGCTCTTTAACTGTGATGTCCCTTTCCTTATTGATTAAGCCTTTTGACCCTTGATGCTTCTGAGTGTTCATTCTTGTCCTCACTAGTCTTGAGTCATTTTAAAATGTTCTTTAACCCTTTACCTATTTCCTGGTCATTTGATAAATGACTAATTCCCACAGATAGCTTTCCTATAGGCTAACAAACATACATGATACATTGACACAATAGTTACTTCAATTGAGATTGAATCAAACAATCTTGCGTGGCCATCAGTCATACATCAGTCACTGAGTTTATCAGCTACCATATGCTATCTCGACCAGCTAGGATCCAGTCAGTCTGCCAAAGACTCAGTTGAGTCAAGTGGGCAGAAGTTCTGAAAAGAATTGGACTTAAGGGACAGCTAGGTGGCACAGTGAATGGAGTCAGGAGGGCCTGAGTTCAAATTCTACCTCAGACACTTAACACTTACTAGCTGTGTGATCTTGGGGAAGTCACATAACCCCAATTGCCCTACCTTCCCCTCTCCAAAAAGACAGAAGAAAAATTGGGTTTAAATTACAGAGTGTTATGTTAACTGTTATGGGTGCCAATTAGTGGCCAATCTGTAATGGGCACTTAATAGATTCTTATTGATCAAATAATAAAACCCAAAGCCCCTCTATGCATCTGTAGACATTTTTTATCTCCATATTAACTTTCATATATGTTTAAAGAACCTTATTATTTGGATAAGAGGTATGACAGCTAATGACTCAGACTATGAACTTTGATTAGATAAGCTGACACAAGAGTTTT
The DNA here is from genome assembly GCA_028646515.1 of Pseudochirops corinnae. Classification (NCBI taxonomy): domain Eukaryota; kingdom Metazoa; phylum Chordata; class Mammalia; order Diprotodontia; family Pseudocheiridae; genus Pseudochirops; species Pseudochirops corinnae. The sequence continues at coordinate 84,679,245 of CM053586.1, read as the reverse complement.
GAAAAGCATGCTGGGAAGAAAAAACAGAGAATTAGTAAGAATAATGATGTACACACCACATCCTGCTGGGAGAATGGGGAAGGAAGAGTTAAGATTTTCCTTCCTCTTTTGCCAGTCAGATACTGGGCACTGATGTAGCATATCGGTGTGTGCTAAAAACTTGGTGGTGGTTGTTGTTGTTTCAATCATTTCTACCAATCCTTGACTTGGGCATTCTTCTAGACCTTAGATGGAATTCAGCCTCTCATTGGGGCCACAACCGTGACATTCTGATATGCAAATCTCAGAGTTCCTATGGTGATGAGCACGTTATTATCCAAATGGTTCAGGCTTCCTTAGACTGGAGATCCAGGAAAACCTTGTTGTGAGGACCAGGCTAGACTCACACCCTTCCAGCCCTGTGCCACCAAAAAGAAAGAGTAGTTTGCTTACAGCTGCAGGCATTGAGAATGCTTTCTAATATCCCATAATACTTGCTATTGTGGCATGTATCATCCAGCATGAAAGGGCATTCTTGTATACAAACCAAAATACCTGTGTCTGTCTGGGACTCTTCAAGAAGTTGACTGTCATTCACACCATGGGTCCTTCATGGGTGGGATCAACATTCTGAGCTTAGTCTAGGAATTGCCTCTGCATCTTCCTTTTAAATCTTGAAGCTCATTTGTCCCCATCCCTCTGGTTTTTACAATTCTTTAAATACCAAGTTGTGAAAAAAAAATACCAAGTTGTGCCTCATTGATTTATCTCTCTCCAAATCAATTAATAAAATATTTAATAATATAACAAATCACATATAATATGATTCATAATGTATAATATAATGATAACATAACATGACATAAATATAATAAATCCTTTAATAAAATATTTAATAAAACAATATCTAATAATAAATAAAAGGTAACAAAAATGAAAATTCAAGAATTATTCACATGTAACATTGACATAAACTGTACGATTGCTGTACCAAGCCCATATTTTCCAGTCCAGAGATTAGCTCTAACAATTAAATTCAGTGATTAGTAATTCCCGGTCAAAGGCTATGCATTAAAATACCAGTGACTCAAATACATCATATGTTGGGTGCTTGAGCTTTGGGGCATCATCCTAAGACCTATGATCAGGAACCATAATCCCATCCTGCAGCTCTTCCTTAGTCAGGCTCCATGCTGCTCACTCAAGATGAAAAGCTTTGCTAGGTTTTTAAAGTCTCTGTTCCCCACTTCCCCCCTACCTCATCCCCTAAGCAATGAAATCAGTGCTGATAAATAGATACTCTGGAGTGTGTGCCTATTCATCAGAGCCATAGATCTACTATCCATAGTGAAGGGGGGACGAGCATGGTTTGGAGTGTCTTCCTTCTCTCTAAAACTTCTCACGTCTTCCACATCCCTGTGCTCCAGAAATATATCAGCATGACCACACCCATTACAATATTTTAAATAAATGAATCTTGTTTTTCACTAGGATGTGAGGTCAAAGTGTTTTGGGTTTCAGTGACAGGATCTAAAACAGAGGAATTTCCAGCAGGTGAGGGCAGAGCCAAGAATCTTGAACCTAAGCCCCAAGTTGATTTTCTGGGAATAACAGGAAGGCAGTGCTGGCAAGGCTGCCCCTACACATTGCCTGTTACATTAGTCTTGTAAGAAATGGAACTGAGAGGAACAACTTAAGCAGGAAAAGTTAATTGTGCCACCATTCTAGTATGTGAAAATGATGTTTAGCTTCAGTATTTCGAGAAAGAAGGCTGGTAACTCTAGTTATTTCAGTCATTTCAGCTGTGTCTGACTCTTTGTGACCCCATTTGAGGCTTTCTCAGCAAAGATACTGAAGTGGTTTGCCATTTCCTTCTCCAACTCATTTTACAGATGAGGAAACTGAAGCAAACAGGGTTAAGTGACTTGCCCAAGGTCACAACTAGTGTCTGAGGGCAGGTTTGAACTCAGGTCTTCCTGACTCCAGGCTCTGTAGTCTATCCACTACTGCACCTAACTGTAACTAGGGCTAATACTTACAAGGAGTCATTGTTGCATGGTGGAAAGAACATTGATTTGGAACCCAAGTTGGAATCTCATCTCTGCCTTGTATTATTGGGTAAGTCATTTAGCTTTTCTAGGACTCTTGTTTTCTCATCTGTAGAAGAAGCCAGGGGGCAGAATATATGACCTCTAAATTCCATTCTAGCTCAAAGCCTATAATTTCTAAGGAATGTAAAACTGGCTAGAATCTTGTTACCTTCAGGTAAAATCAGTGTTGCAGTAGAGAGAAGATTATGAGGGAAGTATTTACTTGCAGCCAGACTTGTATCACTAGCTCTTCTCTTTTTGATTTTTATTGACTTATTTGAAGACAATGGGGAAGGGGATATAATTTTGGTGGGTCTGTGTCTCTCTCAATATATTTTTCCTATTGCCCCCAGGCAACATATATCCCATGGTTATACTTGCTACCTGCCTCAGAGTAGGAAGATCAATCCACCAGAAAGAAAATTGTGATGATATAGTAATTGCTGAGACTTGGCCCTAACCCTCTAAGGATATATTTGAGAGCCATAGATCTCACACATATGCACACATATTATGCACATGTGTAAGGTATTATGCATGTGTGTATTCGTGTATGTGTGTTCAAATTACTACCTCTAGGCTTGGTTCAGCTTGAATAGAAGACTAATGATCCAGTTCTTAAAAACAGCTTTAGATCTAGAGTGGCATGGGTCTGTGCCTAGGCATTCTTGAACAAATGGTACAGTTGTCCTCATCCTACCTGACCACCTCTAGTCACTAAAGAAGATAAAGCCCAAACCCTTTAAGAGACACCTTCCAGTGAAATCCTCACTTTCTAAACTATTAGGAAGGAGAGGCATCCATGGAATAGGGTTGAATTCAGAATCATAGATCAAGAGATCAAAACGACCTCAGTCCAATGCATTCATATAAGGAAACTGAGGCCCATAGAGGTTGAAGGTCACACAAGTAGTGTGACGGGGTTCAAATCCTGCTTCTGATGCTTGTTAGCTCTGTAATCACAGGAGAGTCATTCAACTCTTCAAGCCTGTTTTCTTGTCTGTAAGAAGAAGAGGATGAATGAGATGACTTCTAAATTCCCTTCAGCTATGATCCTATGGCTCTCTTATTCTCCACCTTTGTTCTATATTTCTCCACGATATCTCCAATAATTTCAAAGCATGTTAGAATGGCCCCCATAAAATAAGTAAAATAAAATTTAAGAATATTTACTGTATGGTTCTTGTAAAAGTAGAATGTGTCCATGGTTGGAACTTTGTATCCCCCAACTAGATTGTAAGGTTTTTGATCATCACAGCAAAAGCAACGAGTGGCTTCTTCATCTTTGTATACAACCCTTTTGATGTTTGCACATAAGTAAATGCTTAATGGTGTTATGTGAATTGAATGTAGCAACTTTACAAATGGATTCTCTATGAGACCCTGGTGGCAATGAACTTAAGGATCAAAGCTTTAGGGTCTCTGGAATTATATAGGCTTCTCCTTCTCTTTTCTCTTCTCTCTGTCTCTGATTCTCTGTTTCTCGGTCTCTGTCTCTCTCTCCCCCTTTCTTTCTCTCTCCGCCCCCATCTGTCTCCCTCTCTCTATCTCTCTCTGTGTCTCTCCCCCTCCCTTTCCTTCTCTTCTCTTCTCTTCTCTTCTCTTCTCTTCTCTTCTTTCTTCACTCTCTCTCTTTCTCTCTCTCTCTTCCCTCCTTCCCTCTTCCTCCCCCTTTCTGTCCTATCTCTCTCTGTCTCTGTCTCTCTCCCCTCCCCCTCCCTTCTTTCCTCTTTCTCTCCTTCCTTCTCTCTTCTCTGTCTGTCTTTTTCTCTCTTTCTCTCCCTTCTCTCTCTCTCCCTCTCCCTCCCTCTCTCTTTTTCTCCCCTTCTCTCCTCTCTTTCTGTTTCTCTGTCTCTGGTCTTTGTCTCTGTCTCTCTGTCTTTCTCTCTCTCCTTCTATCTCCCCCTCCCTCCCTCCCTCTCTTGGAGGACCTGGGCTTTCATTATTGTAAGGAATTCCAAGGGAGGAAACTCCCTCTCCCCATACAGGTCTGTACTTGTTCTGCAGCTCCCAGTCTCAGCTGTTGCTGGGATGATTCTCAGGGTCACATGATCAATAATGTCACAAATGGAGTTTGAACCAAGGTCTTAGTGACTCCAAGGCCATTTGTCATTCTATTATGCAACACTGCCTCTCAAATTATTCTAGGTGGAGCATGAAGCAACTTCATTATCTCTTTGCTGATGCTTTGAAGCTAAAATAAAGGGGCCTTTGCAGCATTCTTGCGTCTTGTCCTTTGTTTCCCAGGATGATGATATAATGGCACTGGATGAGCAGTTGCTTGATCTTAGGAAAGGTGTTTATGGTTGTATGCTAAGAACAGAAAATGATTTAGGTGCTGTTTTGCTGTTGTTCAGTCATGTCTAACTCAGTGATCTAATTTTGGGGTTTTCTTGGCAGAGATACTGGAGTGGTTTGCTCATTTTACAGATGAGGAAACTGAGGCAAACAGGGTGGAGTGCCTTGGCCAGGGTCATACTGCTAGGAAACATCTGAGATCAGATTTGAACTCACAAAGCCAGACTTTGCTAAGTGTTTCTCTATTGATCAATCACCAACTCCCAGAAAGGGTCACATCTTCCCAAGCATCCTCACATTTTCATTTTACCAATCAGTTCTTCCTATTGTAGGTTAAGATTGAGTCTAGAATTTGTACTTACTCTCATCAACTTTGAAATGAAATAGGGAGGAAGTCTTTACAACCCGAGACATCTGTGTATACGAGGTTATATGCCAATGGTCCCTATCATGTGTATCCTGACTTACATAAGTGTCTTATTTCCCAGAGGGACATGAACTTTGCTTAGTCAGATAATATTCTATTGTGCTCTATTCCCTCTAGCCTCTATTGGTAGCTAGTTAGTGCAATGGATAGAACTCTAGACCTGGAGGCACTAAGACCTGAGTTTACATCCATTGTTTGACATTTACTAGTTGTGTGACCCTGGACGAGTCTCTCAATCTCTTCAACCACAAAATAAAGAGGGGACAGCTAGGTGGTGCAGTGGATAGGGCACCAGCCCTAGAATCAGGAGGACCTGAATTCAAATCCAGCCTCAGACATGTACTGGCTATGTAACCCTAGAAAAGTCACTTAACTCCACTTGTTCCAAAACCCCAATAAAATAGGGACGATGATGATGATGATGATGATATCTACTTCCCAGGGTTGTTGTGAGAGTCAAATATCTATAAGGCACCTAACATACAGTTTGACACTTAATAGATACTTATTTCCTTGCTCCCTACATGGTAAGGCTGATCCCAACATCAATTTTTTATTTGTTTGTTTTTCAGTCAAGTGGGAGAAAGGACAGCTAGGTGGCTTGGTGGATAGATCACAAGGCCTAGAGTCAGAAAGACCTGAGTCCAAATTCAGTCTCAGACACTTACTAGTTGTGTCACCCTGTGTAAGTCACCAAACCCCGTTTGCCTCAGTTTCCTCATCTGTAAAATGATCTGTAGAAGGAAGTGGCAAACCACCCTAGTATCTTTGCCAAGAAAACCCCAAAGAGGGTCACAAAGAGTTGGGCATAACTGAAAATGACTAAACAACAAGTGGGAGAAAGATGCTCTGGGTTTGGGTTGGGGATAATTTCTTACGCTGAATTGGTTCAGTGAGATGTTACCTTTAGGAATCTTGGGTTCCACACTGTTTGAAATCTTTTTAGATGGTTTTTTTTATTCCTTATTTTTTACTAGTTTTATTTTTTGTGCAAAGATGCTTTCCCTTGTAAATAAATAGCCTAGAAAAGACATACCTGTGGTCCTTGTGGTCTTGAGCGAGCGGCCCGAGACAAAGGAGGTAAATGAAGGGAAGATGAGTGTCTGAGCCAGAATATTCAGATATGTATTGGCAGTGGGGACTTTTAGGAGGTTCGTGGTTATGATCATAAAAGGACAGAATACTGAGCTTTCATTGGTTCATCAGCATCAATCCAGAGCTAGTGATTAAGAATGGAAGAAAACCCCAAACCACCAGGACAGGATTTCCCAGGTTAATCCACAGAAAGAGCTCATTCCTAAGAAGATTTTCAGAGCCTAAAGCTTAGGGCATGATAAACCCACAGCTTCTCTTCTCTGATAGACATAATTATCAACCGAGCCAACCAAAAATTTATCATGTGCGTCACTATTAACAGAGAGGAGGGGCAACAGATGTCTGAACAATTGACATCCCCCATTACAATCATACCCTGTATTTATGCCAACAAGGGAAATATGGAACCTCAGATTAATTTTAATTCCTGTCATAACAGAATGGGTTTAGGATTATAACAGCAATGACCTAGAAATGACCTCATGGGGAAAAGACAGTCGAGTCAGAATGATCACTTCCAGGATGTTTAACAAAGGACTCTGCCCTGAAAGACCCCAAACAAACTTAAGTCACCACATTTCCTTCAGTCTCCCACAGAAATGTGATTTTTCTCCTGACTCACTCTTAGCCAACTCCAGGATGTGCAATGCGAAAACGTTGTTTCAAGGAAGTTTAGTTCAGAAAGACAAAGACTTTACTAAATATACATGTAATACCCTGCTTTAAATTCACATACATTTCTTTCTCAGTAAATATTGAACTTATCATAAAATTGAATAACCACATCAACCACCAATGCAATAAAGGGAAGTCTGAAGCCAAAAACTATTTAAAAGAAGAACCATTAAATTAAAGAACTCACATTAGGAAAATATTATATTAAAAAAAAAAAACAACATAGGGCTCAATTAGGCTGATAAATATAATTGTCTACCCTGGAATTTTTTTTTTAAGACAACAATATGAAAAAAAAAAAAGACCAAACACAAATCTTTTCCATATTTGTGAAATTCTGTAAGTCTAGTGGACCATTCATGGTCATTTAAAAGATGTGAAACCATAGAATCATAGTGTTAGAAGGGATGTTAGGGGCCACTTAGTTCAACCTTTTACCCAAGACAGCAATTCTAGGTACAACATTTCTGATGGACAATTATCTGACTTTTGTTTAACTTGCCATGATGAGGAGGTGACTACATTTCGAGGCCAATCATTTTATTTTCAAAGAGTTCTGATGATTGGAAACATCCTGTTTATATTAAGTTAAATATAATGCCCATCAATTCTAGCAACATAGCATATGGAGTTACATAGAATAAATCTCCTTTCTGATCTCCAAGTATTTGGAAACCGGTATCATTTCTCTTTGGCTTTCTTTTTTTCTAGGTGACATTTGCTTTTTGTCTTCCACTATTCCTTATAAGGCATGGCTTCTAGAAATTTACATTCAATGTTCCCTTTGGCCTGTGGTTCCCTGAATTAAATATTTTATTCCAGATATGGTCATACCAAACATAGAATAGCTATTTCTCTCCATGACAGGGACTCAGCACTTCTATTAATGAAAATAGGCGAATGCCCTAATTTTAAGAAAGAGACAAAAAGGTGAATTCTGAAAACTACATATCAGTAAATGGGATATTTATTTCCAGCAAAATTCTAAAAGAAAGTACTGAACAGATGGTTGATGAATTCTTAGAAAGGAAATGGGTGAAAATGAAGAGGAACCAGGAGTTCACTACTAATAAATTATGCTAAATTAAGTTAATTTTTCTTTTTCATAGCATTTCTAGATCAGGAGAATAAGATAAATATGTTTGTTTTTTTTATTTTAGCAAGGCATTCTCAATGCAGTGGTGAACACGGCAGCAGAAATTCAAGAGTAGAAAGTAACAAGGACTATTCACAACAAAAACAATAGCTCATATTTGTACAGTACTGGAATGTTTCCAAAGTGCTTTCTGTACAACTCTGTTGTGTTTAAAAGTTCCCAAGTGCTCCCGTTTTAGTGGGACCTATAGTCAGCCCATATATTTAACCCACAAAGATTAATCAATAGTGCTGGTGTTATAATTGTTGTCCTATGAACAACTCTCATCTCTCCTAATTCTGCTCTTTTTGCAAATGAACAATTGTTTGGGAGCAAGAAAAGGATTTGGGAAGTCCGCAAAGGATTTAAAGACAGAAAGTCATTCCAAGGAACAAAGGATGGAAATGGAAGAACACACACACATATTCACTCACAAGGACAAAAAAGCCACTACACTTCAGCTGTAATACCAAAATTCTTGTTGTGCTTACAGAAGGTATAGAAATTACACTAAAGAGAACAAAAACAGAAAAGGTAGCTGGAGTAGACAAAAGCAAATTCATGAAGGAGATCAGTGCTAGAAGTAAAAACAGAGGAACTGATCCACAGTGCACTTGAAGGGTAGGATAATATAGAAGGTGTGAGGGAAAATACTAGATTACATTACTAATGAAAAAGGTAACCAAGAGAACAACACCTACCACTTTATCTGACCAATTTCCAATCTATATAAAGTCTTCATGAGAAGTAAATAGACATGCATCAGGAACATCATTGAAGAAGGTATTGGCAGGTAATGGGCTTTTGAAGTGAAATTTCACAATAGAATATAGTTTTACCATTACGCAATTGACAGAAAGATATAGAGAGTATAAGATTGTATTGGGTTTATGGTTTGTTGATTATTTTGAAAAGCATTTGATTAAGTAATGCAAAATTCTGCCTTAACGGCTCGCTTCCAACAAGTTGATCCCCATTCAATCAAAATTATTTGATTCCTTAAAAGATATAAAACCAAAGATAACCCTATTTGATGATCCTTTGATCATAAATATCAGGTGAAATATGAAATAGGGAGACATATGCTTGCCAAAAATGTTTACCACTGTTGTGGAGGAGATTCAACCCAGAGTCAAAGTTAGATCTGTAATAATTCAAAAGAGTTTACCTTACCATCTACATAGGAAAATTGAAGTAGTCAAAGAATATCTGTTGGCTCGATTATGACATACAATTATAAAGACAAACTATAGAGTCCATGTCTATATCTATAGCATATAGCTGGGGTAAAATGTATAGATGGATGAGTGAAGCCCATAATTAAACTGGAGGAAATCAGTAGACCAAATTGCCTTTGGAAAATTTCAAAACTCTCACAATGTCCTCAAACTTATCTCAGAGGCAAACTCTCATCTTTGTAATCCCAAAATTCTTTTTAATGTTGTTGTATAATTACACATCATGGTACATTGTGGTCTCCAAAGGATTAATAATTAGTATTGCCAGAGGGCAATGGAGAGGTTTATTGTAGGTTTGGGCAGGCTGAAATATATAACTAATGAGGGACTTCTCTTTTTCAATTTCATCTTTTTAAAAAAATTAAAAATCTATTTTCCCTCCTACACCACACACCATTGAAACGACACAAAAGAAAACTTTTGTAATAAATATACATAGTCAAACAAAGCAAACCCACATTGACCATGTCTCAGAAGTACATGCAAATGAAGAATTTCAAGGAAGAATAGGAGTGAAGCATGTTGTAGGAAAATGTATAATCAAAAAAGGAAGATAACTAGAGACATAGCAAGAGCAAGGGATAACTGATGGACAGTCTATGTGTTCCACTGTTATGCTTTGAAATAGCAAAACAAAGTAAAGACCCCTGTGATGAATAAATGGGAAGACTTGAGCTAGAATCACAAAGCATGGACAAGCATGAATTAGTTACAGTCTTCACTACCAGAGAGGACATTTGGTTTAATGAGATGTATTTGAAAATTAATAATTATTATGATAACTAACATATTAGTGCTAGCTTATGAAATGTTTTACATATACTGAATTCACAGAATCAATGAGTTGGAGAGACCTGAGAGACCATCCAGTCCAATCTGTACTTGAATAAGACTCCACCTGAACACAGTATATATTCAAGTAATTATTCAATCTAATCGACTAGTATCCTTTCGTCTTTCCAATATCTTGACATTTAATCCTTCAATATATATAAAGTTTTATATATATATATATATATATATATATATATAATATATATAGTTAGTTGGTGTAGTGAATACCGTTAGACTTAGAGTCAGGGAGACCTGAGTCCAAATTTGACATCACAGCTGGCTGACCCTGAGCTTAACCTCTCTCACACTCAGTTTCCTCATCTATAAAATGGGATAATTTGAAAAGCATTTGATAAAGTAATGCAAAATTCTACCTTAGAGGCTCTCTTCCAACAAGTTGGTTCCTATTCATTCATCAAAATTATTCAATTCCTTGAAAGATATAAAAATAATAATAATAACCCTATTTGTTGGTGCTTTGATCATAAGTATCAGGTTAGACATAAAATAGGGAGATGTATGTTTGCCAGTTAGGTTTGTCGCGAGGACAAAATGAGATAACATTTTTAAGACACTGCAAATCCTAAAGCGCTATATAGATGCTAATATTATTCTCATTCTCATTATTATCATAAAATCAACACATGCAAATAATATTAACATAAAAATCCTCTGCATACATTTGTTCTAGTCTAGATGCTCTTCCCATCTTCATTTTCTTTAATACCATTTCTGTCTCCTCATAAAGCACATCAGAACTGTGGCCCTAAGAAATGGATTGGCACTATTATTATTGGTGGAGATAACCAAGTGGATAAAAACAAAACAAAACAAAACCTGGTTTTGTGAAGAAGAAAGAATTTTCCAGATTTTTATTTGTAGTTGGTTGGACAACCTATGGAGCTAACCCATTAGTACAAATATCTTGGATAGACACTGTGATGGTCACTGTGAAATCAACCAGGAGAAAGAGAGAGGTCTAAATGGCCCTTTTAGAAACTGTTCAGTACTTTTAATGACTTCAAGTCTCCCCCTGAAACAAAAGCCCACTTTTAAAAATCATCTGCCCTATTCTGGTGATTTTATATGATGCTATATAACTGAGTTGTGGAATAGCACAGTTTCCAAAGAATTATATTTTTGAATCATCCCAAGGGCAAAGAAGAAGTGCATGGTAGATACGAGTAGAATAAAAAGTATTAACAATAAAGATTTTTATGCAAGAATGGATGACTCTGTGTAAAGCACTATACTAAGTGCTGGCCGTTATAAATACTGCTTTCAAGGGGCTCATATTCTTTTTTCTTTTTGGATGGGGTAAATTAGGGCAATTGGGGTTAAGTGACTTGCCCAAGGTCACACAGCTAGTAAATGTTAAGTGTCTGAGGCTGGATTTGAACTTAGGTCTTCTTGACTCAAGGGCCAGTGCTCTATTCACTGAGCCACCTAGCCGCCTCACCACCTAGCCACCCCTAGAGGCTCATATTCTAATGGTGGAGATGACATATATGGAAAATTTAAGTGGCAAATTAGATGGAAAGATCCTGTGGTCCTTAGGGGGCACAGTGGCATAGCAGATGGTAATGAATGTTTTTTGATATCTTTTCTCCTGATAAAATAATCTCTGTTTCTGATGTTGAACCATCTGACAGTGCCAAGGATTTTCATAGTGAGAACTTTGGTTTCTGGTCTTCAGTAGCTTTGGCTTATGAGGAGTCATGAGCTGTAGAACCCACAGATATAATTTCCAGGTCACATTTCCATAGGGGTTGTTTTCTGGAATGGAAGGAATAAAGAATCAAGATAAAGGATAACATCAGGAAAAAAATATGTCTGAAAAAGGACATAGGCTGGTAATATAACTAGAATGAATAGTCTATGTGGTCCAGTGGTACCGAAGGAATGTTAAGAGATCTAGACGAAAGACACCAACATATTGACTAAACTGCCTATGGAAGATAGATGGGATGACAAGCAAAAGAGTTGCATAGTTTGAGAAAGCACTGATAGATTATGGTCTGTACCATTGGAAGGAGTGCCTCCCTCCCCCACTGATGAAATCTCACATATATAGAAGTATAAAAATAAATTCTACTTATCTATCACTTGGTTTTCACTCAATAAACATAATATTAAGCATATACTATGTGCCCCATACTGGAGAAGGATATGGCAAACCACTCTAGTATATTTGTTAAGAAATTCCATGGAAAATCCATAGGGTCACAAAGAGTCAGACACGACTGAATGACTGAATGACTGAACAACAACAAAAACAACAAATATCCTCTGTGCTAGACACTGGGAAGGTTAAGATAGTTCTTGCCCTCATGGAGCTTATAGTCTAATAGTGGGATAGGTAACAAATAAAAGATGGCCTAAGTGAAAAGAAAATCTGGAAAAATAAAAGAGGGAACTGGTGCTTTCAGATGTGTCCTCTGGCTTACCTCCCTCTTTATAGTTTCGGCCAGCAACATTTTAGCAGTGGATGAAAGGATGGGGAGTGGGGAAACAGATGGAATTGAGCACTGAAGATGCACTCCAGCAGATGTCATTAACACGGATTAAAAGAAGAAAATATTTAATTTAAGGTAAATACTAGAAAATAGAATCAGTGTATAAGCATTGGAAGAACCAACCTTTGTTGTTAGTCACTGTGTAGCGTGTGTGGAGAAGTCTGGAAATTAATGGCTGTATAAGACTGAGAGGAATTGTGTTTATGTTTATTCATGGTGCCATATCATGTTTCCCTCTCTTTTATAGGTGGTATGTGAGGGAGGTGATCATGGGTCCCATCTATGTCCCCTAAGTTTTTCTGTGTTGATCTATGATTGCCTTACATAGTACCTCAGAGCCAAGAGAGCTCCTCAAAAGGGAATTCTAAGCAATAACAATGTACATCATAAATTCATCCAAGGAAGTGTATATGTAACCTTCATTAGATAAATTCAGTCCATAATCCCTAGAGAATTGATGTAACCCAGCTGCTGAAATTAAGATCCTCCAGAAAACAATTCAGACTTTATGGATAGGCCAACCAACTATTCATTCCTCTGGATTCCCTTCTTCAAGCTCTGCCTCAATCCATAGCTTGAGATACACTCCCTACCTGACATGTCCTTTCCTCTAGATCATTGTCATAAATTGCATTTGTTACATATTTACCTATCCCTCTTTCTAATTTACTATGATAGCTCATCAGAAAGGCCAAGTAGGTCTTCAAGGCTTATTATGCAATTTTTGAGGTCACAGATTGTGTTTAAAAAATGTTTAAAGCTAAGACTCTCATCTTAACTCAATTTCCTTTTGCTTTCATCAAGGACCTGAGAGCTGCCAAAGTTCCTAGGTTAACTGATCTATCAATGGCGCCTCATTCTATCACAATATTCACTTTCAGTGGTAGTTCAAGCACTGAGGCATAGCTTTCATCTGAGGATGTCTGAATGATTTCAAAACACAGAGGCAATTTATTCTAAAACATTAAAGGGGGGATCACAGAGGGAGATCAAAGGGCATATCAGGATGGCTTCTTGATTCACAAAGTAGTAAAATGGAGCCCAGAGAGGAGACCACAACTTATGGCTTCAAGGAAACGGGCATGGAACTCCCCACCACTGCATGCCAAGTGAACATCACAGATGGGAATGGAGTGAGAAATACAAGTGAAGTTTCCATTCTGGAGGAAATAGGGAAGCAGATTTGGAAACAGTCCAAACTCAAAGGTCAAGAAAAGTATCATTTACATCTCTCCATGATTGAAAGTGTGCCTGAGAGCCTTGCTTTCAGAAACAGGAAGGTAAAGAAATCACCTTGGAATAAAAAAGGAGGAGCTTGAAATGCCTTTCTTCCATGTATCTGACTAACTCCGGACTCTTGGAGCCTGACCATTGCCCTTTAGCCTCTTCGGGTCCCCTTTTGCTCAGCAGTGCTGCTGTTTGGCATAGGGTACCTCTCTTGGCTGCATTCTAGTTTCCAACAAGTGACTGCTTCTGGGGGAAAATCCCTTGGCAATGAAAAATATGGGAAACTTTTTAAAAAAAATTCCAATGTATCCCTCTTCTGGGCATATGCTCCAAGAAGGCCAAAGGCAGAAAAGGCCAAAGTATGCTATAATATTCACAGTAGCATTTTTGTAGTAACAAAAAGCTAGAGATAAAGTGGGGACTTATCAATTGGGAAAGGACTAAATAAATTGTGGTATATGAATATAATGAAATATAATTTTAGCAAAAACAAATGAAAAGCATGAGGAATTCAGAGAAACAAAGGGAGACTTGTATAAACTGATGCAGGATTAAGTAAGCAGAACTAGGAGAACAACATACATAATGATTATAATGAGGTAATTGAAAATAACACTAATATATGGGGAAAAAAGGCCATTCACCATGAGTTCTCTCTTCTCCCTTCTTCCTCATCTCCTATTATTCAGATGCCTTCTGCCACTTTCTTTTCCTTCACTCCTATCTTACATGATGAAATGGTCTTACTCCTTACCAAGATTAACCCTCTACTTGTTCAAGTGATCCCATTTCATCCTGTCTCCTCCAACAGTTTGCTCTCTCTGTTATTCCCACTCTTTCACTTATTTTCAACCTCTCCCTGGCTCTTTTCTTATTGCCTACAAATATATTCATGTCTTCCCCATCCTGAAAAACTTCTCACTTGACCCTTCTATCCCTATAAACTATCATTTTGTATGTTTTCTGCCCTTTGTAACTAAACTCCTCAAAAAGGCCATTTACTTATCCTGTATATAGCTTGCTTCGTATATATTTGTGTTCATGTTGCCTCCCTCATTAGACTGTAAGCTCTCAGAGGGCAGAGATTGTCTTTGGTCTTTTTTTGTATCCTCAGTACTTAGCATAATGCCTGGCATATAATAGATGCTTAAGAAATGCTTATTGATTGACTGCTATCCTGATTAATTGCAATGACCCAAACCTGGTCCCAAGAACTAATGTTGAAACATACCTCCCTCCTTGAAGTAAAAAAAAATTATAGGAAGTGGAATGTGCCACTGTCAGATGTGAGCATTTTGTCTTGTTGGTTATGCTATAAATGTATCTTTGTTATTAAGAAAGGTACAATCAAGTGGTAGATTACTATGGAGGAAATTTTGGATATAAACTCATAAAGCAATTTTTTTTAAGTTCCATTGAACAATTTGAGGGAAAACCATAGAAAATTGGTTAATACATTCAACTTTCCCTTCCATGGTTCTCCTTGCTTAATATTTAGTCACTTACAATCAATCCCAGAGTACATCAAACTAAGCCAATCCCCCTAGGCTCTATATGGGATGATGGTAGAGGACTGGCTCTGTGACAATTATTAGATTATAAATTCTTTGAGATCAGAGAATTCATCTTTGTATCTCTGGCACATAGGTCAGTGCTTTATTCATAGTAAGTACTTAATAAATATTAGTTAAATGAAATGGAAGAGATGGAAGGAAGCAGTAAGGGAGAAGGAAATGATACAGAAAACTGCTGCTGGCACCAGATAACACGGGTGAATTTAATCACCTCTTCAAAATACTTTGTTTCACAGACGTGCACCAAAAAAACGTCACCAACTCGATATTGTAGAAATGGGGAGAACCACGTATTTGACCATAATAATGAGCTTGTGGCAATAATGTATACATCACAGCAAATTATGACAATGAAAAATGAAAATTCATCTTTGTGATTGACTCTTTATTGTACTTATAACCAGCGCTTAATAAGGAGATGGGGAAGAGGGAAAGTGTTGGGATTGGCTGCCTGACAACAACTCCCCATCATCTTCTCCATTTCCATGTACTTCTTAGCAGTGATTCTCAACCTTCCTAATGCCGTGACCCTTGAATACAGTTCCTCATGTTGTGGTGACCCCCCAACCATAAAATTATTTTCATTGCTACTTCATAACTGTAATTTTGCTACCATTATGAATCATAATATAAATATCTGATATGCAGGATGTATTTTCATTGTTACAAATTGAATATAACCCACAGGTTGAGAACTGCTGTTCTTAGGTTTCCACATAAAATGGCTATGGAGAAGTTACAGCTTATTCCTCCATTTTAATCACCCTGATAGGGACACTTTTACAGTTGATTGACATGGTCCATTTGTACTTTGGACCTTGTATGATGAACTTTGCACAACTTCAATTAATGTGGCAGAGTTCCTCTTTGGGCCTGCTCAATTATTCCCAACATTGATTAACTTTTGTGATATAAATGAATAAAGAACAAGGACAGATGGAGCAACATTCAAAATGCGTTCTTCTTACCCTTGTGAGTTCAGCCCTGATTGTGACATATGCTTAATAAACACTGGTTTGAATGTCTGTTGGAAGTTTTAGTTAAGTTTGGATGGAGGTAGTCAACGCAAGTCTTGAAATGTTTACAAACCCCTCTCCCCAGTTAATAATTCAGCAAAACCAACCCTTGTTTTTGAACATGGTGCAACATGTTGAACAATAAAAAGCCTGGCAAGTCCCATTGGCCAGTCTCCTCCAAAGATCCCCTCCAGGGAATCTCTCCATAGTAGTTGGCACCATCTTTCAGCTTGCCTACTTGCTTAAGGGTAATATGGCACTATGGTTATGTGTTGGATAGCGTTCCTCTCCACAAATTCCTTAAATTCAACTGAGAGAAATATATTCCCATTGTCAGAAGTTATGGTATCTGACAATATACTTGTGCAGATATTTGGCATAGAGCAGTCATTGTTTCAGGAAAGATTGAAACTGGAACATGGAACATTTCAAGCTATTTTGAGAAGAAGCTTACTCTCCCAGAAGTCCTAAGTCTCCCCCTGAGAATTTTCCAACAAAATCAATATTAATTCTTGATGAAATTTCCTTCTCACAGAAAGGTAGTTCTTTGGAAGTTCACACCAAGTAACCTGGCATGTACCATACTTTTTTTTTAAACAACCATTTAAATATCCAAGTTAATTTCAGGTCACCAAATATCTAGTCATGACTTTCATGAAAATAATCTCCAGATGTGCTGCAAATAGCCTATTCAATACAATATGATGACTCCCTTTTGGAAATGGCTGAATGGTTTCTCAATAAAAGGTCTTCTTTATGGGCAGATACCTCATGCTGCTTGTGAAGAACACTTTGCCTCAGACAGTCGATCTACTTATTCAATGGTTAGCAGAGTGCCTAGAACATAGTATGTTAAATGTTGATTGATTGATTAATTGATCACCTCAACACCTAAGGTTAACACTTAGGGCATGGTAATAATTGGTTTTTTTACTCATTAATTTATTTGCTTCTTCCTTCATTAAGTAGAAGTAACCTTGAAGGGAATATTTTTCAATGATCTTCTGATTATCTGATTGATCTGGGAGTCTACAAAGATAGGGGTATAGCAGAAAACATTGGACATGGAGTCAGATGACCCTGCCCTTGACACTTACTAGCTCTGTGGTCATGAACAAGTCACTTGACCTTCTGATTTCTCAGTTTTATTATCTGTGAAATGGGAATGATAATACCAATAATACTCCCCATTATAGGGCTGCATTTCTTAAGTAGGCACTTAGCAAATGTTTGAAATACATAAATGGCAGGAAGCAGTAAAGAAGGAAGGAAAGGTAAAAACTGGGCAAATACCAAATAAAAGGATAAATTTAAGCACCTCTTCAAAACGCTTTGTTTCAAAAACATCATTAAAGAAAATGACAAGTTTCTGTTGCAGAAATGATGCATACCACATATCAAATAACTGGTGTACAATCTCTTACAAACCTTAGCAGAGTTCTTAATCCATTTTTGTGTCGTGGATCCCTTCGGCAGTCTAGTGATGCCTATGGATTCCCCTGAGTTATTTCATAAATGTATTAAATAAAAATTCACAGAAGTACAAAGGAAACCAATTATAGTGGAATACAGTTATCAAAATTAAAAACAAAAACCTTATAGACCATAGGTTAAAAACCCCTGCCACTTATAAATGCTGACTTTTATAATTAATCTTACGGTTTGGTTAGCACACAAGGGAAGAGTTACTTAATAGCCAGAATTCCTGTGAAGTAGTCATAGAATAGTAGGGAATCTTTAGTGGCTGATGGCTTAGGTCTTAGGATAATGTCCTGAGCTATTGCTCTTTCATATTTTTAGACAAATTCATTGTTCTAGGAGCTGAACACGAAGGTTTCAATTCTTCATCCATAGGAACATAATGACAAGTGTAGGCTTGTCCAAAAATAAGTGTTCCTCAAGAGATTGTTACCAACTAGATTTGTAAAGGCACCTTTCATGGAGGTAGTTGTAAAAATTCTTGACCCGTATAGAAAAGTGAGTGCTTCTTTGCACATTTGTCTTGATTTAGTTCTGACCTGTAATTTAACTCATTATTGAGAAGTAACCAATCATTGCCTCACTCCTTCTGGCATTTAGTGGTCAAACAGAGTTTTAACACAACGAGGTGGAACATCTCTAGCAAGAAACAATGGTTTGGGTTCTTCATGATGAATTCCTCTTCCCGTTGTCAAAGATGCAAGACGGCGGGAAGGCATTAATGCAAATTCTGGGGTGTGCTCTTTAAACTGGAGAGAGGATGAGGCTGTAGCAAGTGTGCTTCACAGTCCAGTTGGAAAATTAGAGGATTTAGAACTAACCTCCTTATTGGGCAATGAGAAGAAGCATAGTTAGGACTCAAGTCATCCCAGCAATTCCAACCTCACCAACACACCAGTGAGCTCCTGGTAGTCTTTGGTTAACTGTTAGGTCTTATTACCACCCTCCTCCCCACCCTCACTGCTCCACACATAAGTGCTCAGTAGTGTTTGTTGATCAACTGACTAGAATGTAAGCTCCTTGAGGGTAGGGACTGTCCTCACTTTTGTTTTTGTAACTCCAGTGCTCAGTAAAGGACTTAGTACATAGAGAGGGTTATGGTAATAAGTGTTTTTTTCATTCATTCATTTATTTGTTCCTTCATTCAATATGATTATTTTATCAAAGTAACCTTGAAGAGAATATTTTTCAATCATCCTCTGATTATCAGAATAAAACATAAATCAAGGAGATACACACTTGCTAAAGCGTTTGCTTCTGTCACAGGGGATATCCTGAGTAGAGTCCAAATGGAAAATGAAAATGAAGTCCAGATGCTCCTGTTTGCAGACGACATCATGTTCACTGCATCAAACCCAAGGCTACTCCAGAATCTTCTCAAAGAAGACCTCCAGGTTCTTTTGTGTTGTATAGCAACACTTATGGACAACAAAGCATCCCTGAGTTCTCATGGGTACTTGGGAAGAAAAGTTTGAGATTAAGACTGAACTAGACCTCTGCAACCACCCCGAGGATCCATTTAAGTCCCAAGTCCTTTGTTACACTATTGAGTCTAAAATATTCTGATTCATTGAGAGGTGGGAACAGGAAGGGGAAGGAAAAAGGGGGATTCCAGAAGAGTCCAGTTCTCTTAGGATTAGTTTTGACTGCCCAGCTATCATTCATTGATGAGTCATACAAAGTTTTCTGTAGCCTCTTACATAGCCAGCCTGGGGTATCTCCAGGAAGTATCTTGCTTCTCTCCAGGAAAAAAAAAAAATAGCTTTTTTTCTTGTTCTTTGACTAAAAACACATTTCACTCTAAAATGGATTCTTTTAGCCTGAGTATGGACACAATTTTAAGCTCATTGTGTCAAGGAAGTCTATTTTATATTATAGTTTTTTTTGCATATGTGCATGCTATATGTTATTAGTTGTATTCCTTATGTATGTGTCTGACTCTCCTGCTCTAGACTCTATAAAGTCAGAGATGTCTTTTGATTATTATTGCTAGCCCATACCACACTTCTCTGCTCATAGTAGGGACTCTATAAATGTTTGTTGAATAGCGTAGTGATAGCAATTTTATACCTGATGTTAGGAGAACTGGGTTTAAATTTTAACAATTTCTATTATAGCCTTTTCTACTCTTCTTTGTGTCTTGAAATGTTTGTATTTCAGAAGAAAGTAGAAAGTTCAGAAGAGGATGCAGACAAGCGGGTGTTGTGGGTGAAATCAGAAGCTGAGATCATTTTAGCAGTGGAAATGACATCAAAGAAGAGCTCAGCCACTACACTCCAAGGGCCATGGGACTTTTCCATCTGACATGCAACTAAAACCTTCCATATATGTTCTACCCCTTTAAAATGTGAACTCCTTGAGAGTCAGATGGTCTTATTTTCCATTTATATTCTTACCAATTAGCACAGTGTTCTGCATATAGTAAGCACTTGTTAAATTCATTCATTCATGCCACCATATTAAATTTAATATATACATAAAGAAAACAAGCTATACATTAATAAAAATTCAGTTTTAGATATAAATCTTTTTTTGTAGGTGAAAATATTCCTTCTGGTGATGTTTGTTAAGTCCACAAAAAAAAAAAAAGGAAAAAATAGAAATATGTGGGTTGCTGAAAATTGTTAAATTTATAGTAAAAAGAGAAAACGTAAATGTCAGAACAAAACAACTGTCCTTTTCCTAGATGCTTGAACATTTCTGGGCCTTAGGGTCCACATTTATATGGGGGTGAGAGGAGATGGATAAGCATTTACCAGAGCCTGTACTAAGCTCATTTATCTATTACCTCATTTGAGATTCACATGTTATTATCTCCATTTTACAGGTGAGGCAGAGATTAAGTGACTTGTTTAGGGCCACATAGCTAGAAAGTATCTGAGGTTGGATTTAAAATCAAGTCTTCCTGGCTCCAAGTCTGGTGCTCTATCTGCTGTACCACCCAGCTGCCTTTGTAAAAGGAAGTTAATAATACTTGTACTCTCTGCTGCACAGGATCACTGACAAGTACACACTTTCCCTTATCTCTGGGGGTGTAAAGAATATAAATCTTTCCTCTTCCCCCTTATGGGGGAGGTGAAGAGAAATAGTGATAAAAAATATAAATTTCAGTAATTATGGTTCTTATTAAATTGACTGAGAGCTACCATATCCTAGTGGATATAAAGCTGGCCTTGGAGCAGAAAGACTTGGATTCAAATCTCACCCCTGGTTCCTATTAGCCAAATGATCCTGGGCAAGTCACTTAACTTTTCAGTACTCTAGGTAATTTCTCAGATTACAAATTACAAAGAAGGTAATAACCTGCATCGGTAGAAGGAATGCCCTTACCTGAGAGTTTCCTATACCAATGACATCTCAGGTCCAATCCCAAACCCTATTGAATCGAAAAAAAAATCACAATGCCACTGGCACTGTAGAACTTACAAGGTTAGAAATTGAGAAACTATGATCACCTCCACTAATGGGAGATCACTATTCATTTCCTCACAAATTCAGAACTGGGCAGAACCT
The DNA here is from genome assembly GCA_028646515.1 of Pseudochirops corinnae. NCBI lineage: Eukaryota > Metazoa > Chordata > Mammalia > Diprotodontia > Pseudocheiridae > Pseudochirops > Pseudochirops corinnae. Next base: position 84,658,149 of record CM053586.1, on the reverse strand, counting down.
TAAACACATCCAAGATGAGTAAACTAAAGCCCAGAGAGGCTAGGTGACTTGCCCACAATCACAAAGTAAGTGAGTGGCAGATTCCAAACCAAAACTTGTCTTCTTACTCCCAGGTCCAATGCATTTCTAATACCATGTTGCACCATTTCTCAGTTTGCAACATGGGTCATAACATTCTTGCATATAATTTTCTATATCTGAAACCTAGATCTTTTATAAAGGTTAGCGAAAGTCTACCAAGATCTGCACGAATCCAATGTCCTCCCCATTAGCTGAGGAGTTACCCAAGTTTGGTTTTGTTTGGGGCCAGGAACAATTTAGTCATAGCTCTCTTACTAATATCGCTACCACCACCATTATAAATAACAAGAAAATGGACTAAACGAGCAAAGTTTTATGATCTGTGGCCTGGACCACGTAGTAAAAATATTAAGCCAAAAGGAGAGTAAAAGAATTTATATCATAAATAGGTTTTGATATTATGCTCCTGCTCTTAATTATTTTTTTGGTGAGGGATGGGAGGGGTTGCACAATTTTCACATATTATTTACTGGACATTAAGGTATTTTTCCTTTTGTGAACCTGGATTCTAGTGAACCACGCCTCTGGGATAGTGCAGGATGTGAATCATGACTCATTAAGATAAATACATGGAAGTGGATGGCACAGGTAGCCAGGCTAGGGAAAGCTGTATAATGCTTATTAGCTCCAACTTATCTCAGCTGTGCCAATGAGCACATAGCCAGGGGAGTCTCAGAAAGAGAAAGTTGGTGGGAGGTCTACAGGAAGACATAAGACTGGAAGAGGAAACAGAGTTTAGTCTGGTAAAGGCCTGTGTTAAGAAGCCTCCAGGGCCCTAGAAGGTCAGGGAAGAGATCATGGCAGCATGGGAAATGTGATCCAGGTATAAATGACTTCCAGAGGAGAGGACAATTATTTGTTTTCTTTCTTTGTATTCCTGGCACTTAATGCAGCATCCTACACATAGTAGAAATTGGTTGGATTATATTGAAAAGGGTAATAGAGTAAACACACAAAATTCATTACAAGCACAGAACCATGTCTTAGCACCATAACATCCCTTTTCTACATGTTTGTAATGTTCAGATCAAATCCTGTGCAGATATAGTTGCCTTCCCACATTGCTTGCAAATCCCCCACTCTGCTTTAATTGTGTGGAAGGGATTTGGCAGGGGATTTTGATAGGAAGTGAGGAGAGGGATGTGGCCCAGGCAGAGAGGTGTCATGCTCCAGCTCAATATCAGAGGAAAAGGATGTCAGGATTGTGGTGGCTTGTTCTTCACTGGGATTGGCTTCTAAGTACAACTCACTGTGCCTTCAATAAGTTAGCCAAGGCCAGAATAATAGCAACTAGTATTTATATATCCACTTACGGTTTTGCAAAGCATGTAACCTACATTAACTCACTTGATTCTTACAATAACCCTGTGGATTAATTGCCATTATTGTCTTTACAGATAAGTAAACTGAGGCTAGGAGAGTTTAAAAAATTTGGTCAGGGTTATACAATTAGTAAGGCATCATTGAAACTCAAGTCTTCCTGACTCTAAGCACAGGTTTCTAGCCACTGCACCACTTGTTTGCCAGAAGTTGTCTGAACACTTAAACAACAACCAAAAAGCTGAAATGTTGTGGGTGGGGTGAAGCATCAAATGTCCTAAGTTTCAGTTTACAGCAGATCCGAAGTACCATAATCTCACACTGAGAATCCTATGTCCACCTCCCTGATGTCATTGGTCTTCGTTGAGAATGAAGATTGAACAAGACCCTACATCCAACATTTCTCCAAGGTTTCTGCCACTGTTTCTGATGATTGTTCCTACTGGAAATGTAATTCTAACATTCTATGAATACTGTATTTGTTCATCCTCCTTTGTCTGCTTTAGGGGGGAAACACAGTAATGGGGAACTAAGGGAATCTCAATATGTATTTGTCATAGAATTCCTGAGTGTAGATCAGGGGTGGGGAACAAGGCCACATGTGACCCTCTAGGTACTCAAGTGTGGTCCTTTGACTGCATCTAAACTTCATAGCACTTGAGGACCTAGCGGCTGCAAGTTCCCCACCCTTGGGACCCTAGATCAATCTTATGTCTGGGAGAACTTTTTGTGTTGAGGAGAGAGCTTACAACTACTTGGCCAGAGTTAGATTTTTCTAAGTTGTCACTTTGTTATTAAGTACAATTTGCTATATTTTATATATTATGTTCTATGCTGAGAAAACAACAACAACTACAACCACCCAGTAACAATTATATACACCATTCAGGCATTTGTGTCAGCCAAGGTGGAGAATCAACTTAATTATACCTAGGACGCATAATTAACACTTGAAAAAGTACTATTAAATCCAAAGGAAAGAGACTGGATTTTTCCCAGTGGATTAGAATTCTGAGCTAAATTCTAAGTAGTCAAATCCACCAGTCTACACACTCCCTTAACGAAGAGTTAGTGGGGACAGGTAGGTGGGGAAGTGAATAGAGCATAGGTCCTGGAGTCAGGAGGACCTAAGTTCAAATCTAGCCTTAGATACTTAACACTTACTAGCTGTGTGACCTTGGACAGGTCACTTAACCACAACTGCCCTGCCTTCCCCCCTCCAAAAATAATTTTTTTTTAATTTTAAATATTAAAAAATGAGTTAGTGCTACCTGACTAAGAAAAGATGGAATTTATACATCTTAATAAATGTTAGATAACAGTTGAGGCTGTTATGTTCTGCACTTACTCCTTTTCCAAATCTCTCGGGTCTTTGCTAAGAAGGCCAGTATAAAGAATCTCCCCACACAACATTTCTACCAATCAATGAACAAACATTTATTAAATCCATACTGGGTGCCAAACACTTCATAAAGTGCTGGGGATACAAAGGAAAAGAAAGAACAGTCCTTGCCCTCATGGAGCTTACATTTTAACAAAGGGAGCAGAATTTGGGAAGCAAGCAATAGTGATATAGGTGGGGTCACGTTCAGGCTCATATGACCTATCTGAATTCTGCCAGCCAAGCTTGCTTCCACTTTCTTCCTTTCCGTGGAGGAGGAAGCTAAAGGAAACGAGAGTAGGTAACACAAAAAACCAAGACACATGTCAGACTGAATCTGCATTAGTTAGAAGTCAATCTAACTTGATCTAACAAGTTCCAGCTGAGTAGGTTGGTCAAGCCCAAGAACAAGACCAGGAAGAAGGGGCTGAGTTAGGCAAGAGAAGAATGACTAAGATCTGAAGCTTAGTTCCCCGTACGGTAGAACCTGGATTAACTGTTGTACTTTTCGTAATCTTGTAAACTTTCCCTTCTTCTTTATTTTTTTGACTGTAAACCCTACTGTAAGTTTCCTTATAGTTCTATTGTTAAACTTTTAAATGCAAATAAAAGAAAGATCTTGTGTTGTCTTCAGGAAGCAGGAAGCAGGCCGAAGGAGAAAGGAAGATCGCTCAGGTCCTCTATTGAAGGGGTGACAGGAATCCAGGTAAAGGGATGGTAGTGAGAACTAGCCACAAATACTACCAAGACAAGGCCGAGGCTTACTGGGAAATGAAAAGTGGGTTTACTTTGTTCTGTTGGTCAAGGATTTGGCATGGGGACAAAGGTAAAAATGTCCTTGGATACAGAGAAACAGGATTTCTACGGTTGACATTGGTCTGATAAAAGAAAGTGACCACACTTAACATGACCCGTTTTCAGTCTTCTGATTTGTAAACTAGGGATGATAGCTTACTTCACTGGGTTTTTGTGAGGATTTAGTGAGCTAACATATGTAAAAGAACTTTGCAAACCCTAGAGAGCTGTAAAAATCCTAGTGATTGAAATGTTATTGCCTCTCAAACAAAACAAAACAAAAACTTTAAATAGAAGCAAGGACTTTGGGACCTGCTTAAAAGATGGGGGGGGAGGCGAGGGAACAAAGGAAATTCTAACCAAATGGTAGTGCTTTACAAAAAGTGCTTTCCCCAAGGTTCTGTCCTTGGCCTTTCTAATCTTTTTCATGGAGCTGCAAAGTCACAGAATATCAGGGTTAAAAGAGACCTGATTTTGTCTCTGCATGCTCTCCCTCCCCCTACCCCCTTATCTTGACTGAAACCAGGCCTCCACATCACTTCCTGGTCATTTCCAAACCACTCTGCCTACACTCTGGTATCCCTATCCAACTTTTTCTCCTCACTCTCCTCCCACCTGAATCTTGGACTCTGTCCCTGGGATTCTGGACTCTGATAAATGAGTTTTTGCTTTGGTTTTCCTGGAACCAAGCCTCCACATTACTTTCCAGCCATTTCCAAAACATGCCATTGTGCACCTATAGGTATGTTCTCTTTTCTAGCTCCCCTATATGTGCTACCTTCCCTGATTAGAATATAAATTCCTTGAGGGCAAGAATTATCTTGTTTACTTGTTTTTGTGTCACCAGTACCTAGATCAGGGATGGGGAATATGGGGCCTTAAGGCCTGGTCACTCTTAAGGATTTAGAAGGCCTTAAGGCAGCAGTTCTCAACCTGTGGGTTATGTTCAATTTGTAACAATAAAAATGCATCCTGTATATCAAATAGATTCCTAACAGTAACAAAATTACAGTTATGAAGTAGAAACGAAAATAATTTTATGGTTGGGGGTCACCACAACATGAGGAACTGTATTAAAGGGTCACAGCATTAGGAAGGTTGAGAACCACTGCATTAAGGCCTCAGGTTCCCCATCCCTGGCCTAGATTATACTAAACACTTAACAAATGTTTTGTCATTCATTCATTCACTCTCTCACTCAGGAACTCATTCACTGCCATGGTTTTAAAACCATTACTATTGGAATCTGGATTTCCAGCCCTTACCTCTTTCCCAAACCCCACTTCTACATTTTCAGTTGTCTACTGGACATCTTTATCTGGATCTTCTACTGATTCCTTCAAGTCAGCACATCCAAAAATGAACTCATTCTTTCCCACCAAAAACCTCCTCCTTCTTCTAATTTCATTGTTTCATTCAGTGTCATAGCCTCAGTCATAATCTCAGTCACCAATGCTAGAAACTTCAAGAGACATCTTTGATTATTTTGTGTCTTTATTACTCCCCTTCCTCATCCTCCGATCTAGTTATTAAATCTCATGGAGTCTCCCTTTTTCAAAGTTCCTTATTCTTGTACTCTGGCAATAACCTCTTAACCTGTCTCCCTTCTCTCCTGTCTCTCTACAATGTATAATCAGTCTTATACAACACTAATAGATCTAATCTTCCTAATTCCTGACTTTTTTTTAGTAACTCAAAAAAAAAAAAAGTAAGGTCAGAAAACTTCATTGGCTCCAAAATGGCTGCCAAATGATATTCAGGTATCTATTTTTTTTTTTTGCTTTTTTTTTTTTTTTGGAGAGGGAGAAGGGAGGGCAATTGAGGTTACGTGACTTGCCCACGGTCATACAACTACTAAGTGTTAAGTATCTGATGCTAGATTTGAACTCAGGTTCTCCTGACTCCAGGGCTGGTGCTCTATTCACTGAATCACCTAGCTGCCCCAGATGTTCAGGTTTCTTGACCTAGTATTCAAGGTCTTCTCTAATTTGGTCCCAACACGTTTCCAGATTTGGAAACATACTGCTCCCCAATATGCATCTTATGCTACATCTTAACTAGAATACTTGATGTTGACTGAATACTGTATGTTATATCCTAAATTCTCCAACTTCCCTTTGCTCACCATTTTTACATCTGGATTACTTATACCCTTCCTCCCTCATCTCCACCTGTTGAAGTTCCCATCTGTCCAAGATGATAGATAGTGTGAGTCTGCAAATATAAGTTGCAGAGAAAGTGCCAACCTAAATTGATAGAGTTTTCTCATCAGGAAGTTCCCTATTGCATCCTATTCCATCCCATCTTCTCCAGCAGATTGCCTCTTTTATCATTCCTGCCCTCACTTGATTTTTTCTCTGCCTCTACTGGTTACTTCCCTACTCTCTACAGACACACCTATCCCCATCATTGAAAATCCTTCACTTGCTCCATCCATCCTGTATTTTTCTTCCATTTTGTGGTTAAACTTCTTGAGAAGTCCACCTATAATTGGTGCTTCCTCTTCCTTCCCCCTACTTCTTAATTCTCTGAAGTATGGTTTCCAAACTCATCATTCAACTGAAACTTCTCTCTTCAAAGTCACCAATTAGATTGCCAAATTGAATGGTCTTTTCTGAATCCTCACCTTTTATGACCTCTCTGCAGCCCTTTGAAACTGCCAATCACCCTCTTCTCCTTGATACTCTTCCTTGTAGGTTTTTATGATGCTATTCTGTCATGGTTCTTCTACCACCTGTCTGACCATTCCTTCTCATTCTTCTTTACTTGATCCTCAGTGATGCTCACTCACAAGGAGTATCCCCCAAGGCTATTTCCTTTGAATTCGTCTTTTCTCCCTCCATAGTATTTCATTTGATGATCTCATAAGTTCTCATGGAGTCACTTATCATTTCTATGCTGATGATTTCTAGATTTACCATCCACCTCTAACCTCTTTCCTTACCTCTATTCTCAAATCTCCAATTGCCTGTTGATTATCTCAAACTATGCCTCATGGACATTTTAAATTCAACATGATCAAAACTGACCTTAGCACATTTCCCCCCAAACCTTCCCTCTTTCTCATTTTCCCATTAAGGGAAAACCTAGTCACCTAGGTTTGCCCCCAAGGCATCATCGCTCACTTCTCATTGTCTCTTATTCCCAATATCCAATCTGTGACTAAGTCCTGTTGATTCTGCCTTTGCACCACCCCTCTTATCCTCTGACAATCCTCTTCTCTCCTTTGACATTGCCACCACCCATGCAGTCCCTCAGTACCTCATGCCTGCATTATTTTTTTTTTTGCTTTTTTTTTGGAGAGGGGAAGGTAGGGCAACTAGGGTTAAGTGACTTGCCCAAGGTGACATGGCTATTTTTGTGTTAAGTGTCTGAAGCCAGATTTGAACTCAGGTTCTCCTGACTCCAGGACTGATGCTGTATTCACTGTGCCACCTAGTCGCCCCTTGCCTGCACTATTGTGAAAGCTCATTCAAGTCTCTTCCCACTCTAGTCTGTTCTTCACTCAGATGTCAAACTGATCTTCTAAACTTTAGAATCTAAAGCATGTCTGGCCATTTCAACACCCTTCTCCTCCTTCCCACCCCCCATTCAATTAAATCCAGTGGCTCCCTACTATCTCCAGGATAAAATATAAATTCCTCTGTCATTTAAAGATCTTTATAAACTGCCCCTTTCCTACCTTCTAATCTTACATGTTATTCTCGGCCACACACCATGTGATCCAATGCCACTGACCTTTTTGTTGTTCCTTCAACTCCCATCCCTGTGCATTTTCACTAGCTATCTCCTGTGTCTGGAACTTCTCTGTGTTCATCTCTGGTTCCTGTCCTCCATGGCTTTCCTTAAATCCCAGCTAAAATCCCACTTTCTATAAGCAGTCCTTCCAGATTCCCTTTAATGCTGATGCTGGATTCCCTCCATTGATTATCTCTCATTTAACCTGCATATCTCATACAGTAAATTGCAGTTTGCATATTGTCTCCCCCATTATGCTGTGAGTTTCTTCTGAGCCAGGGATTTTTTTTTCCTTTTTGTATCCCTAGCACTTGGCATAGTGCCTGATGCATAGTAGGTACTTAATAAATGTTTGTTGATAAGCTGACTATACCAGTGAAATTGTAGAGCCTATCCCTATCCTGCCTGAGGTAGAGCTGAAGTCCCATTTCTTTCTGTGAAGCTATACCTAACCACCCAACTGAATGCGACTCTTTCCACTTTGAACTTTCTACCTCTATTTTTCACTTATTTCCATCTATTTTGTATTCTAATTATTAGTGTACCTGTCTTGTCTCCCTGGGCAGCTAGGTTGCACAATAGATAGAGCACCAGGTCTGGAGACAGGAAGACCTGAGTTCAAATCCGATCCCAGACACTTGCCAACTGTGAGACACCTGCGTAAGTCACTTAATCCTATGTGCCTTAGTTTCCTCATCCACCTCAAAATGAGCTGGAAAAGGAAATGACAAACGACTCTAGTATCTCTGCCAAAAAAAAAGAAACAAAATGGAATTGCGGAGTCAGACAGGATTGAAACGACAGAACAATAACAGCTTGTCTCCCTATTGGATTGTAAGCTCCGAAAGGCCATATTCTTTGCATCCCCTTACAGTTAACCTAGCATGTACTTTATACATTGTATCATGGTGACAATTTGAGTATGCTCTATACCCCGAAAATAAGATTTCTTTGAAAAGAAAATGTAAGTTGTCACTGAAGGATCAGTGATTTTTTTCCAGCTTTTTATTAGTGTAGAAAACTCCCTCCACCAAGGGTGTTCTGTCCCCGATTTTCTAGTTAAGTCCTAGGAAGTGACCTGAGGCTCAACGAGGTTAGTGACTTTCTTAGGATCATATTCCTGGTAAGAGTCAAAAACAGAAATGAGACTCACGTCTTCCAACTTCAAGCCCAGCAAGCTTCTAACTATGCCTCAACCACACTGCTCAACAAAACTGTCATATAAAACACACAGACCTACTACTTAGGAAAAATCTAGTACTCCTTATTTCTATAAGTAAGTGTGCTTTTGCCATATAGAAATGGAAAGCATTATGGTTAACCAAAGATAACCTAGGAAATTGGGGAAATGTTGCACGGCTAAAGACAAGTGCCAACTTCTCCCCATCTTGCCCGTGTGAATGTCTTGGCTGGGGATGAGCTGCATGTTCTGTGGGGACTCTAACGCAAAGGAGCCAACTTCCTCCTGAACCTGAACAGTTCCCTCCCAACACCCTGTTTTAGATAAAAAAAAAGGTCTTTTGATGCCAGAACGTTGGCAGGCTTTTCTTTTTAGAAAAAGAGAGGGATGCAAGGTCACTTTGTCTCAGCATCTTCTTTCCCCTTGCAATGTTAGGAAACATCCATACTCCATAGGTTAGTTCACCCCCTACTTTGTTTCTTCACTTAATATCACAGAGGAACCCTCACTGGTGAGGTGATAACTCTTTTTTTTTTAGAGGGAGCAAGGCAAGGCAATTAGGGTTAAGTGACTTGCCCAAGATCACACAGTTAATAAGTGTGTCAAATATCTGAGGTAGATTTGAACTCAGGTCCTCCTGACTCCAGAGCCAGTGCTCTATTCATTGCACCACCTAACTACCCCAAAGTGATAACTCTTTAGGATGATAGACTCCTAGCAATCCCTTTCTACCTATTCCTACCATCCTGGGAGGTTTACCTTGACCCTTTACTCTTCCGTACCTTCCCAAATGGCAAGCAGTTGCCATTTCTTGTCAATTCTGTATCTACAACACTTCTCCTATCTCTTCTTTGGCCTCCAGTAATACCACTACCTAGTTCAGGGCCTCATCACTGTTTGCCTGGAGTATTATAGTTACTCTCTAACTGGTCACCCTGGTCTGAGTGTTTCTTTTCTGCTCTAACCTCCTCATAACTCCCAAAATGAGATTTCTTTGTTTTTTTGGGGGGGGGTTGTTTTTTGGAGGGGTTGGTAGGGCAATTGAGGTTAAGTGACTTGCCCAAGGTCACATGGCTAGTTTTTGTGTTAAGTGTCTGAGGCTGGATTTGAAATCAGGTCCTTCTGACTCCAGGGCCAGTGCTCTATTCACTGCTCCACCTAGCCGCCCCTCAAAATGAGATTTCTTTTTTTTTTTCTTTTAAATGACTTATTTACTTTTAATTTACAAGATTCAGTTCCATATTCACTTGAGTTTCAGATTTTCTCCCCTCCCTT
>CM053586.1:84588573-84647879 GCA_028646515.1 Pseudochirops corinnae | reverse complement strand
AGAGCATTTTTCCATATGCTTAAAGATATCTTTAATTTCTGCCTCTGAAAATTGCCTGTTCATATCCTTTGATTTGATGATGATAAATCCCCATTTATCAATTGGGGAATGACTTGTATTCTTATAAATTTTACTTAATTCCCTGTAAATTTTGGAAATGAGGCCTTTATCAGAGACATTGGTTGTAAATATTCTTTCCCAATTTCCCACTTCCCTCTTAATCTTGGTTACATTGGCTTTGTTTGTACAGAAACTTTTTAATTTAATGTACTCAAGATTATCCACAAAATGAGATTTCTAAAGTACATAATTGACCATGCCACTACCAAGCTCGATTCAGTTTCAATGGCTTTCTATTGTCAATAGGTTCAAAAACAAACTCTTCTGTTGGGCACTGTGAAAGGCACTTAAAGACTGTTACAACATGGTGACAATCTAGTTTTTTAGCCTTATTATACATTTTTCCCTTTCATGCACTCTAATCCACTCAGGTTGGACTTCTTCCTATTCCTTACACATAACATTCCATATCCTATCTCCATGTTTTTGTGTAGGTAGCATGCTGCCCATACCTGGAGTACACTCCTTCCTTACCTCTACTTTTTAGCCTCCCTAGATTCCTTCAAAACTCTGCTTAAAGGAGTCACCTTCTAAATAAAGCCAATCTTTACTCCTTCAGCTGCTATTGCCTCCCACGCCTACGCCAAATAAAATTAACCTGTATTTATTTTGTATGAGAAGCAGCTATCTTTTTGGTGGATGGAGAGTTGGCCTGGAAACCAGGATGGTCTGTGTTTAATTCTTGCCTCTGACCAATGCCATGTGACCCCGGAGAAAGTCATAACTTCTTAACACCCAGATGACTTTCTAAGTTAGTGGAGGGAATTTCCTAAGCAATTGGTCCCTACGTAGATAATTTCATAGCTCTAGTTTAATAGATAAGTATATATGCATGTGTATTAGCACACATACATATATGTGTGTATATATTTATGTAATTGTACATATATATGTATATATATATATATATATACATTAGAATATACTTATATGTTTGAATATTGTCTTTCCTGATAGAATGCAAACTCCTTGAAGACAGGGCTTATATGATTGTTTCCCCTTTATATCTCTAGAGCCTATCACAGTATCTGACACAAAAAGGTATTTATCTAAATGCTCATGCTCTGACTGATATTAAATGACTTATATTAAGATCTGGGATTTCCTTTTTCTTAATCAACTCATTTTCCTCTTCTCACCCCATTATCCTCTTCTCCTTGAACAGATTGCAGTAAGGTGAAGGACTGTCCACTTGGAATTCTACTCCGTTACCCAATTCAGCTCTGCCCAAGTCTTGGGGATATATGTTGAGCCCTTGTAACATCCCCAATCAAAAATGGTTATGAGTAATTCTGGGGCTTCCAAAGGTTATGAATAGACAATCATCTCCCCGTGATGATTTGTGGGAACCTGGGAAGAACTCCCTATCCCCAAATATCTGCCCCATTAACCTTGCTAGTGATGCCTTGCAAAAGAACGATTTGTTCTCTGGGCTCTTGAAGGGTTTTGTTGTTGTTTTGGTTTGTTTTTTTTTTCTTCAGGAGTCCCTATTCAAAATCAAATATACATTTGAATGTATAACATAACTAGATATCTAGTTATATCTAGATATCTAGTTATACATTTGAATGTATAACATAACTAGATATATGTATAACTAGAATCCATAACAACAGAATTCTCTATCAGCTTATTTTAATGAAGGACTTTCCAGAAGAGTTGAGAACAAGATCTTGAGTGAAGTAGACTCAGGATAGTCCCTGAGGAAGAAAGGAGATGACTCAGTCAGTCAATAAACAAACATTTATTAAAGGCGTACTAGCAGGACACCTGTGCTAGGGACTACAGATACACAGACAGAAATGAAACACTTCCTGCTTCCAAGGAGTTTGTATTCAACCATATTCACATACAAGTATATACATAATAAATACAAGGTCATTTGGGGGAGGAGATGGCTAGTAGTTGGGGAGATCAGGAAAGGTCTATTTTCCAAGGTAGTGCTTGACCTGAATTTTGAAAGAAAATACAAAATTGTAAGAGACTGAGGTGAGGAGGGAATGCTTGCAGGCATTGAGAGAGTCTACCTGTACAAAAGCATGGAGATGGGAAATAGATTTCAGAATGAGAAGATAGAAGGTCACCAATTTTAATGACTTCTCAATCTTTAAGACTGACCAAAAGATAAGATACTACCCAAGGTCATCTGGTATTTTTTTTTGTATTTGATTAGAAATCTCCAGGAAAGTACTAGAAATGCTTCCCAGGTTTCTTTAGACTTGGGATATTAGGATCTACCCTTTTTCCTTTATCTTCCATCCATGAGTCACTGTAGACTGGTTTAGGCCTTCCTAGACATGTACTCTCTCCTGCTCCATTTTACCTCGAATACAGATTCACAATCCTGAACTCAATTAAAGCCAGGGTAGTCTCTTGAGGTGGGTTGGATGGACCACTAGGCCAATGTCTAGTCCCCTGATATCACGGTTTCTATAGAGACATGGTGAGAGAGAAGCTAGACCTTCTTATGGCCATTATTTTAAGAAATTCAAATTCCTTAGCTTTTAATTTCTTTTTAGCATCCCAAAAGCAATGCCAATAAGTAGCCATGCTTTTCTTGAATATGTACTAGAACAAAGAGGACAACATACCCCACATCTTGCATATTAACAAGTCAAGTCAATGAGGCAACAAGCATTTATTAAACATCTACTATGTGCCAGGCAAAGTTCTAAGCTCAATAAAAAACTAACAGTATAAAGAAATTAATATGTCAAGTTGTCCTTACTACTAAATTAACCCCACAGCTGTACACTGTGGTGTGGGACACAAAAGACCAAAAAAAAAATATTAGAAATAAGAAGGTGGCCCAAAGAGATCATAAAAGTGGAAGGAAGATCCATATGTACAAAAATATTTGTTGCAGCTCTCCTTGTGGTGGCAAAAAACTGGAAATTAAGGGCATGCCCATCAATTGGGGAATGGCTGAACAAGTTGTGGTATATGAATGTAATGGAATACTATTGTGCTATAAGAAATGGGGAGGAGATGGACTTCATATTTACCTGGAGAGGCTTATACAAACTGATGGTAAGTGAGAGCAGAACCAGGAAAAATCTGTATACAGTCATAGACACATCATATGTGTGATGACCAGCTTTGATAAACTGGACTCTTCTTAGCAATGCACCCATTATAAGACAACTCTCAAAGTCTCAGGATGGAAGGAGATATCTACATTCAGAGAAAGATCTAAAAAGAACAGAGTTTAAATGGACACTGAAGCAATCTACATGCTAGCATTCTTTTTCATGTTTGGTTTTCTTTCTTCTTTCCCATTGTTCACTCCATTGGTTACACCCCTTCTTTACAACCGGACTAATATCCAATGTGAAAGTATTTGCAGATCCTATACTTGATTGCACCCCACCATGGGGGGAGGGTGGGGAGAGAGGGGAGGAAATTTGAAACTCAAGAGATTGTGGAACTGAATCTTGTAAACTAAAAGCAAATAAACAAGTCAATTAATAAAAAATAAATAAACAAACAAATAAATGAAAGAAATAAGGTGAGAGAAGTGAATTTCAATTTCTATCTATCTGTATATATGTATGTGTGCCTATATACATACATAATACATACATATACACACATATAATATACACACATACACACATTCCCAGACCAATGCATTTTCAGAGCTCCAAATGAAGCAATCAGGAAGACCTAAGGGGACAAGAACAGTTTGTTCTTTGAAATCCATCTGATAGGAGCAGACAGACCCTGCTTCCCTCAAACCATTCAAAAGGGGAAGTATGTCGGCCTTGGACAGTAATCAGACAGTGTGGGAATTCCCCCTTCACTTTGGTCTACTCCACATACCAAGCTTCGTTAGAACAAGTGATGGGCTATTTCCAGCTGTTACCTCCCCCATCTGGAGCTGTCTGAAAAATAAAATGTTGGGAAATGTTTAAAGTTAAACTGCTACTAGTTTGGGGCTTTTTTGGGGGGAGGTGTTTTGTTTTTTGAAGGTGGTGATAGTGAAGGAACTAATATCTTCTGTTTCTAGTTTTATGAAGCTAATCAACTTGGCCCAGGAACAAAGATATGGTGGACCTTGACCAACAGATGGCAGCACAAGCTCCATCTTCCCTTCCTTCAAGTTGGAGCAGAAGATGATGGTACTCCAATTTGCTCTTAGCTTTTGTCAGTTTCCACCCCAAAGCTCAGTGACTCTGTTCTCCTTTTTCAGGGTTGCTGGTGTCATCAGATAGGTGTGCAATCAAACCTTAGGGGGTTTCTGTTGTTGCTAGCGTTGTTAGAGGTTGGCTGTTTGTTTTCTAGATTAAGCCTCTCTGTGACCTCAAACCACAGTCACCAAGATATAGTGCTATGACCTGGAACAAAAAAAAAAAAAACAAAACAGTGAGAGAAATTTAAAAAGAAGAAAAAAAATCTCACAGTGTGCTTTTCTTCAGGGGAAAATGAGACTATGACTAACAGGAGGTATAAACTAAGCCAAAGGTTGAAAAAAAAATGAAGCAATCTGAGCACTGGCCTGCACAAGTCAGGGATGTTGATGCAGACTGATGATCCCTGGAGGATTTAGGGAAGTCAAAGGATTAAAAAAAGAAGAAGAAGAAGACAATTTCCCAGTTTGTTGTTGTTCAACAGTTTATAACTAAATGCAGAAGAACTTCTTGGAATGTTAGTTCTGGAGTCAGAATTTGAGTTCAAATCCCCCTTTTGATGCTTATCACCTCTATGATTTTGGGCAAATCATTCAACCTCCATAGGTCTCTGTTTCTTTACTGGTAAAAGAGAGAGGGTTGGATTAGATGACTTTTCCTTCCCGGTTTGGTTGAAAGAATGTTAATTAAGGAATTGGAGAACCTGGGTTCAAATCCCTCTTTTGATACTTACCACCTGTATAACTTTGGGCAAATCATTCGCCTGTCGTTTTGACTCTTGTCTTGCCACAAGAGTCTGATGACTCTGGAGGAGAGTGAGGCTGATGACTTTGCTCAGCTCTGCCTCACTTAAATCCAATTCATGCATAAGTCAAGATATCACCCTTATGATGTCGACGGTCCTACTGGAGAACGAAGGATCAACAACAACTTCCCTTTATTGGTAAAGGATAGAAAGGGTTGAACTGGATGGCTTCTGGAATTCCCTCCCAGTTCTATATCTATGAAATCTGCCCAAGTTTTCATGTCAGTGAGGATGGGAAAATGTTTCTGTTTAACAGAAATAATTCTCCCTCTTGGATGGAAAGAATCTTTTTTTTTTTAATTTGGAATAGCACTAAGGTACCCTTCACAGTCTTCACAATCTTCAAGTGCAGTGGTTCTCAACCTTCCTAATGCTGCGACCCTTTAATACCCGTATGTGGGCATATCTGCATGTGGGCGGACCCATCTATCTGGAGACGATAGAGGAGCTGAGCGGTGTGTTTTCCGATGGTCTTAGGCGACCCCTGTGAAAGGGTTGTTTGACCCCCTGGTTGAGAACCGCTGTTCAAGTGGCAAGATAAAAGCAAAAGATGTCCGTTAATTTAGCTACTTTTCCAAAATACTGTCAAAATATGCACTATTAGCCAAGAAATATCAAATCATACCAAGAAAGCCAGCATATAAATTAAGTCACTAATATAGTAAGAGTTAGCACCAGCATGGTAAAATGGATTAATAAAGATTGAGTTCAAAAGTCTGTCCTTTACATACTGCCTGTGGGATCATAGACAAGTCACTTAGCTTTTTAGTGCCCTGATTCAACTCTCTAAGATTATAAGCTAAAGACCAGTTGAAGATCTGGCCTACTCTTATACTGATGCTTAGACCAAAAAAAGAGAAAGAAATAACATTTTATAAATATGATATCACATTGAGGATTGATTTATGCCCAACAAGTCATATGGGTAAAAGACTTAAATCCACTGTAGTGGATTCTGCCACTGAACCAATTTTTGCATTTTGTAGGACCTGTAACTCATAAAAGGAAACCGTGGTATAGTAGAGAAAGGGCTGGCCTCTCAGTCAGGAAGACCTGCTTTCAAGTCCTTTCTCTGGTACATGTTTGTCTAGACAAACCTTTTAGGTTAAATGTCCCAGGCAGTTGTCTAACTCTACAAGTTGTAGGTAATCTAGGCTGTATGGGGTATAAAACACGAGGCCTAGAGCCAAGAATGCCTATGTTCAAATCCAGCCTCAGATACTTAATATCTTTGTGACCCTGGGGAAGTCACTTAACTTCTTTCCGCAACAGTTTCTTCTCTGGAAAATGGGAATAATAATCATACTTACTTCTCAAGATTGTTGTGAGGATAAAATGAGATGATATTTTTGAAGTGCTTTACAAATGTTAAAATGTTACATAAATGCTAGCTATTAATAATAATAACAATAACTTCTTATTTTTAACAAATGCCAGTCATTTTTCGTAGAGTTTCTTAAACCAATGAAATGATAGGTCTGTTCCAGAAGAAACATTAACAAAAATCCTATGGGTCTTACTGAATGTCAAATGAATATTGAATGAAAAGACAATCTCCAGTGATATTATTATTCTTAGTTACTCATTCCTTTACTAAGATATTATTATTACTTATTATTAACAAATGCCAGTTATTTTTGATAGAGGTTTTTAAACCAATGAAATGATAAGTCTATTCCAGAAGGAACAATTTTTTTTTTTAAACATCCTGTAGGTCTTACTGAATATTGAATGAAAAGACAATCTCCAGTGATGAAATTCTAGGAGAGTTTTGTGTGTGTGTGTGTCTGTGTGTGTCTGTGTAGGTTTCATAGGGGAATGGAAATCTTGAGGACTTGTATGCATAATAGGACATTTGTTCATTCCATTGTTGCACAAATGTTTGTGCATTCTATAACTTAGAATCATGTCAACTGCCCATAAAAAAAAAAAAGACAAAAGAAATGTTACAGGAACATTATAACAATTTAAGATGTGATGAATAGGCTATCCCTCACTTTATAAAAACGAGAAGTCTAGTTTCCTTTCAACTCAGCACCATACCTACTTTCTTTGTCAAAGGACCTGGCTCATAGAAGAGCAAAATTTACAAAATTCAATTTTCATTTCCTCCTTTGTTTTCATTTTCTTTGCCCTAGCCCCACTTTCTTTCTCTAATCTTCCTGTTGGTCACCACACTCTATATCCAATCACTTCAATAGCAAGCATTGAACATAAAACACTTTTAATCTCAATTTCTCCCTCATGCGGTTCTGTAACCAGAATCTGGGGAATCAGCTGGCTTTATTCTGAATTATTAAGAAGTGGATTTTCTAAGGCAAGATGAAATAGTTAATTCTTTCATTGTGCATTAATATTTACAAGGCACTTTCCTCAAAAACAAAACCAAACCCTGTGGAATGGATAGGATAAGTGTTATTTATATCTGTTTTCCGGATGAAGAAACTGAACCTCAGAGAGGTTAAGTGACTTGTCTAGGGCCACACAATTAGGAAGCATCAAAGCCACACCTCAGACCCAAGAACTTCCTGATGTTAAGCCCTAAGTTTTTTCTACTGCAATACTAGCTAGCAATTCTTAGCTCACAGAGGAAACACTGTGTAGCAAGTAGGATGAAGAGAAAGTATAAACTTCCTTGATTTATCATAGCATTGTCATGTAAGTGTAATATGGGGTTGGCATATGCTTAGACCACCTAAGATGGTATCATCCATATGGAAGATGCCAAAGGGCCTGTTACTGGGAGACTGAAGGAGCATGCATAGATATTTTTTTCTTCATTGGCTTATCATATAGTTAGAAGTAACCTTTTTTATTGTTAGTGTAGTTGAAATCTTAAAAAAAGAGCTGCCTCAGTAGAAGGGGGGTCATTTTATGGCTTTCGATCTAAGGATAAAGCACTCCTTCATTCACACAATGCAACAAGCTAGGAGGTGGATCTGAGGATTACTTCCTTTTCCCTTTCTCCTTTGGGCCCCGTGTTCCTGAGACATAAGCCCAAGGCTTTGTACATTGTGTTATAGGTTCAGAGAGTAGAGTTTCCGATCTGATTGGAGAGTACAAGCCACGGGCATCCAGGAGTCCAAGAGTCCAGGCCACATATTGCAGCCTGAGCTCAGTAGCCCTGAGAAGCAAGGATCTAGGATTGCTAGCCTATTTGGACTTGAATTTGGTGGGACTGATGTCATGTAGGAACTGAGCTAATCTGTGAGCCTAAATCCTACCCCCTTTCTAGAGACCAAGGTGATGTATGTAGGAGGATTATGCCTCTAAAGTATAGGGGGAAATGTTTCTGTTTTTTTTTTATTATATCCTTTAAGGAAATAACCCTTTGTAAAAGCTAATCTGATGTTAATTGGTTAAATGGAACTGTGGTACTACTCATCACTGTGTTTTTCTCTGCTAAAATGGGGAGAACACATGGGGGTCGGGCCAAAGGCAGAGAAAAGAAACTTTAGTTTCTCATCCATAGAGCTGTCACTTCACCTCCCTTCTCTCCTGCTACAAATAGCAACCTTAAGTTTTATGTGACTTCAGAAAACTAACCCATATAAGGGGAAGGCAGATTTAGGACTTCAGGGAAGATAGCTTCTTCCTGTAGCTATGTAACATTTCAGTCCCATGCAGGGTTACCCTCCCAAAAGAGAATGTCAGGACCCATCTCAGGCAAGGTCTTCTTTTGTTCAACAGGGTACTTTGTAGCCCCAGAGGCACAAAGAATATGACTGGCATGCAGTTACTCATTCCTTTACTAAAAACTGATGCCCAAAGCCACTGCATGAAATCTTGCCCCAAACTTCATTTGAGCTACTTAGACCTGGTCTTAAGTGTCATACTTAGAAAACTAGGTAGGCCAATTAGATTATAAATGAGCCCCTGGCAACTGGTACTCTTTCTAGAATCTTTTGTTTTTGAAGAGGGTGATGGAGAATACCTTACTATGTTTGAAACAGGTCAAGAAAATCAAAGAAATCCCTTCCAGTTTGACTATGTGTGTGTGTGTGACACACACACACAGATTTTTCCTTGTTAATGAAGAAAACAGGACAAATTAATTAGCCACTACTGGAAAATTATTTCAGGAATATAAAATATCCCCTACTGTCCTACAGTATAGAAAAACAATGGTTCCAAAGGCCAAATACCTTTTTTACACTGAGTCTATACTTAAGAAAATATTCTTGTCACGTGGAAACCACATTTTATACAAGCTTTGGTGCTGAAAAAAAGGTTACATAAAGTAGGGCAGGTCCACATAATAGGGGAATAGGTTATATATCACATTGTTTCCTGAGCATTTGTTTAAGAGGCTACTTTGAGTGGGTGGTCTTTCTAATCTATTCTTAAGAAAACTTTACTACACATAATGGATATATAGCTTGATAAATATGGATGGGTCTAAAAGGAAATTTTTATAATCTAATACCTGTGGAAGCTATAAGAAGATTATGTTAGACCAGAGATTCTTACTCTTGAATGCATCATGGAACCTACTGGCAGTCTAGTGAAGCCTTCAGCCTTCTTCTCAGGATGATTTGAAATGCATAAAATAAAAACCAGTAAGTTAACAACGATTTATTAAATACCTACTATGTACAAGGCTAATGGGCTAAGCATTGAGGATATAAAGACAAAAGAGAACTCCCTACTCTCAGGGAGCTCACAGGAAACATGTGAACAACTCTGTATAAATTACACACACACACATATACACATACATATATGTATATATGTGTGTATATGTATGTGTCTGTATACACATATATGTGTGTGTGTGTATATATATATATATATATATATATATATATATATATATATATGATAAATTGGAAATAATCAACAGAGGGAAGGACCTAATATTTCAGGAATATCAGGTATAAAAGGCTCAAGGCATGCTTGGGTATCATTGTGGAGAAAAATTTATCTGGACCAGAGAATTTATGTAATAAAGTAGAGGGAGATAAAGCTAGTAAGGTGAGCTATGACCAGAAACACCTTAATAAAATAGCTAATAATAATTTGTTATTGGGTTGTGTCTGACTCCTTGTGATCCCATATGGAGGGTAGAGGGGGTCAAAGATACTGGAACAGTTTGCTATTTCCTTCTCTAATTGGTTAAGGCAAACAGAGATTAAGTGACTTGCCCAGGGTCATATAGCTAATAAGTGTCTGAGGCCGGTTTTGAACTCAGGTCTTCTTGACTCCAGGCCTAGCTGCTTCTGCTAATAATAATAGCCAACATGAATATGGGACTATGTACTAGGCACTGCCAAGCATTTGAAATTATTATCTGACTTGGTCCTCATAACAGTCCTTGGAGGCAGGTGCTATTATAAATGCCAAGCTGAATTTCCACTAAGGAAAGAGGAATCTCAGGACAATTCTGAGCAGGAGACTGACCTGATAGAAGTAGGGTAGGAAGACTAATCAAATGGCTTTGTTCAAGATGGATTAGAGAGGGAAGAGACTGATCATAAAACAGTTGCCATACACAGGAATATGTTCATGGCAACATACAATGTTGTGTGTATGTTGCTATAGGGGCAGCTAGGTGGTACAGTGCATAGAATGCCAAGCCTGGAGTCAGGAAAACCTAAGTTCAAATCTGGCCTCAGACACTTAGTAGCTATGTGACCCCGTTTGCTTCAGTTTCCTCATCTATCAAATGAGCTAGAGAAGAAAATGGCAAACCACTCCAGTATCTTTGCCAAGAAAACTCCAGAGGGGATCACAAAGAGTTAGACATTAAGAGTTAGACTGAACAATAACAAAATGTTGCCATATACAATATAGTCATAAGGTAATAAGTACCCAAACTAGGATGGTTGTAGTTGAAATGGAAAGAAAGGACCTGATATGATAGAAGTTATATAGGAAGAAATTAAGGCTTGGTGACTGATAAAATTTGTGGAACAAGGATTAGAGGAACATTGATAATGTCTCCAAGGTTTCAAACACATGAATGACAGAGGGAAAGGTGGCACCATTACCAAAAAAGTCTTAGAAAAATCGAAATTACATAGACCTCAAAAGATAATGGAAAATGCAGTTAGCTTTGATGGAAAGATGCGTGACTTGTGTATGAGAAGTGACCTGAAGGATATTCTTAATGATGGTGTTATACTTCAGAAAAGGAGGTGAGCTAATCATCTTGCAAGAATGACGGGTAACAAATTGTAGGTACTTTGAAATCCCTTGTGCCCACATTATTACAAGAACCCGAGATAGGCATACAACTCATGTTATTAATGCTCTAAAGAGGATTTATGGGCAATATGGACATTGTACCCAATGATAAGAGGGGGAGGTATAATTTGGTGTAGACATGACCCATACTGATGGTCTCACAGGTCCATCAAAGCATCAGAGTGCTCAGGTTTTCAGTCTTCTCATATGTAAAATGAGTCAGACAAGTCATTCTCTAATACTGTCTTTAACTCTGAACTTTTCCAGTTCTCTGATGCCAGTGGTGTTTGAGATTCTGTTCATTGTTTTTTTCTCCTCTGTATGTATGTAACATTAGTTTACCACCTGCTATGGGAAAGACTCTGTGTTAAGGCAACTTAGTAGACCCTGCCCTCAAGGAGCTTACACGACATTCTGGATGATAAGATCCTTTGATGTATCTATGATTTCATTAACATGGCTACTCCTTCCAATGGTGCAGAACATTCATGTTTTCCTGTCCTATAGAACTCTTGCCCATGCCTCCCAATCCTTTGTGGTGTTTGGGGAATCTATTGACATTGCCTGAATACTAATGAAGCTTTGGGTACCAATGGACTGGTTGTCCATCAGTAATAAGACATTCACTAATGCCTAGATGTGTACCTGTCTTTCCTAGATGTAGTTCCCTGGACGAAGAGACAGGGGGAGCTTCAGAGACAAACTCAGACTTATGCTGAAATTCTTTCTCAGATGACCCCTTATTAAGTAAACTTTATGACTCGGGCCCAATGTGAGTTCTTGTCTAGGGCTCACAGCTATGTAGAGATTAATGTAGCACCTCACCAATGCTCTTCAACAAACACACAGAAAGATAACCTTCATGAGGTCAAACCTACATGGGTAGATATCCAGAAAAGAATACTAACTCCCACTAGGGAAAGAATGAATAGGACTTCTAGCCTAGATCAGGTGCAGATCTCTGGGGACGGGGAAATGTCAACCTTGTTTGAGTTTATATCATCAAATTAAGACAGCTTTCTTAGATCAAGACAGCATGGTAAAGAGGATAAAAAGTGATGAATTTGAAATGAAAGGACTTGGATTCAAATTCTAACTCTAGTCAGATTGTGTGTTATCTTAGTCAACACATTTAGCCTCTCTGATTCTATTTCCTCATCTATAAAATAAATGGATCAGATCAGAAGATCTTTAAGGTTTTTTCCCAAGATCATGGAGTACACATCTAATAAGCATTTTTTCATTCATTCAACCCTAGTAAAATTCTAACGTAAAGGACTAACTTTAGTTCAGTGGATAGAGTGCTGGGCCTAGAGTCAGGAAGACTCATCTGGGTTCAAATCTGGCCTCAGATACTTACCAGCTGTGTGATCCTGGGCTAATCACTTTACCTCCTTTGCCTCAGGTTCCTCATCTGACAAATGAACTGGAGAAGGAAATAATAAACCACTCCTGGATCTTTGCCAAGAAAATCCTAAGTAGGGTCATGAAGAATCAGAAACAGCTGAAAAATAACCCAACATCAACAAAAGACCAAATTATCAGCAGCAGATATCTTGTTGTTATTGTGCTTTTATGGGTCAAGGTGAAGGCCATTATCAAGCATACCCTATCTGTACTGCTATCGCTACTATTCGGGCCAAGCCCCACAAATTTCTGGTCTTTTTGTCCCTTCTTCTAAGACCACAGCCTCTACCCTTTGGTCTGCCAAAGTTGGATGAGCTTCCATCTGCTTGAAATCCTATCAGTTATTTGCTGTTATGTGAACCTCCTGCCTTATTTGTGCTTCTAGGGTAGGTGTGGCTTTCATGACTGTTCCTAGTATTATTTGTTCCCTGTCCTCAATTCTACTTGATTGGGAAAGGTAGTGTTTCTTCCTTGGTCTAGTTGTGATGGTAATCGGAAATGAAAATAGGATGAAGTGGAAATTTTTTTGAAATTCTTTTATAATTAAAAAAAATTTTTTTTTTGAGTTCCAAATTCTCTTCTTTCCTTTGTGAAATTATGTTACCATTTTCTTTGGTCAAATCACTTCAAATATTCAAATGCACAATTTAAGAAAATGTAACAGAAGATAAATTGGCTTGAGTCAAATAAGAAATGAAATGAAAAACAATGTTTAAAATAGAATAAAGTAGGAGGCTATTTTGTAGTATACTTCCTTCTCCATCACTACTCCCCTCATCCTGGCCATACCCTAGGTCAGTGGTTCTCAACCTGTGGGTTATGTTCAATTTGTAACAATAAAAATACATCCTGCATATCAGATATTTACATTGCAATTCATAACAGTAGCAAAATTACAGTTACGAAGTAGCAACAAAAACAATTTTATGGTTGGGGGTCACCACAACATGAGGAACTGTATTAAAGGGTCACAGCATTAGGAAGGTTGAGAACCACTGCCCTAGGTGAATGGCTGTCCTTTTCCCCAAACCTCCTCCCTTAGGTAGTAGTCTCTCCATCACCATCCTCATGATTGTCCTAGGGTCTTGATCTTCTAACCTCCACCAGTGAATCTATCTTTAAAAGATGATTTAAAGTAAAATTTTGTGAAGCTTTCCCTAGGTGCTGAAATTGCTAGTTACAACTCTATTGACAACTATGGCAATAATTAGAATGTGAGAAAGAAGGACAGTATAGTGGAAAGAGCACTGGCTTAAGGACTATAGTTCAAATGAGACCTCTTGAGGGTTCCCACCTGTATGACCGTGAGCAATTCATTTAACCTCCATGGATTTTTATTTCCTTATCTGTAAAATTAGGAAATTATGCCCTTAACAAGGTATTATGAGAACTGAGAAAAAAAAATAATAATCACTGTCCCTAGGGAAAACAGGAAAGATTTATGGGAGAAGATGACATTTGAGTTGGGCCTTGAGAGTTGGATAAGATTTTCCTAGGCAGAAATGGGGTATAGGGAATGCCATGAGTATAGGACCAGAGTTAGGAGAGTAAAAGATATGTTCTCTTTGAATGTCAGAGAGAAAGATGGCAAACTAAAGAAGATCTCAGAAGACTGGCACATAAGTTTTGGGCCATGTTTATGTGAGGAAAAGGATAGTGACTTCCTATAATTATTTAATCTGTTGGACTGTTTCCACCCTTTTGTTCCTTGTGTATACAACCCAAATCTTATAAAACAAAAGAAAGAGAAAAAAAGAGAGAGAAGACAGGAAGGAAGGAAGGAAGGAAGGAAGGAAGGAAGGAAGGAAGGAAGGAAGGAAGGAAAAAAGGAAGGAAGGAAGGAAAGAAGGAAGGAAGGAAGGAATGGAGGAAGGGAGGAAGAAGGAAAGAAAGAGGAAAGAAAGAAGGAAAGAAAGAAAAGGAACCTAATTACAAATGGTATGATCAGTCTGAAAACACTCCATGTGTTTTTCAAGTGACCTTGACCCTTTGCTATTGCATGTGTCAGGGGGAATAACACAATATTACTAGAGACATGTCATGCTTGTCACGAATGCTCAGCTGCCTAAATTATAAACCACATGGGGGAAAATAAAATTTAGGCCTAGGAGATTTTAAGCAAATAAGCTATGAAATACTGGTTTTGAATTCCAGTACTATCAATGGTTTTGAATTCCAGATGAATTGCTAATGAATGTAGGCAAAGGGGCACTTTAACTTCTTGGTGAGATACTCTGGCCTGGAACGCCTGTAGACTAGAAAAATAATCTCACATCAAAGGCATGAACAATCACCAACATTTCCTATGTTGCCCCAGTGCTCAGACTGGTAACAGGTAAACATCAAATGGAGGACAGAGCATGGATTTGTACTCAAAATAACTAAGTATTTCTATTGAAAACGATTGTTTTCAAGTCATTTTTCACTGATTCATCTAGTTGATGAAAAGCAAAAGCTAATGATGCTGTCTACCCCAGTTTTGGTCAGCAAAAAGATAACAACTCAAATGGTAGCAAGGACTAAACTGGCAGAATCTTGGACCTAGAGACCTTAGCAACCACTCATTCCAGCTCTCTTGTTGACAGATGAGGAAGGTCAAAGGAGTGAAAATGGCTTACCCTACTAGTTAGTGGCATAGGGTAGCTAGGTGATGCAATGGATAAAGTTTCAAGCCTGAAGCCAGAAAGACCTGAATTCTTTGGGGTTTTTGTCATGGTTGGCCCATAGTTTATTTACAAGAATTTTTATTGTAAGAATTTTATTCTAAACTTTGATTCTTAACTTAAGAAATAAAACAAGCATTTCCATAATCTAGAAAAAAAAGTTTTATCACCCATGAAACTGCAAATCTGCTATGTACAACTTGCTATACCTTTTAAATGTATATATATATATATATATTAAAATTATTATATAACTTTTTTCTTTTTTCTTCTCTTCCTCTCCCTCTGCCTTAGAGATGGCTGCCATTAGACATAAATAAGTATATTATGTAACATCATTCTATACATACTTCTATATATCAGTTCTTTCTTTGGATGAAGACAACATCTTCTTTCATAGGTCCTTTGTAGTTAATTTGTGTATTTATAATAGTCCAAATGTGTTCTTAAAACAATACTCCTGTTACCATATACAATATTCTCTTGCTTCTGCTCATTCCACTCTTCTTTATTCCGTGCAAGTCTATCTATGTTTTCTAAGATCATAGAGTTCATCTTTTTTTATAGCACATCAGTATTCAATCACATATATGTTACCACAACTTGTTCAGCCATTCCCAGCAATTTACCAAATAATTAAATTATTAAAGACCTGAGTTCAAATGTGACCTCAGACACTTATTAGTTGTGCGAGACTGGTATGGTCATTCTCACTTTATTTTGCATCAGTTCATATAAGTTTTTCCAGATTTTTCTGAAATTGTCCTACTTATCATTTCTTACAGCACAATACTGGGCAAGTCATAACTCTATTTTCCTCAGTTTCCTCATCTGTCAAATGAGCTAGAGAAGGAAATGGCAAGTCATTCTAGTATCTTTGCCAAGAAGTCAGACAAGACTGAAAAGACTGAACAACACTAGTCAGTGACTGAGAATGGATTAAACTGAAGTCTCTTGGTTGCCTCACCAGTGTTTCAAGTAACATTCAGCTCTACAGCAGTCTCAAAAACATTATAGGAGGGCAACCAAACTGTGCATACCCTTTGATTAAGCAATACCACTACTAGAGCTGTATCCCAAGGAGATCATAAAAAAGGGAAAAGGACCTACATGTGCAAAAATATTTATAGCCCCTCTTTTCATGGTGGCAAAATACTGGAACTTGAGAGGATGCCCATCAATAGTGGAATGACTGAACAAGCTTTGGTACATGAATGTAATGGAATACTATTGTGCAATAGGAAATAATGAGCAGGCAGATTTCAGAAAAACCTGGAAGGACTTGTATCAATTGATGCAAAATAAAATGAGCAGAACAACAACAACAACAACATTGTACACAGTATCAGTAATATTGTGTGATGATCAACTATAAATGACTCAACCCTTTTCAGCAATACAATGATTCAAGACAAGTACAAAGGACTCATGATGGAAAATGCTATCCATATCCAACTAAGGAACTGATGGACTCTGCAAATTGAAGCATATTTTCCTCACTTACTTTATTCTTTCTTGTGTTTTTTTTTTCCTTTTGATCTGTTTCTTCTTTCACAACTGTGACTAATATGGAAATATATTTACATGATAGCACAAGTATAAACTATATTAAACTGCCTAGTATTTTCAGAAGAGGGGAAAGGTGGGAGGAAGAGAAATTTAGAATTTAAAATCTTGCAAAAATGAATGCTACAAATTTTCTTGATGTGTAACTGGGGAAAAATAAAACTATTTTTTAAAAAATTGGATTACAGATTTAGAAATAGAAGGAAACTTCAAACACCATCAAATTCAACTCCATTATTTTACAGATAACAACAAACAATGATGGCTAACATTTTATATAGTGCTTTCAAGTATCCAAAAAACACTTTATAAATATCTTATTGGGATTTAGATGGACCGAGAGATTAATCAACTTACCCAAGGTCAAACATATTGTAAGTGAAAGCTAAGATGTGAACTCAGTTTCTCTGACTTCATATCCAGCACATTTTTCATAGTAAGGGTCTCACAGGATAAAATGGTGGCTTTGATGGAAAACTATGAAACAGCAACTTTCGGGGATGGGGAAGGTGAAGAAACTTCTCTTTCATTTTTACCTATTAGCAGTCATTTCTTCCCACTCCTAAAGGAGATTCTAGCCTACGGTTCCCTTTTTAGAACATCTGGCCAATGGAATCGTGGAAATGACCAAGGCCTCTCAACAGGGAGGAGAGGTGTAGGTGGTGAACCATACTAATCACTCTCTGAAATGCCAATATAGATATATTTTATGAAAGTGTAACTTAGACTGATTAAATGGGCTAGATTAATAGCCTAGATACTAAAATTCTCTATAGAGCCCAATAGGGATGATAGAATCCACACTACTTGCCCTGCCAATGTACCTAATGCATTTGAGAGCCCACACTTTTTAAAGTCAATCGATAAACATGTATTAAGTGGCTACTATGTGCCAGGTACTGTGTTAAACATTGATTAGGAAGCACTGATAGAAAAAGAAAATGATAAATGCTGGGGAGGAGGTGGGAAAATTGGGATACTAATGCACTTCTGGTGGAACTGTGAATTGATGCAACCATTCTAGAGAGCAATTTGGAACTATGCCCAACAGGCAATCGCACTGTGCATACCCTTTGATCTAGCAATGCCACTTTTGTAGTGCAAAGAGATCATAAAATAGGGAAAAGGACCCATATGTACAAAAATATTTATAGCAGTTCTTTTTGTGGTGGCAAAGAATTGTAAATTGAGCATCAATTGGGGAATGACTGAACAAGTTGTGGTATATTAATGTAATGGAATAATATTGTGCTGTAAGAAATGATGAGCAGGACAATTTCAGAAAAATCTAGAAAGACTTATATGAACTGATGCAAAATAAAGTGAGAAACACTGCTAATTCTCCATTGTCAGGTCTCTGAAGGCAATTGTGGACATCAGATAATTCCTAACCCATTCAGGAATCATACCTTAGCTGTCTCCTACTCATGCATATATCTTTTTCTAGACAGATAGAAACCACACCTCAGTTTGCCTAAAGGTAATGCCATGGCAAGAAGTGGCATTATGCAGTGGATAAAGAGCTGGCCTAAGGAGCAAGGAAAACCTGGGTTCGAGGGACCCAGCCGGCACATATCTGTTATGTGGCCCTGGAAAAAAATCATTTAACCTTTCAGGGCCCCAGGCAATGCTCTAGAGTTTAAGTTGTTGAACCATTGTTGATTGGCTTTGGTAGAAGAAGTTTTTTAACTAGGAAGTCCCTACTCAATTAAATCATAGCTCTGGACTCTGACCAAAAGTGGAAGACCATTTAACTCTAGTTAAATAGATACAACAGTGTTGATAGCATCCTATCAATATTAAAGCACATGTCCTTTCTGTAAATAATCAGCAAACTTTAACAAGTGAAAAGTGACCTCTGGTAGGCACATCATACTATTATATGGTTTGCCTTTGGGGCATGGGGATGGAGAGGTATACTTTATGGAGGAAACTGGTATTTCTTGAGAAATGTCTATTATCTGAAAACAAAAAAATATTTATCAATAAGCAATGTATATAAAATAGACTTGGGATCCAAAAGACCTTTGCTCAAGTTCTGTCACTAATATACATTAACATAATGTGACCATAAACAAGTCACAACACTGAAATGCCTCAAGCAATTAAGATTATAATTTATAATAGAGGAATAGTTCCTATGCCTCACTGGAGGGAGTTTCAATACTGAGAGTTCTCTACATGATTGAAAGCACAGGACCAAACTGAAGACTTATAAATAAATAAAAAGCAATACTTAGTGAATGGCTCAATGGCTAGAGTTCTGTGCCTGGAGTCAGGAAGACCTGAGTTCAAATTCAGCCTCAGATACTTACTAGCTGTGTGTCCCTGGGCAAGTCACTTCACCCCGTTTGTCTCAATTTCCTCATCTGTCAAATGAGCTGGAGAAGGAAATGGCAAATTACTTTAGTATCTTTGCCAAGAAAACCCCAAATGGGGTCATGAAGAGTAAGACACTACTGAATAAAACAGGAGGGTAAATTTTATTTATTTAGAAGGCAGCTAGGTGGTACAGTGGATAAAGTGCTAGACTTGAAGTCAGGAAGACTTGAATTCAAATGTGACCTCAGAGACCTACTAGCTATGTGATTTTGGGCAAGTCACTTAACCTCTGTTTGCCTTAATCCAGTGCAGAAGGAAATGGAAAACCATTCCAGTATCTTTGCCCAGAAAACTCCATGGACAACATTGGTTTACTAGGGTCTATGGGTTCACAAAGAGTATGGGCAAGACCAAACAACTGGGCAACAATAATTTGATAGAAAGCATACCATACCACTGCATGTTCTAATCTAATTAAATCCCCCTCCCCTCTAATGTGTGTGTGTGTGTGTGTGTGTGTGTGTGTATATATACATCTATAAACATAAATATAGGTATATCAAAATCAGCAACTTGATTTGTATCTAGCTGTGAGCTGGCGATGACTGGGAGCTCTACCACATAATGCAATCACCTGAGAGGCAACACTGTCTAACCTCATTATGACAATTGAGTTTCTGTCAAACGGAAAGATTTTCCCCTTGACTGTAGTCCAAAAATTAGGGACTAAGTGAGCAAACACATAGAAAAATAGTCTTTCTCAATAGCAAGGAGAGAGACCTGTTGTGTGGTCTCATAGGCTACATCAGCTCTATCACTATCAAATTTATTAAAACCTAATTGGTAGTCAAGGACAGGTTATAAATAAGTGATACTAGGGGAGCAACAGAAAGTGCACTGTCTTTGAAATACTGAAGACCGGGGTTTGAATCTAGGCTCTACTGCTTACCCCTGTCTGACTTTGGGTCAGTCAATTAAATCTCTCTCTGCCTCAGTTTCCTCATCTGTATAATGAGGGGTTTGCACTTGATGGCCTCTAAGTCTTTTCTAGATCTATTTCCCTATGCATGGTGCGAAATAAGGTAGGTTGAAACAAGAAAGACATCTTCTCCAGGGCCCTGTATGAAAATTTGTACCAAGAATCTGTCAAAGGCAGGTTGAAGCCATAAAAACATTAGGAAAGAACCAAATTTTACTACAAGCAGCTAAAGTACCAGTTGTTTACAGAGCATTATGCTAGCCACTGGGGTAGATACATTTAGATAAATTATAATCTCTGCCCTCATATAGTTTATAATCTACTAGGCTACCTCACTCATATTAAAAGAGAGAGAGAATGACACTTGACTAGTCAAGTGTCTGATGGTATTTTTTCTTTTTTTTTCTTAAATAATTTTTATTGATGCCTTTTGCATTTTGCTTACATTCTCCAGGAACTCTGCTTATTCCTAATATTGGGGAATTTGGCTCCATTAGCCATTTATTTGGCCTGGAGAAATTCAAGGAATACTATCCATGTACCAAGAATCAATATAGTTTGGATAGTTATGCTACTACCAATAGAAATGTTGATAGAATTTTATATTTTCTGAAATATGGGAATGACAAATAAGATAGATCAGACAAAGGGACTTAATTATAATTTTCAGAATCAGAGTAGTTCTTCTCCTTTCTCTCTGTTTCAGATGCAGTATAAGGAAGAGACAGCTAGAAATTGAGCAACCTGGTTTCCACTGACTTTAAACATTTCATTGAGTCACTGACTGTGATATCACTGTTTAAAGCCTTTAGAGAACTGCTGAAGGAGCACATTGTCTGCCTATCTCAGAGGTGATGACAGGATGAATGGGCAAAGTTCTAGTCCATACAAGGCCTAGGACACTGGCATTCCTGCTGCTACTGTGCAACATCTTCTGCCCCGGAAAGTCAGGATGAGATGTAAGAGGAAAGTCTTTCCAATGTGAACCCACTAACATTCCAGTCACATGACATGGCACCAGGTTGAGTGACTATCACCAGTTGTACTATGATGGTTTCTTCTTTTAACTACAAGATTTTGCAAGTCTGGAAGTTCCAGCTGTACAAAATAGATTGCCGGAGCCTTTCTGGTTTTCACAAGCACCCAATTCATTTTATTGTCATGCATCAAGGGTAAGTTGAATCTAAAGGAAAATGAAGTTTTGTTTTCCCAACTCCATATGATATCCACTCTTCTATTGTGGGGGCTTTGTCATACTAGGGGATTCCAGAAAGCACTGCTCAATGCTTATATAGTCAATTCTTTCAAAACAGTAGGTGTTTCAGCAGTAAAGTGATGTGAGAGGGAAAAACTTCCCCACCTGAACTGGTGGACTTATCCACTTGGAGCTAGTCTTGGGGATGAGGACTGGTGGAGGACCAAGGGCTCAGGAATAAAGTGCTAGACTCATGGTCAGGAAGACCTTGTTTCAAATCCTGCTTCTGATAATTCTGTGATTATCAACAAATTATTTAATATCACTGAGTCTCATTTTCCATGTCTATAGAATGAGGAAAATACCTACAGTATCTACCTCACAGGGCTTTTATGAGGCTTAAATGTGACAATGTAGTCAACTTTAAAAATCAAATACATGTGGGGTGGCTAGGTGGTGCAGTGAATAGAGCACCAGCCCTGGAGTCAGGAGGACCTGAGTTCAAATCTGACCTTGGACATTTAACACCAAAACTAGCTGTGTGACGTTGGGCAAGTCATTTAACTCCAATTGCCCTCCCTTCCCCCCTCCAAAAGCAAAAATCAAATACATATGTGTGTATACATACATGCATGCATAAATACAGATAGATATGTATTATTCTTATTGTGATCAGTAGAAAAGAGGGAAAATAACTTGTTGGTTGTGGAAAGATTATACACACACACACACACATATATATACATACACACATATACATACATACATACATACATACACACACACACACACACATACACATAGTTATGACTCAGGTTCCACCATGATCCTGAAAGAGTGGATGACAGAACCATAACAAACAGTGCCAGACCTCACAAAGTCCCCCTTAAGTTAACAACTCCATCTCTCTGGTCCGTCTTGTACTATGGGAACCAATGCCTTTGGAGGTTGGTGCATGAAACATGGCAAATCCAGTATGTCCTCTGAAGGCTGAGTTGCTGATGATTTGAATTTTGGTAACAAGTTTTTTTCATTCCCCACTATCATAGAGAACTAAGAAGAACATCTATCTATATTTAGGTAAAAGTGAAGGGAGGAAATCAGGGGAAGGAAAGTCCCAGTGGCTTGGCTAGTCTCAAAAGAAGTTCAAGAGATCCCTCATGTGACAGCATTTAAAGTGAATCTCAAAGTTTTACCCATTGGGTTTAGTAAATTGTTGTGGCTAGCAAGTATGGCTGGAGAAGGTTTTAGTTTTTCCATTGAATTAGGGACCCAAAGGGTAGGACTCTTTCCCTTTTCTTTCTTCTTTTTTCTTTTTTTTGGATGGGGAGGTACTCAAGGCTTTCTAAGTAGTCACTCCCCGTTTAAAGCTGTGGTCTTCCCTTTCAAGTACCTAGTGGGTTTTCAGGGCAAAGGCCTTGTTGCTCACTTACTCCCTTGCCTATCAGGCTTTTAGAGATGTGAAGTATCTGGTCACAAGAATCAGTCTCTTTCTCCTTCAAATGTACTACACTCTCAGTTAGATATTTAGTTTGAACCTTGAACCAATTTGCACTGACAAAATAAAACTTTTGAAAATCTGATTCTTTCCCAAGGTTCTGTCCTTCCTCTCTCCCCAGTCTCCCTGATGGCAGAGTTAACATAGATTAAATGGTCATCTGTATTTTAATATATTGTCACACACGTTCTGAGAAAACACAAAATAATGTAGTTTACAGAAATTTGAAGTTTTAAAACTGATCACTGATTGCTGTTTCAGGTGGGGAGAGGGCAGCAGCATTTGGCTGACCCTCTAACCCAGTGGTTCTCAACTTTCCTAATGCTGCGACCCTTTAACACTCATATGTGGGCATATCTACACGTGGGCAGACTCGCCTGGAGACAGATAGAGGAGCGGTGTCTCAGTTCCTAAGACCATCAGAAATATGTGTTTTCCGATGGTCTTAGGCAACCCCTGTGACCCTTGTGAAAGGGTTGTTTGACACCCAAAGGGGTCGTGACCCACAGGTTGAGGACCGCTACTCTATCCAGTTTTTCATTAGGGAATATTAACTGAGTTAGAAAACAGGTTTCAGGTTCTCACCCCATCCCCAAAGGCCTCCTGGAAAGGGAAGCCTAAGGTGGGGGAAGTCTCCCAAGCTGCTTTTACCAACAACTCCATTCTTGTATCTCAGAAGGTCATTAGCCAGTTCTGGGATCTGACTCCTCAGTTCTTGCTCTATGGGCAGCTCACAAAGAAAGAATTCAGCATATAGACTTCAGCATGGGACACTGCTCTGGTTCCAATGTCTGCTGCTCTGTGCCCATTCTCCAGCTCACAATCTTTAGTCCTTCATTCTTGCCTTTCCATATCTCTTCACTTGCTTGGCTTTGCTTACCCACTATGCCCTTTCAAGGTCAGTGTCAAAAAATGCATTCTGGGTAGTTTATCTTTAGGTCATCAGAATCCCCTTGCAATTTAAAGAGTATAAGGAAGGGGCTTGAAGGCAGTTCTATCTTAAACCCCTTGCTTTGTATCTCAACTCTCTTCGAGGAACTTCAAAGGGTGGGTTACACATATATTGGGTGGTGAGGTGGTACAGTGGATAGAGAACTGGGCCTGGAGTCAGGAAGAACAGAATTCAAATCCAGCTTCAGACACTGACTAGTTGTGTGATCCTGGGCAAATCATTTAACCCCATTCACGTCAATTTTCTCACCTGAAAAAAGAACTGGAGAAGGAAATGGTAAACCATTCCAGTATCTTTGCCAAGAAAACCCCAAATGGGGTCACGAAGCGTCAGACACGACTGAAATGACTGAACAACAAAAACACCTACATACTCTTATGTGAACCTCACAACATGGGCAGCCAGGTGGTACAGTGGGTAGAGTGCTCGAAATCCATCTTCCAATATCTGGTAGTTGGGTGGCCCTTAGCAAGACACGTAATCTCTGTCTGTCTTAGTTTCCTCATCTATGGAACAAGGATTAATAATAGCACGTGTCTTCTAGGGCTGTTGTGAACATAAATTGAGCTAATGTTTGGAAGACATTTTGTAAACATTAAAGCATTATAGAAATTCTAGTTGTTTGAGACTCAGAGAAATGAAGTAACTTGGCCACGGTCATACATGGGATACATGTCAGAGGCAGGATTTGAACCTAGGTCTCCTTGGCTCTAAATTCAACACCCTCACCATCAATCCAGGTTGCCTCTCAGCATATGCCAGAGTTTTACTAAAGCTAAATTTGCTAATCCACTCTAATTATTTATGCTCATAGTCTGTGACTTTACTTCTTGCTTGTTGTTGGGTCATAGATAGACCTAGAGCTTAGAAGGGACTTTAGAAGCCATCAAGGCCAATCCCCCCATTTTACAGATAAGGAAAATGAGCCCCAGAGAATCTGTGGCTTCTTGAAAGTAGTGATAACTATCACGCTGATGTCCTTTGATCCCAAATTGCATTGCTCTACCCAGTGCACAATGGTCTTTGCATTTCCTCATCTGTAAAATGGGGGTTATAATATTTGAGTCAGTATCATAATTTCAGAGCTGGAAAGGAAGAGGCCATGTCATCCACCTCTCTGCCCTTACAGATGAGAAACCTGAAGTCCTAAAGTCCAGGGAGGGGAAGTAATTTGCCTGATATCATACTAGTAGTTATTAGCAGAAGCAGAATGTGAAGCCATGTCCTCTTCCTCTGATTCCTAGATCTTTCCATGGGGCCACCAGATCCATACTTGTGCTTCCTATCTCGAAGTCATATTGTGGGGAAAGTGCTTTACAAGCATGTTAGGAGTGAGCCATTGTTATTGATTTCAGAATTGACAAGCAGTTCTGTCTCATTATGACTTTTTTATGGTGAATTTTGACAGTTCAACTCCAAATCTTATGATCTTAAGTAATTTTGATCTATGTCTGCTACTAGAGAGTAGGAAATCTATGCCTTTGGTGTAGTTAATAAATCCTCCACGGGAAAATACTTAACTTGTAACTTAACTGCCTCCTCCCAGAGTTATCACATATGTTAGCTGGAATTAAAATATCACAATTCCAGTGATTCCAAAATTTAGCAATTTGATGATACAGAACTCTCAACCCTTCACTGAAAAGATAAAATTCCTTAACAAGGCAGAAGTAACTGGAACCACAAACCCAACTGTTTGTCCCACTGGTTTTTCATAATGTGGTTGCCTTTCAATGAGCTGTCTCCTTCTTACATCCTTTCCCTACTTCAACACCCACACTTTACCCTTAAATTACCACAGCACTGAATATCAGCTTGGCCATAAACCATGTCCCAAGAACAGGCAAACAACTGTATTTAAGACTTTCTGGGATTTCAGGGAAATCTTGCCTATAAATTCTCATGAACAGCTAAAGATGAAACTGAAACAAAACTCAGATACCATCCACTTTGTTGTTGTTCTTCAGTCATGTCTGACTCTTCATGACCCCATGAACCATACTGTCCAGAGTTTTCTTAGCAAAGATACTGCAGGAGTCTGACATTTCCTTCTGCAGTGGATTAAGGCAAACAGAAGTTAAATGACTTGCCCAAGGGTTACACAGCTAGTAAGTCTCTGAGGCCAGATTTGAACTCAAGTCTTCCTGACTCTAGGACCAGTGTTCTATCCACTGAGTCACAGAGCTGCCTCCTACCAGAAGCTTAGTGTAAATTCAATTGTGGATCCTGGTTGAATTTGGGCATAGATATAAAAAGACACAAGTTTTTATGACCCCGCCAAGGAAATCCTGATCACAAGAGAGATTGTTGGCCCTGGGTTCAAATTCTGACTCTGCTACTTACTACCTATGTGACTTTGGGCAAATTACTTCACCTATTACAACGTCGACTTCTTCATCTATAAAATGAAGTTGGGCTAGATGATCTTTGAGTACTTTCCAGACCTAAAACTATGATGCTATGAATATATCTATACTTCCATGTTTCAAAGATTGGTGGTTTCATTGGTGTGATTGCTTCCTCCATCAACACATATCCTAAGCACCTCAGTAGAGTGTCTTCATGAGTTGGTGTGGCTTAAAAAAAAATTACCATCTGGCAGCTGAGCTCTGGTGATGAATTCCCTGAACTTTGGTTTTCACACAACACGGAATCCATCATTGGGCTCATATGCAAAGTCTTTCTAGGCTCAGAGAAGCACTTCCCAAAATGCTTCCATGTGGCCTTTGAGATCCTTTGATCAATTTTACATCATTATTTGCACATCATTTCCCCCATTAGACTGTGAGCTCCTTGAGACTAGGGGCTGTGATTTGCCCTTCTTCCCTGGTGTTTAGCACAGTGCTTGACAATAATAGACGCTTAATAAATAGTTATTGACTGAGTGACATCATCATAAGAACTAGGGCCATAGTGGACCATAGTGAAGAGGAAATGTCTTTCCATGAGGATAATCGAATTCTGCATGCTTTTACTACTTGTCATCATGTATGAGACCTTCCCTCCACTTCCCATTCCCACCCCTCACACTACTCTATGCAGTGTTCTGAGCTAACTAGGGCTTTGTGCCCTACTTTTTTGACAAATATTAAACAAGGTACCCCAAGGCAAAACAGAAGAAAAAAATCTAAGTAAAAGGTCCAGGTCAGAACAATTGGATTTTTAAAAATAGAACCATTTAAGACATAGAATAAGAATTTCAGAGCTGAAAGAAGCAATCATCCAGTTACTTCTATTGAGAAAACTGAGTCCTAGAGAGTTTCAATGATTTGCCTGGTCACACAGTTAGTTAGAGGCAGAGCCAAGACTCAAGTGGAGTCTAATGTTCTTTCTGCTATTTTAGGATTCCCTTTGCCCAGTCAATCCTCTGTTTGTGTGTTATAGGGACTAAAAGCAGCCATTTACCTGAGATGGTAGACCCTCAAGACATCATCGAACAAAGACACAGATTTACTAAAGTTTCTGATGTTTGATAGAGAAACATCAAGACATAATGAATGGAAAAATGTCTTTGGAGCCAGGAAGAACAGGTTAGGTTAGAGCAGGGGCTCTGAGGTTCATTATGAATCCGACGAAGTGGAATGAATAAATGAGTGAAAAGTCTTGCCTTTGACTTGAACACATACTGGCAAGTGACAACCTCCTAGTGCTCGGGGCATCTCTAAAGGCTTTAAGTTGTATTCCCAGAGAAAATTGCTCATTGGAAATTCCATACACCAGTGACATTGCGGGTCCAGTCCCTGTCCCTTTTGATATTTGTAGGATGTAAACTTATTGAAGGCAGAGATCATCTAGTTTGTGTTTTCCCAAGGCCTGTCACATTGGTGGCACTGAATAAATAATTCCTGATGGATTTATTGAATTATTATTATTAGTAATAATAATAACTGGCATTTTTATAGTGCTTTAAGGTTTGCAAAATACATTCCAAATATTATCTCATTTTGTCCTTACAATATCCCAGGAAGGTAGCTGTTATTATTATCCCTACATAACAGATTAGGAAAACTGATGCAGACAGAGGTTAAGTGACTCACTCAGAGTCATGCAGCTAGAAAGTGTCTGAGACCAGGTCTGAGATCAGTTTTCCCTGACCCCAGTTCTAGCATTCTACCTGCTGGGCCTCCTAGCTGCTTCTGAATTGTCATAAAGCAGATGCATACTGAACAATGATTTCTCCACATTATACCTATTCGCAACTGACCTCTTCTATTACTAATTATGGCACCACACTTGAGTATCTGTGCAATCAGTTAAGCTTGACTAATGATAGTCTCCTTCCTGGATCTGCTCTCATGTTTCCACTGGCACGTTGCTTACCACACATCTCCTCAGTGGAGTTGCCTCTATTGGCAAAGGGCAGCCGAGTGGAGAAGGAAAAGAATCAAGACATTTGTTTTCTCTAGTAATTGAAACAATACCAAAAGTAAGTGGTGGCAGCTGTAAATAAAAAGCAGAAGCCTCTGTTAATTCTTTCTGGGATTAATAAATAATGTTTTAAAAAGTCACAAAGCCAGAGTCATAGAGTTAGTTGCTAGAAGTTTGCATGCTGAAGCAGCCTCAAGAGTTAGTTTATTTCCAAATGTTGAGAAAACTGTGGGCCAGCTAAGAATCTAGTGGTCTTGTGACATTGACATTATGTTTGTGCCATGGGGAGGCCACTCCAGATGACAGACAATATGGAAATTTGGAATGGTTTTAAGGGGGTGAGAAGACATTTAACAGGCTAGGCTAGAACATATAGTATCAGGGCTATGGTGAACCCTGTGAGGTTGGATGAATACATGATGAAAAGCATTTATTAAGCATCTACTTTATGCAAAGCATTGTGGTAAGCACTGGGGATACAAATAAATCCAAGAGCTCTGGAAATATTAGCAGTTCTCAGATTGTTGGCCCACCTCCTCCCCAGTAGCCATCATCCAGAAAAGTAGCATCAGCAGAGAAGAGACTCACCTCTACCACCAACGCCAACTGTCTTGGACAATAGCATTGTCTACCAAACTGATCAGATCAGTTCTGTGTCTTTTTAAAAAAAAATTGACCCTATTTATAGTTGATTTATTTTGTTCCATTACTTCCTAAGTCATTGTTTGTCTCTGAACTTAGTCCAGAAATTTGGCTGGTCTGTAATGAATTAAGTTTAGTAATCAAGTTCTCTTGTTAATCACTGTTCTATTCTTCCTTAAGGAAATCTATTATTCCTGAGGGTTGCAGGTGGGTACCACCAAGCTATCCTTCAAGGATGTCTGGTTTGCTATCTAAAGAAGTCTGGTCCACAAACAATGAGTATTTCTTAGTCACAGGAGAGTAGGAGGAGGTTGTGGCTAGCCCTTCATTCCCAATTTCCAAGCAATCATATTGTCCCCCATGCCTTAGCTCTTTCATGACACTGAGCTCTTTTAACCGATCATAACTTGTTCCCCATCTACAAAGTTTTGTTCTTTTTTCTGTACTCCCCAAAACTATAAAAGAGATCTGTCCCCCTCATTCAAGATTTTAGTTTTGCTGAGGAAGCTGAGATCCTATCATTGGTTAATTTCTGCTTTACTAATAAATTGATCATGCTCAGAACTTTGTGCCTTAGTTTACCTTATTTTGACCACAATATTACATCATTGTACAATCACAACTCTAGAAAAGATGATATTCTTCACTGATGTTTATCCAGTTCTGGGTTATGATGGAATTACCTGCATACCCTAAGGACCACAGTGTGGTCCAATTCGATTGGAATCACAGCTAAAATCTCCTGTTTTGCTTTCCCTTGTTTGAATTAAGCTCTTTGAGGTCAGGGATCACCTTGTTTTCCTATGTGTATGTCTAGTGCTTAGCTGCTGTTCTTTGGACATGGAAAGTACATCATAAATTCTTTTATTCATTCAAATATTAAAGCAAGAAAGTCCAAGGAGAAAGGAGTAGACAATACATTTTGAGGAATGATGGCCGGAAGGATATTTTAGTTTGGAAAGTCACAGGGATTGTGAGCAGAGGCATAGTAGAGTTGATTGGCATACTTTTCCAAGAAACAATGGCAGTATTGGTTTCATTATAATTCTCAGAGCAAGAATTAGAAGAAGGTTAACAGCAACGAGGACGGCAAAAAGGTGGCTGAATAGGATATAAAGGTTGGAGTCTGGTTTGGGGAACCAAGAAAAGGACATGATTGTCATTGATGCCACTCACAAAAGAATGCTGCTTCCAATAATGAAATTATATGTAACAAACTATCATTTTTTGCTGATACCTATCACTCTCACGTCAATAGTGTATTTTTCTGACTTTCTCTATATTGAACTCTCCAAACTTAGATTTCATATTCCCTCTAACTCCTGCCTAGCCCTTGGATTTGGTTATCCCATAAACTCTATATGACCCAGCATGGTATTCCATTAATCTTCCAGACTATAATTGGCTCTCCTTTCCACAATAAGGTCCTTTTCTACAGTTCCTACTTATTGCCTTTAATCACCCATTTTTGGAATCGAATTTGGAATTTGGATTGGAAAATTGACATGGAAACCCATGTATAGGGTATACCCAAAGGCGAACTACAATATCCATTGATAACTAATTATCATGTGGTTTCTGCTGCTGGACACTCCCAAGGGGCTGGTTATTTCTTTTTTTCTTTTTTCTTTTTTGGTATTTATTTACTATTTTGTTTTTCCCTAGTTACATCTAAAACAATTTTTAACATTTGTTTTTAAAACTCTGAATTCCAAATTCTCTCTCTTCTTTTTCCCCATCCCCCCTAAATGAGAAGGCAAGCAATTTGATATAGGTTATACATGTATAATCATGCAAAACATATTTTTAATAGTCATGTTGTGAAAGAAAACATAGACCAAAAAATCTCAAGAAAAATAAAATTTTTAAAAAAGTATGTTTTAATCTGTATTCAGACACTATCAGTTCTTTCTCTAGGGATGGATAGCATTTTTCAAAGTCCTTCAGAATTATCTTAGATCATTGTATTGTTGAGAATAACCAAATAATTAACAGCTGATCATCTTACAATATTATTGTTACTTTGTACATAGTACATTTCACTTTGCATCAGTCCATGCAAGTCTTTCTAGGGTTTTTCTGAGAGCATCCTGCTCATCATTTCTTATAGTACAATAGTATTCCATCATAATCACATACCACAATTTGTTCAGTCATTTCCCGATTGATGGGCATTCCCTTAATTTCTAATTCTTTACCCCCAGAAATGAGTTGATATAGATATATTTGTACATATAGACCCTTTTCCTTTTTTGTTTTTTATCTCTTTGGGGATACAGAACTAGTAGTGGTATTGCTAGGTCCAAGGATATGCATGGTTTTATAGGGTTGTTTATTTCTAATTAGTCACAAGGTCATGCCAGGCATTTCAGAACAATGGCATCTGATCCAATTTAATAATCAGCTTCAGTAAGTGTGTACAACAATTTCATGCCCTGCTCTCCTTCTTACTAATTTAGCACATGAAATCATGTCAAATCCTCACATATAGTATCTCTTCCCACAGAAAATTTCCACAATATAAATATTAGAAAGAGGAGAACTCTTGCAGTTCTTTAATAGGAAGACAGTTATTTCTAAGAGTCTGGTTACTAACTTTCTGTGTGTCTTTTGGCCAGTCCTTTGACAAATCACTTTGCTGGGCCTCAGCTTCCTCATTAATAAAATGAGGAATCAGACTTGAAGCTCTTCTAGCTCAGGTAATGTCGAGACTGATAAACCTTCTTAAGGACCTATAATTGTGGCACTCTTTGGCAGCTGGTTCCATTAGGAAGCTAAAATCATTGAATCATAGCTTTGGAGCTGAAAAGGGGCTCTAGAAATCACCTAGTCAAGACCCCTCATTTTCTTTTGATGAGAAAACAGGCTGAGAGAGATTCAATTACTTGTCCAAGATCGCACAGGCAGTAAGGTATAGGACTAGGATGTGAACCCAGTCTTCCCCAAATTAGGATTCTTTCCATGATATAGTTAAAATACTCTTATACCACTGCTGTCCTAGTCCCATGATACAGTGGGTAGAGTGCCAGGCTTGGAGTCCAGAAGATATCTTCCTGAATTCAAATCCAGCCTCAGATATTTACTAGCTATGTGACCCTGGCAAATCACTTTACCCTGTTTGCCTCAGTTTCCTCATCTGTCAAAATGAGCTGGAGAAGGAAATGGCAAACCACTCCAGTATCTTTGCCAAGAAAACCTCAAATGGGGTCATGAAGAGTTAGATAAGACTGAAAAACGACTGAACCCATGTCATTCATCAGAGTTTAGAGGTGGATAGATCAAGAGAGATGTTTAATTTGCCTATTTTTTTCACTCCTGCCTCTTTCTGTCTCTGGTAGGAAGCCTGACTGTCAATGCATTTAATCTGGCAATACTGTAACTTGTGATTCCTATTTGCTACTCAGCTAATGAATAAGTTCCCTGAGTCACATACCAGAAACAGAAGCCCTAATGTATCTTCCAAGAGAAAAGCCACTGGAAGGCAGGGTCATTGCTGAATAGGAATGACTGATCTACCACTTACTTTCTGGGTGACCCAGATATTTTTGCATTTCTATGTTCATTTTCACAGTTGTCCCTCATGCCCATCTTCTCTATGCCTCTTGTCTTCACCAATGTCCTTCGAGTCTCAGCAAAAATCCCAACTTTTTCAAGAAGGCTTTTCTAATCCCCTTCAATAGTAGGGCCTTCCCTTTGAGGTTATGTATTTGTATGTTTGTTCACACACTGTCTCCCCTATTAGACTATAAGCTCCACAAGGGTGAGGGTTGTTTTTACTTTTCTTTGTATCTCCAGAGTTTAGACAGAGTGGGGAACCTGAGGCCTCAAGACCATGTGTGGCCCTCTAGGTCCTCAAGTGCTGCCCTTTGACTGGGTTAGTGAACTCTGGATTCAGTCACAGGACTGCACTTGAAGACCTAGAAGGTCACATGTAGCCTTGAGGCCACAGATTCCACACCCCTGACTTAATACAATGCCTGGCACATACTAAGTTCTTAATAAATGCTTGATGACTTGAACAAGCCCATTTAATTTCTATGAGATTGCATTTCCTTATCTGTAGAACAAGGAGATTGGATAGAGTTATAATTCCAATATCTTTTGATGTCAGTCTTCTGAGGATTAGGTTAGATATCGATTATGGATGACAGATAAGAAGGATATTTCTGCTATCCATACATCTAAGGAAACTCTTGGACAATAGCATGAAACTAAGAATTTCTTGACTTGCCTTAATAATCTCATCCTTCGAAAGATGAAGGAACCAACAAGGGGAAATTCTATTCTGCGTCTGATTCTTACTAAGGAGGATCTTTTTACTGGAGTGGAATGATGAAACCTTAGGCTGATGTGAGTACTCTATCTTAGAATATGTAACAGAGAAAGGAAAGCTAGGAATAGTCTGACATGCATTCCATATTTTGGGATAGAAGATGTCAAAGCATTCAGAGAAAGAATAAGCAGGATCCCAAGAACTAAATTCTATAGAAGAAGTCAGTACATGAGAGGAGGAGAAGTTTTCAAGAAATTCTGAAAACAAAAGGTAGCCAGGGTCAGTGAGGAAGAAAAGGAGCTCTTCCACAAGAAATTCAGTAACCAACATATATCCATATACATATTCATATTTGTATATGTGTATACATATATATGTAATATATACAGTAACAATAATAATAAAGGAGAGAAAACAGAATGAACTCAAAAGCATGTGATGATCTTTTAAGAATAGTTTCAGGATCACATAAGCCCCAAATGAGCTGAGGTTGATAAGAAAAATGAAGAACAAAAGGGTTTTTTTGGGGGGGGAGGGAGCAGTGTTTAAAACTGTATTGGATAGGAAAGGA
Source organism: Pseudochirops corinnae (assembly GCA_028646515.1). Lineage (NCBI taxonomy): Eukaryota > Metazoa > Chordata > Mammalia > Diprotodontia > Pseudocheiridae > Pseudochirops > Pseudochirops corinnae. The sequence continues at coordinate 84,614,202 of CM053586.1, read as the reverse complement.
GGATCAAAAAGGGATAGGATGAAATAATGATAAATTCCTCGACACTTACTTTGCTACTGTTTTCTTTGCCAAGGAGAATGACCTTTGAAATGGAAAGGACAAAAACTGGCTAATTGGTTATCAAGTCAATTGGAGACAAGTTAACTAACTGGTTGATTCCCAAGATAACAAAGGAGATAATAAGAGAACATTTAGCTACCTTTAAGTTACCAGGTACAAGTGAATAATTGGCAGATGTGTTGGCTAAACCACTATCAATGATCTTTGAAAGACCCTGGAGAATGTGACAGGTTATGCAGGACTGGAAAAGTTAAGAATTTCCCAATTTTCAAAAAAGAGAAGAGAATGAAAACAACAAATTGTAAGTCAATGGGTTTGACTTCAACCTCTGCCCAAATTCTAGAATGTATTCTTTAAAAAACTGTTAATGACCACGAGCAAAGGAGAAGGTAACTAATGACAGATCATGCCAGAGTCATCTTACTTTCATTTTTAAATAGAGTAACTAAACTGACAGACCTGGAGAATACTATACATAGAGTTAACCTACCACTTAGGGAAGTGTTTGATAAAGTAGCTCATACTAGTCTTATGGAAAATATGGGAAAGTGACACATGACAGTGTAATTGCGTAAATTCAGAATTGATTTAATGTCCAAACCCAAAGACTAGTTAGTTGGATGTCAGCTTTTGAAGGAGCTCTTTGATTTACTGCTTCAGTGATCTGCACTTGGCCCATTGCTATTTAACATTTTTATAAATGAATTCTAAAAAGGGATAGAAAGAGAACATCCATTGTACCAATGACATGAAGCGAAGGATGATGGTTAAAATGTTACATGAGAACAGTCTGAATTTTTGACAGGGTAAAACTTTGAGGCACAAAGACTAGAGACTAGGCGACTAGCTAGGTTGCCTAAGCAGACAGAGCATTGGACCTGAAGTCAAGATGACCTGAGTTCAAATCTGATTTCAGACACTTACTAGCTGTATGACCCTGGGCAAGTCACTTAACCCTGTTTGCCTCAGTTTCCTCATGTGGAAAAGGAAACAGCAAGAAAACCCCAAAAGGAGTCCTGAGGAGTTAGACACCACTGAAAAACAACTAAAACTTTAAATTTATGACCCTGTAAACTATGGATGTTTAGCCCTGAGATGAGAACACTTAGAAGATATATTCTCACTGTTTTCAAGTATCCTAAGGATTGTCATATGGAAGAAATTAGACTTGTTTAGCTTAGCCCCAGAAGGCAGCACTAGAATCAATCAGCAGAAGTCAAAAGGGGAAGAAGGATTTACTTTTGATATAAAGAAAAGTTTCTTAAGAACTGAAGTCACTCAAAAGTAGATTGGACTGCCTCACAGAATCAGGAGTTCCCCCTTCCTGAGGTCTGTAACATAGGTTGGATGACAACTTGTCAGGCATTTTGTAGAGGGGACTATTTTTTTTTAGGCACATGTTGGATTAGATGGATTCTGAGTTCCCTTCCAACTCTGAAATGTTGTAATCTCCTAATATTGTGACTTTCCAATCTCTTCTCTCTCATCTAAGAGAAACCTGGTTGTGTCAAGTTGTAGCTTAACTACTCACAAAGTTTTTCTCTTGACCTTATCCCCTGAGCCTGGAATGCTCTGCTGCCCCCTCTCCACCTTCGTTTTTCCTGACTTCCTTCAAGACCCAGTTCAAATCCCATCTTGTTCAGTTCTTTACCAGTCAATTCCAGCTACTAATGCCGTCCCCCTCCCTTTCCATCAAACCTCTCCATGTCTTATAATTGGGAGAGAGATGTTGAGAAGTGCAGTTGATGTCTTAAAAAATTTCCCAAAGCAAAACAAAAATCTTTCCTTCTCATTAGAACTTGTTCCTAGTTCCTTGGATGGGTAGAAAATAGGACCTTCTGTGTTTCAAGTTCTTTGCCAATTTCTAAGGTAATGACAGGTTGTTTCTTTTTCATGAATGGATCAGTTTGGAACAAAAGAAGCTTTTGTTCTGTTTAATATCCCCCCACACACACTCACATATACACATTATACCTCCCCTGTCCAGATGCATGGCCCATTCACTGTCCCCTTCTTTGAAACCTATCATCCTGTCTAGAACTGAAGGTGGAGTTGGCCATAATGTTAAGTCCTCATGTCAACTATTTAGAATGTCAATTGTCTGTCAAGTAATAATTACAATCCTAACTACTCGTTAGTCCTGTCCAAGTAAGACAAACTTGTGAGAGCCGTTTAACTATAAATGTTCTCCTAAGGCTCTTTCACTTTATTGACTCTTACCACAACAGAAAGGACTATACTCAAAATATTCACTGTATAGAATATAGGGCTTAACAGTTCCAAGATGCCGAAGGGAAATGTATATACTTTAATTATATTCATAAGCTATTTATTTTTTCCTGGAAGATCTGAACTTGTATTTCTTTAACGCTTTGTCCTGCATTTTTAAAAATCAAGTTGTTGAGACCAGTGACCTTTCATCACAATTTTATTTTTTATTCACTTTTCCTTGTTCATATTTAAGAAAAATCATCATTCTTCTTTCTGTCTGATAGTATTCTTTTAGGGAAGGAGAAGAAGAAAAGAAAAACATTGACAAATTATTTACTGAGTAGAAAAAGTACTTTTTCATGAGAGGCAAGAATGATGCAGTGAGTTTAGAGGGCTTAATTAGCATCAAGAAAAAAAAAAATCAAGGTTCAAATCCGACCTCTGACACTTACTAACCAGGTGACGTCTCCAAACCTAAGTTTCATCATCTCTAAAATAGTAGCAATGATAATACTCATGGTACTTATTTCACTCAAGTTGATTCTTGTGCAACAAATGAGCCAATAATACTGCAAACTTTAAAGCACTGCGTAGACATTGTTATTTTCTTTTCCCCTTCCCACCTCTGTCTTCCCTGGGTTCATCGGTTCCTCATTTTAAAATGATTGAGTGGAGTTTGCTCAGTGGAAAACGATTATAACCTTTGGAGTGAGATCAAATTATTGAATTTTCAGGAATATATGCTTGAAAATAAAGAGGTAAAATATTGGTAGGTTCAACTTGTTTTCTCATTAACGGGAGTACCAAAATAATCAGAGAAAGAGCCTTAGGAAATGATTTTAAGGAAATGCTTAAAGGAAGCCACCTGTCATTTTAAGTCATTTGTTCTCTGGGTAGGATTTTGTTTTCCCAGTGGGTTTTTATGCTACCCTTAGATTTAGAGGTTAGACAGAAAAGCAGGAAGAAATTTGAGACTCTCCCTTAATGATTCATTCATATCACCTAGTTATGCAATGCAATCACAATGGGACTGATAACAAAATACCTAGTCTCTGTGGCCTACACTAACCCCCTAGACCATTCATTCAAGTCTGAAGAAAGTTGGAGAAAAATGATTTATCAACTGTAATCAGTTCCATTATCTCTTCTGAAACTTACCCTAAATTTACCTTATTACAACTTTAAGAAACAACCTCTGATTCTCAAAGAGAGTTTTAAATTTTCTCCTCAGATACTCTTGTCCCTCCCTTGTTTTTGTTTGTACCCCCAAAAAGTGACTAATGCAATCACATTGATAAAATTCAGCACCTTACTTTTAAAAATACAAAAAAAGCAAAAATTATCCCTCAAAAAGGTGTTAGGGTATTTTAAACTACATTGTCTCTATTGGTTTTCTGTATTCACCAAATCTAGTCTGTAATTTCTTAAGTTATTAAATGACAAAAGTAATTTATGATGGCTCTCTAGCTCATTCTCCACAGTAGCTGTCCCAGAACTTTTCTATCCATAAGATTATATATTTAGGCCAAGAAAGGACCTTAGAGTTCATATAGTCTAACTCCCTTCATTTTACAGGTAAAGAAGCAGAGAGAACCCAAAGACATTAAGCCATTTGCTCACTGGTAGTAAGAGAAATAACAAGGATTTTTGCCCAGGTGATCTGATCTAAATCCAGAAGGTGAATCTGTCCAATAAAGAGAATCTAGCTACTGGAGTAAAAATGATGAGAATCTTGGGAACTTCCGTAATTCCATATTGCCTCCTGGATAAAAGAAAACCTTTTCTGCTTCCAGAAGCTTCTTATGGATGAGGAATGGGTATTTGTTTTTTGTATACACTTTAATATTTTGTATAGTTGGCTCCAAATACAATGCCTAATGGGTGATTAATAAGTGCTAATTGATTGAAGTGACCACTGCATCTTAGAATTCATATTGGTGGAGAAAAAAGAAGGATAAGAGAAAAAAGAAGGATCAGAGAAAAATTGGAGATTTGAGAAAAAATAAGATCACAGTCATAAGTGCTAAAAAGAAGCTCAGGAGTCACATAGTCCAATTCCCTATTCCATATCAACCACTTTTCAGACGAGGAAGCTGAGTCCCAGATTGGTTAAATGATTTGTCTAAGGTCGCTTTAGTAGTAAATAGCAAAACCAGAATAACTCTCCTACTAGACTGAAAGTTTCTTTAGGTCATGGACAATACTTGTTTTATTCCCCTCAGTACCTAGCAAGGTCCCTTGTATGTACCAGGTGCTTGATCCTTGTGTTCTGTTAAAGGTATTAGGTATATATAGTCCATACACAAATCACAATACCCATCCTCTAAGATAGATGTTCTTAAAATAGAGGGAGAAGAAATGGAAGCAGTATCAGATTTAATATTCTTGGGTTTAACAATCGCCACAAATGGCAACTGCAGTCATGAAATTAAAAGACACCTGCTCCTTGGAAGAAAAGCTATGGCAAATCTGGACAGCATACTAAAAGCAGAGACATCACCTTGCCAACAGAGGTCTATACAGTCAAAGGCAAAGCTATGGTTTTTCCAGTCACAACATATGACTGTGAGAGTTGGACTATAAGGAAAGTTGAGTGCCTCAGAATCAAGGCTTTTGATTTATAGTTCTGAAAAAGATTTTTGAGAGTCCCTTGGACAGCAAGGAGATGAAACCAGTCAATACTTAAAGAAATTAATGCAGACTATTAACTGGAAGGTCAAATACTAAAGCTAAGCCTTATCTTGACCATATAATGAGAAGACAGAACTCATTGGAAAAGACCCTGATTTCGGGAAGGGGATTGAAAGCAAAAGAAAAAGGGGATGGTAGAGGATGAGATGGATAGATAATGTCATGGAAACAACAAACATAAACTTGAACAGACTTCAAGAGATACTGGAGGACAGATGGATCTGCCATGCTATGGTCCATGGGGTCACAAGGAACTAAATATGACTGTATGATTGAATAACAACAATATTGAATCCACAAGGTGAGGGAAGTCTGTGGATAGACTTCAAAAAGTCCACAAACCTGTACAGCAAAAAAAAAAAAAAAAAAATAGATCTTAATTTTCACTAATCCTTTATTTCATTTGTATTCTTATATATTTAAAAACATTATTCTGAGAAAGGGCTCAAGAGCTTCACCAGACTGCCCAAAGGGTCCATGATACAAAAAAAAGGTTAATAGTCCATCCTCTAAGAGAAGGGAAGACCTCTTTCCCTCTTGTCTTTCCCCATTCATCTTTCCCTTTCCCCTGGGCCATCCCAGAACTCATCCAGGCTTCACACAGCTTGAATGGGAAGGGGGTCAATGATGCTGTACATTCTGACAAAAGGGAAGACCACAAGTCCTTACCATTTAACTTGCTACTGTCTCCAAAGGTCCCCTCGATCTTACCATCTGCCCATCTGCCCCAGAGCAACCTGACCTACTGTAACCGGAACCCCAAAGCCCATCGATATGAAACTCTTTTCTGTGTCACGTGACACCCAAAACTCCAATTCTCTGTCATTGTCTTTAGCTGTGCTTTCTAACTTCCTTCTGCTTGTATCATTTGTCCTCATTTGGATTAACAGAACGGGGTAGAGGTCATTGGGTTTTGAGAATTTCCTGAACAGTCTCCATTGCACCCTATAAAATGTCACAGGAATACAGAAGAACTTTGTCTGGGCAAATCATTGAATCTCTCTGAACTTCAGTTTTCTCATCTCTACAGGGGGCATAATAATATTTGTGCTGCTTACTTCACAAGGCTATTACAAGGAAAGTACTTTTGTAAATTCCAAAGAGCTCATCAGGGCCACTTTTAATATCATTCCTCTTTTCCCAGAAATGAGGAATTACCTAAAGGCTTTGTAAGGTCTGTGTTTTTAAGGTGGGTGAATCAGAATCAGCATGGCTAAAGTCATCCATTACCAAACTTTATAAAAGTTCATTAATCACCCCATAAAATGTTCATAGAAAATACCCCTGTGGTGTATTGCTATGGGAGTAGAGTAAGTGAACTGGTACTTAAGACCTACTCCCCCCTTTCCCACTTTCCCAGTCCCCTTGGAGGTCCCACAAACTCATCCAATTTTCCAACTGGCTAATGAAAAACTGCCTTTTGGGCCTCACTAGTGACTCCTGGAATATTAAGTGACTTATTGGGCCTAACTCTTGCCTGGCCTAAGAGACCTGTGAAGAATTTTTCAGAAGAACTGCCACTATGTAGGCTTAATCTTCACTGTTTGCTCAGAAAACCTCACTACTCTTTGTCTACAATATCCTGCTACTGCAATAAAGTGTATTTCCTTGACTACTTTTTTTCTTTTGGCCTCCTGTGCACATTTTCTCACCATTGTTTCCCCAGGAACACTGAATTCAATTCCTTTATTTCCTAAATGGGAGGTTCTGTATCACATCAAAGGCAAGAGGCCTTTGATTTTAAGGGCTAAACTAGTTCCATCAAAGGGGCTTTCCAAGATGGGCTGTGGTACTCTCAGGGGTGCAAATGACAGGGAAACCCCCTTTATGCCTCCTGTTCCCCCAACCAACCTACTTGTTTCTAGGAAACAATGAATAAGAGACCCAATGGAGACTTTCTAAGATTTTATGAACCCCAAGACTGTAAGAGAGAAGAAAAGACTGAGTGGGCAGTGATATTTATGCCTATATGTAGAGCTAAGAAAGATGGATTGTGAGGTACCCAAAGGTGGGAGCAAGTAAGTGGAGAACTGATGGGGGGAAAAAAAGAGCTGAATTGTTCAGCCAGCCAGGCTTCAGAGGAAACCATACATCCTGTAAAAGTAGTCACTCTTTTTTTGGTCTCCTCTCCTCCTGTTTCTTCTTTTAGTTATCATCAGAACCAATGTGTTGGAGTTAAGAGACCAAAAAAAAAAAAAACCCCACCTAAATAATTATTGACAAAACTAGAAAATTCATGGGAAGGATAGCATTTTAGGTTTTCTAATCCTATTTTCAATATAGCTTCCTCAAATGGCTGAATTTTAGCTCTTGGAATTCATCCAAGTGACACATATCTAATGATTATGGACCAACTTTGAATATGAAAGATAACTTCATGGGGTTTGGGTTATGGTGAAATTACAGAAGAATAAAATGTACCAGAAATGAAGTCAGAATAGGAATTAGTTTATCTCACAACCAAATACTTCCTATAAGTTCCAGGCTTTGGAGGCTTCACATGACTCTTTGTATATTCCTCCCTATCTTTTCTTAGTCTCATTATCATCAAAGCTAAACATAGTCAGGCTAGGGCAAAACTGAGTACTGGATGAAATAGCAGAACAATGCTGGGATAGCACATTTCAATATTGTGAGCAATGTCTAGAGAGAAAGGAAGGAATGAAACTCAGAAACTTGTATTATCTGGGAGAGTTAATATAACAACTAGCAAATATTTTGTTTTTGTGCTTTGGTTGGTTCATTCACATCTGACTCTTCATGAACTTGTTTGGGGTTTTCTTGGCAAAGATAATGGAGTGGTCTGCCATTTCCTTTTCCAGCCAATATTTTGGCAGGGATCAGTTTATGTAATTAATAATCTATTACCACCCATTGTCATCATGCAAATAGTAGTTTCAAGGTTTGGGATATAACCCTTCCCCACTGTGGAATGTCTTCTCTCCCCAATATATTCACCTATTGTGTTCTATTTATCTCACCTTAGATGAAACCTCTTCCATAACATTTTCTTTAATTCTCTCAGCCAGAAGTCATCTCTACACTTTCATAGTACATTATTTATATCTCTTCATGGATGCCTATTTTTTTTTTTTACAGTTACACGTCTTTTCTCTTTTTTCATTGGACTGTGAGTTTCTTGAAAGCAGGAGCTAGTCTGTAATGTGAAGAAGATAATTTACTTTTATACTTGTATCAAATAAGATCATTTATTAAAAGCGTCCTACAAAACTTGAAATGCTATATAACTGTGAGATATTGCTACCATCATCATCATTATTATTTTCACCAATATTACCAATAAGGGCTAGGGGCTTCAAAAGAGAAAGGCATATTTAGGAATTGAATAGCTAAGAAAATGGCATCTGCCAGACATGTGGTGCCTACTTTTAAACCCTGCTATGGAGGAGGCTAGCGTTAGTTGATAGCTTGAGCTTAAGAACTCTAAGCTATTGTGTCCATACTAAGTTCAGCATTAGTATGATGAATCTCCAGGAAGTTGGAGCATCATGAGATCGCCTAAATTAAGGGACAAGCAGCCCAAGTTGTAGATAGAAAATCAAGTTCCTTTCCCAAATCAGAGTGAGAAGTTCCTGTATTTTAAACTGGGTAAAAGAGGGAGGAAGAAGAGCAGAAGTAGGAATGGGTGGAAAAGAGGAGAAGGTGGTGAAGAAAGAGGAGAAAGAGGAAAAGGAAGAAGAAGAAGAAGAAGAAGAAGAAGAAAAAGAAGAAGAAGAAGGAGGAGGAGGAGGAGGAAGAGTAGAGTAATAGAAAGTTGAAGAAGGAAGAGAAAGAGGAGGAAGGAGTGGAGGAAGAGGAAGAAGGGTGGTAGAGAAAAAAGGAGAAGAAAAAGAGGGAGGAGGAGAAGAAAAGGAGGAAGAGGAGAGAAAGAGGAGAAGGGGTAGAGAAAAATAAAGGGAAAGAAAAGGAGAAGAAGGATGATGATGATGATGATGATGATGATGATGAAGAGGATTAGGAGGAGGAGGTTTAAGAGGAGTAGTAAGAGAAAGTGAAGGAAGAGGAAGAAGAGAAGGTAAAGGAGGAGGTGAAAAAAGTAGAGGAGGAGGGGGAGGGGAAAAGGAGGAACAGGAAGGGGGGAGGAGCAGAAAGAAAGGGAGAAAGAGGGGGAAGCTGACAAGGGGACCATGGTTTAAAAATATAGGTATGATTTACTCTTGGTAAAAGATGGAGTGAATATAACAATGACTGGTATAGAGTTATTTACCTGGAATCTCGTGATTCTAATCAATAAGGCCCTAAATCAATGAGGGCAGTACAGACGGACAACTGTCCACAGTGATCTGACAAGTCTGGAACCACAGAAAGGGGCAGGAAGAATATAGTAGAAGAGAAGAATAACAGAAGACCAGCAAGTAATTCATGGCAGACAATGTTCAAGAAGAGAATAATAAACAATAGAATCCATGCTCTTAGATGTCTATAAAGAAAAGTACAAAGTACGGATATTAAACAGAGTGATCTTAATACAAGAAGGTAAACTTGACCTCAGGTACATATGCCTGATAAATGGTGGGACTAGATTCTGACTAGAATTTGATTTTGGAAGATACATCTTTTTCAAAAGAAATACACCACATTCAATTTGAGGTATGTGGAGATAACATAGTATTTTAAATTAAGAGTATATCATCATATGAAAAAAATCATGGACCTGGGATGTGGGTAGGGAATAGTAGAGAGACTTTGTGTGAGGATGAAGAATGAAGTAAAAAATATGTGAGTAAAAATAGTAAGGCAATAAGTGAGGAGTAAGGGCGGTTCTGGGGATGTTTCAGGAGTTATGGTTCAGATATGGGATGAATTAGGGGGTCTCTGAGATCTCTTTCAAACTCTGAGATTCTGGGCTTTTAAGATTCCAAAACTCTAACCCAGCTCTTCAGGCAACAAGTCCAGCACTCTTTCCAATACAGTGCACTAATTCAATTAAAATTGTTTTTGTTGTTCATTCTTTGTTTTCAAAGAGGACTGATGATGTCATGGGGGTGAGGTTTTGACTTGTTTGTGAATTGGATTTAAGTGAGGCAGAGTTGCCCAAAGTTGTTAACTTCACTCTTTCTTCTTGAGTCATCAAAGTCCAGTGGCGAGATAAAAGTCAAGGCAACTGGCGATGGTGCAAGATTCAGTCAATGACTTTGATGTCTTCAATGCCTGACCAATCTCTAAGTGCTGCACAACACCTGCTTCAGCTGCCTCCATGGCCATTGGAACAAATTGTTCTCATCCACCCATTCTGTCTTCACAAGCTTGGGGTAGAGATCTTTCCAACTCATCAACAGGTTAGAGATCTGTTGGTTATCCTCAACCTGGTTTAGCCCCTCTCCTGTGATGGTTTTACTGCGGTGTGGCCACTTTGCATGCCACAGATTCTTGGAGCCACAAGTGAAAGTTTGGTGAAAGGTGGACAACAAAGGAGGAAAGCAGCCCTTAAAAGGGCTCAGCAGCCCTCACACCAGAGGTACTAGTCCTCCTTGAACACCCCAAACACTCCAATATTGTTGCATAGGTATGTTAAAGGCCAACCAGACAAAAGAAGGAATTAGATGAAGAATTAGGCAAGTAGATTGTAAACCTGGCATGGAAGCCACCATAGTAATGTAGTCCTAATGCTATTCCAGGCTGCAAGCAAAGAAGGTTAATGCTCAAAATAAGGGAGATAATAATTCCACCGTAAATTTCTTAGATCACATCTGAACTATTATGTTAAATTCTAGAAACCATATTTTAAGAAAGACATCAATAAGCTGGAGTTTCCAGAAGAAGTGAACTAGTCAAGTAAAGCCAATAAGCATTTAGGAAGCACCTGCTATGTGCCAGATGCTGTGTTCTGGGGATACCAAGAAAGGCAAATGACAGTCCCTGTTCGCATGGAGTTAATAGTCTAATGAGGGAGACAATATAACGATGCATGAACAAGTTATTTACAGAAAAAAATGGAAATAATCAACAGGGGAAGCACGAGAATTAAGGGGTATCAGGAAAGGTATCCTGTAGAAAGTGGGGTTTTCACTGGGATTAGAAAGAAGTCAGGAAAGTCAAGGACCAGAGATATAGAGAGAATTCATGGAATTCAGTGAAAATGCTCCTAGTGGGGAGATAGAGCATGTTGTTTGAGGAACTTCAAGGTGTCCAGTGTCACTGGATTGCAGAGTATATGGGGGAAGGGGAAGGTTTAAGAACATTAGAAAGAAGGAAGTAGATCATGAAAATGGGCTTTGAACACCAAATGGAAGATCTTGAGAATGGAAGCCATTGGAGTTTACAAAGTAAGGGTAATATAATCAGACCTGCCTGTGAGGAAGATCACTTTAGTAGCTGGATGGATGGATTAAAGTGGGGAGAGACCTGTGGCAGGGAGACCAACCAGCAGGTTACTGCAATAATTCAGACATGGAGTGATGAAGATCTGTGCCAGGGTGATGGTAATGTCAGAGGAGGGAAGGAGGTACATTCAAAAGATATTACGAAGGTAAAGTGAATAGAACTTGGCAACAGATTGGTTATGAGGGAGTGTGAGAGAGAGTGAGGAAATGAGAATATTACCTATATTGTGAGCCTAGTTAACTGGGAAGGTGGTGGTGCCCTTGACGTAACAGGGAAATTCAGAAGAGGAGAGGGTTTGGGGCAATAATAATTGAGCTCAGTTTTGGACATGTTGAGTTTGAGTTGTCTTCCTAGTTCATCTAGTTCAAGTTGTTCAATAGACAGAGATGTGAGACTAAAGGTCAGCATAGACTTTAGGGCTGGATAAGTAGATTTGAGAATTATCAGCACAGAGATGATAATTGAATTCCTGGGAACTGATGAGAGTGAAATAGTACAGAGGGAGAGGGAAAGAGGGTTCAGGACAAAGTCTTGGAGAACATTTATGGTTAGTAGATGTGATCTGAATAATGATCCAGCAAAGAAGACTGAGAAGGAGCAGTCAGATGGGTGGAGGAGAACCAGGATAGAATTGTATCATGAAAACCTATATAAAGAGAATATCAAGAAGATGACTGACGGTGTCAAAAGCTATAGAGAGGTCAAGAGGAATGAGGATTAAGAGAGATCACTGGTAACTCTGGAGAGAGCAGTTTCAATTGAATGATAAAGTCAGGGGTCAGAGTTTAGAGAGTTAAGAAGAGAGAGGAAAATTGATACACCAATTTTAGATTACCTTCTTAAAGACTTTAGCCATAAAAAGGAGGCAAGATATAACTAACAGGAATGAACTGTTCAGGTAATTATCAGAGTGATAATAAGAAGACTGAAGGAAGTACCTTGAAAGGATTAATTAAAAGAATTTGGGGAATTTAGACTAAAGGAGAAAACCTTAGAGGGTATATGACAGTTATCTTCAGGTAATCAGAGGAGTGTCATGTGGAAGAGGAATTAATTTCTACTTGGCCCCAAAGTGCAGAACAAGGAGCAATGGGTGGAAGTTGAATAGAGGCAGAGTTAGACTTGATATAGGAAAAGAATTTCCTTACAATTAGGACTATTCCAAAGTTGAATGGGATTCTTTGGGAAGTTGTGGATTCTCTGTCAGTAGAAGTTGTCAAGAAGAGATCACTTAAAGGTTAGAGATTCTTGTTCATGAATGTGTTGGAATAGATGACCTGAGAGGTTGCTTCAGCTGTCCCTTAACTCAGTGGTTCTCAACCTTCCTAATGCCGTGACCCTTTAATACAGTTCCTCATGTTGTGGTGACCCCTGACCATAAAATTATTTTCATTGCTACTTCATAACTGTAATTTTGCTACCGTTATGAATTGTAATGTAAATATCTGATATGCAGGATGTATTTTCATTGTTACAAATTGAACATAACCCACAGGTTCTCAACTACAGGTTGAGAACCACTGCCTCAGTGTCTTTGATCCTTATCTTCCAATCCAAGTCTTCAGAATTTCAATCCATGGCTCTTTCCAGTTCACAACACCATGTATACGTGTGATTTAGAGCTTTGTAGGTTCTAGTTGTTGAGGTTAAAAGGAAGTTAATTAATAAAAGGGGATATGGAGTCTAATTATTTGTATCATATGCCTCTTTCAAATGTAATTGAGAAAATAAACCATAATATCAAGTGACTATTACAGATTGAGACAGAAAAAAATAATTGTAAGGTGATTGAGACACTTTTCAAAGTGGGGGGTAAAGAGGAATGAAGGAGAACTATTCTAAAAGGGAAGGGAGGTAGAAAGGAACTGTATCTATTAAGAACCTATTATGTGCTAAATGCTTTGTGAATATTATCTCTTTTTAGTCTCACAACAACCCTGTGAAGAAGGTATTTTTTTTTAACAGTTAAAGAAATTGAGGCTCAGAGAGTTTAAGTGACTTGTCCAGAGTCACACAGCTATTAAGTGTCTGAGGTCAAATTTGAACTCAGGTTTTCTTGACTCCAGGATCAGAACTCTGTATACTGCACCATCTACCTACAAAGAGGGAGCCTGCAATGGAAGCATAATACTATGTGATTGTTGAAGTCCTTTGACGTATTTAAGAATGGGGGAAGAAGTAAGAGGACTGATTTACAAGGTTTTGTCAAACCAGAGATAGGCCATTCATTGGGTGAGTAGTGTATGAATGGAATGTTAGTTACTTGGAGATAGAAGTAGCTATTGGTCCACATTTATTTTTAAAAATCGTGTGAATATTGGGAAGGAGTGAGAAAAATGATGGGGTTGGCCTGAGTTTTCTCCCTTTATCTGGGTGATTGTAGTATGTGAGATGTTTACAAAGTCATTTTGGGTCATGTCTCTTTCCTTTCCCTGTTGTGTTTCTGACTCATCCAGACTTTCTTTAAAGTGCCCCAGAAACCTCTTTACCTTGGAAGTTCACTCTACCCCTGGACTTCTTCCCCTTTGTCCTTTCCCTTTCATTACTGGATTCTCCCAGAACTTCCATTTTAAGGAAGATGCATAGGCCAAGCCTTCATTCCTCTTCTGGGTACATACAGTCTGACTCTCCAGGACTTCTATATGGTAATGCTCCACCTTTTTCAGCTTCCTTTTAAGTGTAGTCTCTCCCCATCAGAATGTAAGTTCCTTGAGGGTAGAGACTATCTTCCTGCTTATTTTTGTATTTCCAGAACTTAGCACAATTCACTTGATAAATGCTGGTTGACTTGTCTCATGTGAATAAATACAATATACATTTATAATGTACACGATATATTCCCTACTCCACTCAAAATCCTCCCCCCATTTTCCCAGTTGCGGTAGGTCAGTCCTTTCAAGACTCCCTATAAGGTAAACACACTGATGCACCCTAAGGATTCCTGGGCATTTTCATTTGCCCTGCTGTTGAACTTTGGAATCCCAGGGCATTTCCCTCCGTCCCTCAGCTGAATCTTCATATATGTGTCTTCTCCCCCAATTACAGTATAAGTTTCTTGACAACAGGGATTGTTTTCTTTTTCTATCTATACCTCCATTGTTCAGCTCAGTATTGGGCACATAGTATTTGGCTTTTTTTTTTTTCATTTGCTCCTAAGGAAGAAAACAATGATGATGCCAAATCAGATCCAGTCTAGTACTTTTCATTTGAATCATTTCAGGAGATCTTCCTCTTTCTTTCCATTTATAGAGAAAGCACACCCATCCTGGCGACATCACATAGCAACCTAACAGTTCCATCAACAAAATCATGAAGACAGATTGTCCTCCCCCTCACTTTGGTTGGGATAATAATATTACAGAGCCTTGGGAAACAGTTACAGAAACTATAGCCACTGACAATGAGAATCATAGAAGATTGCCCTAGCACCGCCCCGCCCCCATACCAGCTGTTCTGCAAAAATGAGTTATTCTATCCGTGACCCATGCTCAGGAGCAATGATAAACTTCAACATTTCTGCAACTATTCTAGGATGTCAAGTCCCACGCTTTTTCCAGTAATCAGGTTTAATTGACTTTCACGGTTGATAAGCTAGGAAGGGCTGCACTTGATTGAGCAACATCCAAGATAGAGGGACACGTCACCAGGCAGCCACCAGAGATTTGAGGCAGAGTTCTATATTCAATGCTTGATGGCCCATGTGGAGCACAATTTACTCCAACTTCAATGCTAAGTATAAAAGAGGATACAAGACCTTTGTTTGAACCCAAGAATGAGTTTAATAGGTTTTGAATGATACAGGGTCAAAAGGAACATTCTGGTGAATATTTTAGTAACATCTTTAATACAGGGTTTTAAGTCCACTTAGCAGGCCACTCACATGTGAGATTACCTAGTAGAATTCATCAATAGATTCCTCTGGTTAAATGATTGGTTTGAATACTAGAAGAGACAAGTCCTGAACTAAGAGCAATGGAGAGTTTCCTACAAGTTTCCTTTTATATAAGGCCCAAATTCATGCCACTGGGGACCACCAGGCTTCTGAACATTGACAACACGGTTTCTTGTGCACTATAGGTACTTAATAAATATTTGTTGATTTGAAGTACTGGTTCATGACTAGTTTTATGTGTGGAGCCCTGGATCACGTGACTCATTAACATCTACGGTCCTGGTCATCAGAAAAGAATAGAACCTTTGAAAAGGGAAGTGAGAAATAGTCCACTAGAGGTCAGTCAGAGACCTCAGTCCCATGGAATGTGGTCAAACCGAACCTCTTTTCCACTGTATGGTTCTTGGTCACTTTGACCAGATGATCTAAGCAATGCTATCCTTGAATTGGTGGAGAACTGAGTAAAGCATTTTCTTCAGATCAGACTCATAATGATGGTTCCAATACTCTGCCTGTTGCAATTCCACTATTGCAGACAGAATGTAAATCTAGTCATTGGGATATAGGTTAAGAAGTTAAAGAAAAAAAGAATAGAAAAAAATGATCCAGAATTCTACCTGCTCTGTAAGGAGAAGTCCTAGATACCATGCATGTGAAACTAAAGTAAAAACTTGCAGGTGGAATTGTGGAGGGGATATAATCTTTCAGTTCAGGGCTCCACTAAGGTAGAATAAATTCCAGAGTAAAGATCAGAATTGGATTCTTTTTATTAGCCGAGGACATCTTTGGACTGCTAAGTGAAGAGGCACATAGATGCCATCATTTTTCAACATAAAGGGAAGGCTTTTTGGGAGAAGTTAAGGAGGATAATCAAGGAGTGCTATCTTCAGGGGCGCTATGAGACACTTGGATTAGGAAGAGGACTGCTGTATAAAATTAGGGGCAAGCAGCAACTAGTCATTATTTGGAGAAAGAGAGATTGAGAAGAGAGTGTGTTGTATGTGTCATGAGGTGTGAGCCTACTCAGAGATGAGTATTGAACTATGTCATAAAGGTAGACATGTCCTATTACTAATTTTCTTTTTGTACTATTCCATTAAATACCTTTAATTTATCCCGTTATATACCGTAACTTTAACACATCAGTGGGGACAGATAAGGACATAGAGGTCATCTTGGAAGGAGAGATCCATATGAGCGATGGAGGCTTACGTACTACATATAAATCCAAAGATGAGTGAAACAGGGACTGTATGAATGTAACTGTACTTTCATCCATGCTTGAAGAGTTTGTGTGCTGCTGTTCTTCAGAGGAAAATGTGACTCAATTAGTTAAGAGAATGCCTAGACAACACTTTAGAACTTCAAGAGGGGTAGAACTCTTGGGAGAGAGATGCATGGTTCTAGACATTGCTAGGGAAAGAAAGATATGCTTTGAATGCTGCAGCTATGTAGAGGAAGCTGGCTCCTTGACGTGGCCCTGGTGCCCAGGTTGCTCCCTTAGAGACTTTGGAAAGAGAATTTCCACTTTGCCTGTGACCAGGGCCTGCCTCTCTCTCTCTCTCTCTCTCTCTCTCTCTCTCTCTCTCTCTCTCTCTCTCTCTCTCTCTCGTCTTGAGCTAAGATATCTCACTCCTATCTGGAGAGTTTATTCAATCTTGTGTATATCACAGTATTTTCCAATATATATTGCTTCTCCTACTTCTCTTTGCCAGAATAAATGGGTTCCATAGCTATTCACTGTTTGTGATGGATTTGGGGGGAGACAGTAATTGGTATGAGGGTGTCATGCTCCCCCACTAAGCTAAAGAATATTAGCCAGGGAAATACTTTTTGTTTTGAACCCCTAAAAATAATACTCATAGATCAGCATATTTGAAGGGGTAAAAAATATAAATCTAACCTAATGCCACTTTTAGAGGTAGTCAAGGGAAGAATAAGCACCTAGTCACAGACCTTCCACTTCCCTCAAGGCAGGAAATATCCGACTTCTTCGATTTGGGTCAGATTCCAAATATACATGCACATACCTTCCATGAGCCACATCTATATATTTAGACAACACATGTGGACATGCACATCTTATGTGGGCACACAAATCTTATACCTACTAAATAGATACAGGATTTACCCATTTGTAAACTGAAACAGAGATTGCCTGAGAGCTAAATATTTTAGCAAGATGCCTATTATGAACATGTACTTCTTTTATACATATCTCAAGAAAAGTCATGAACTTGAAATCTCTATTCTTGGGCAATAGTATGTTTTGGCAGAGTGTACCAAGAAACTTGGGGCAGCTAAGTGGCACAATGGGTACAGCACTGGGCCTGGAGTCAGAAAGACCTGAGTTCAAATCTAGCCTCAGAGATTTACTAGCTGTGAGACCCTGGGGAAGTCACTTAATCACTGTTGGCCTCAGTTTCCTCATCTGTAAAATGAGCTGGAGAAGGAAATGGGAAACCGCTCCTGCCCCTTTGCCAAGAAAACCCAAAGTGAGGTCACAAAGAGTCACACGCAAGTGAACAGCCTGAATGACAACAAAAACCAAGCAACTCACACTATCATAGGTCTTTCTTTGAAAGTAGAAATGTAAATTGATTAAGCAATACAGACTTAAAATGGACTCCGATCATCCTCGTAATTAGAGCTGGCATTTATATAAGACTTTAAGGTTTTCAGAGTTGGCAAATATTATCTCATTTGATCTTCTCTTGGGTGGAAAGTGCTATTATCATCTCTATTTCACAAGTGAGAAAACTGATGGGAAAAAGAGCTTAAGTCACTTGCTCAGGGTCACATAGATAATAAGTGTTTAAAGCTGGATTTGTTTTTTGTTTTGTTTTTGCTTTTGGGGGGAAGGCAGGGCAATTGGGGTTAAGTGATTTGCCCAAGGTCACACAGCTAGTAAGTGTTAAGTGTCTGAGGCCAGATTTGAACTCAGGTCCTCCTGATTCCAGGGCCCGTGCTCTATTCACTGTACCACCTAGCTGCCCCTAAGTCTGGATCTGAATTCAGGTCTTCCTGACTTGGAATCCATCACTCTACCCACTAAGCCACCTAGCACCATCAAAAAAACAAAACAAAACATGCCTCTACTCTTAAATAAAAATGTTTATAGAAATATAAGCTTGCAAGCATATAAACATATCAAATACATACATCTACATACATACTCACAAAAATTTACATGTATTTGAATGATATCACATATATTATCTCATTAGAATAAGGAATTCCCTCTAAAAATATAGATTGAAATGTGCTCTGTAACTTAAATATATGTATGTGTATGATACATTCATATGTGTGTGTGTGTGGTAGGAGTTGTACACTATAGAAATCAAGAATAACTTATGGGAGCCTATATTCAGAACAAACTTCCAAGCAGGATAAGGAGCTACACCACCCCCAAAAACACTTTCCTTAGAATTTTTAAATTTAATTTGGTTATATTGTCTAAATTCTACCAGTAGAGATTTATTTGGATTGATAATACTTCTCCTTTTAAAAATGCAAATACTTCTTAAGGGTGTAAGTGCCAATTAGTCATTCACACATTAATGGAACTATTTTAATTAGCCATTTTCTCCTAGTATACAGTTGTCCTGGAGGACACTGAGAAAATGGAAGTTTTCATTGGGTGTGGAAGGAGAGGGATCTTGGATGTTGAAAGAGCCTCTGTGGGGTAGTTTGGTCATCTGGGATCCCTGGGCCTTTTCTTCTGTGAACCTCAACTCCTAACAACCAGGGCTAGGTCACCTTCTTTTATCCTAGAGCTCACACTCCTAAGAGCTTGCTATCTTCTGCCTCAACTACATCTTAGAGAATACGTCTTGCTTTTTCCAGGGTCTCCATCGGCATAGTGTTTCCTTCAGCTAGCCAATGGCTAGTTTCCGTACAATTCTATTATGGTGAACTGTAAAATTTTGCCACACCTCATAAGGGGCTAACAAAGTGTATGTAACTCAACTCCCAACTAAACTGGGGATGGGTCAGGGAGCCCTGTGCTGCATGTTGCCTGCAGAATGTGATTCCAGATTGGGGAAAGAATACGTGTGACTGACTGTGTGAAGAATTGGTTTAAGAGCTTTTGAGAGGGTAGACATTTTTTTTATTCCTTATTTGAGAGAAGACAGACCTGGTTCCAGATTCTCTTGTGTACTGGCTGCAGACACAGACAGTCAGACTTTGGAAAGCAGACATGTAGGAGAAGCCAGCATTTCAACATGTTTCTGATTTCCAGCTTGCATCCCTAGGGACTTTGGGGAATTTCCCCTTGGAATGAAATCAGGGTGCCTCTCTTGCTTGAGGCAAGATCTTATCTCACTCCCAATAAAGAACTCAGTCATTGAGTAGGCTAGCATTTAAGTTCCTACTGTGTGTCAGTTATTCTTGTGTATTTTCTGGTGTGTTCTAATCTATATAACTTCTATTTCTACTCACAATCTGCTTCAATAAACTGGTTTACTTGTTCACAATTTGTGGTATTCTTTATGTAACTAGCATTTGGTGGAAAGAGGCCAAGTAGGAGTGTGTTAAGTTGGGTACCCTCTCCCTGTGAGAGACAGAAATGAGGGAAGCTAGGGGCTTTTTGTCTTTTAAACCTAAAAATCATGCCTCTACACCAACAACACGAGGCAAGAAAAGCAGATGTAATTTGAGTTTGATACCTTCTCTGAGTAGGAAATAGAGTAGTCAGCCTCATGTCCCCCAAAGCAGGAATCATAGTCTTCCTTGAAGTAGGGTAGGAAAGATTTCAGAGATATCTACCAATGTTTCACCTCCAGACTCCTGTCTATACACTTAGATATAGAAGGTGGAGCTAGGTGGCACAGTGGATACCAGGCCTGGAGTCAGGAAGACTCATCTTCCTGAATTCAAATCAGGCCTGAGACTCTTACAAGCTGTGTGATCCTAGACAAGTCACTTAACCCCATTTGCCTCACTTTCCTCATCTGTAAAATGAAATGGAGAGGGAAATGGCAAACCAATCCAGTAAGAGTCACACATGACTGAACAACAACATGGATATAGACATCTTACATCACTGACAACACATACTTATCTTTTATGTAGATAATTCTTTGCATGTTAAAACCTTAACACATCTTGTTATTTGTCCTTTAACTTCTGTAATTCTATTATTTGGGTTGGAACAAGATTATTTAATGGTGAGTGTCCTGATATAATTCTGATCAACCATACCTCTCCTTCAATTCATTTGTAATAGTGTCATACATTTTGTGACTGTGCCATTTGGCCCCCTATCCAAAGTTATTCTCTTCAACTCTTGACCCACAGAATGAATCCCTTTCACCAACCTGAAAATTTCTTATCAATGAGCACGCTCTTAACTTCAAGTCAGGTATTTACATGACCCTGGTACTAAATTAAAGAAACTCAGGAAAATAAGGATACAACCTTATCTATACACATCAAGCAAAAATTACTTACTAAGATGATGAAATTAGATGATGGGTCAAATCCCTTCCAACTCTACATTTTTTTAATCCTACAATTCAATGCCAGCTTTGTTGTGTATAAGACTTAGGATGTTCAAGAGCTCATTAGACCTATGCATTAGCCTTCTGGCAGTAAGCATCTAAGGCAGTTCACAGAAATATTTATATGTCTCTTGTGCTCAAAGGAATCTGTGTTTTGCTTTGGTGGAGAAGACAAAAATCTTCCCACTAGACCCCTCTCAATTCTGGTCTTAACCCAGGCTTATCCTAGTCCAAAAATCAAAAAAAAAAAAAAAATGAGCACTGTCTTGTGCCAGAGCTCATTCAGGAGGAGTAATAAATTTTCTCCTCCTAAACAGATCTCTGGATCCCCGTGGGAAGAAAAAGTGAGCTGTGTTCTCAGAAAGTAAATGGGGAAGTAACCAGGGCAACTATGCTTTGAGAAATTTGGATTCAAGCAAATTTATGGCTCAGTGACATCATTTGGAGATCTTCCTATGAAAGACTGGGTTTTGTGACACTCTTCCTAGCATGTTGATTTGACTCCCCTAATGACACTCTTAACTTTGTGACTTTCTTCCTACATGGACAAGTGGAAGTAGGAATGCGTGACCTACTATCAGGTCTGTTTCCTCTTGACTTCCATATCGCGTCCGTAGTTTACCCTTTGACTCAAAGTCTTAGCCACTGTTTCCAGGATCTGGAGCTATTTTTGTCTTCTGCTCGTGCTTAATGCACTGGAGCCACTGGGAGTGTGTCCAGACTGATTAGCTGTCACAGTTCCATTGTTCCAAGCCTTCAGGCCCTAGCCTTTTGCTCAATCATGTCTTAAACAGAGCTTTGATGCGGTGCTAAAGTCGTCTTTCCTACTCATCCTGGGCATAGGATGTATTTCTCTGTTGTTGCTGTTGCTGTTTCTATTATTATAAATTCTGCAACCTATTACAATGTAGGTCAAATTTTCCCTATATTTACTTTTGCTGTTGTTATTATTAGTACCATGTATATAATACTAGTTTTAAAGTTTAAAAAGCACTTTACATCAGTTATCTCGTTTGGGTCTCATAGCTTCCCTGCAAGATAGATGTTTATTACCATCCCTTTTGCAGGTGAGAAAAATGGGGTTCCCAGAGATCCAGTGACTTGTCTAGGTTCCCATAACTAGTACTTGAGACAGGTTTTGATCTCAGGTCTTCATTGTCCATTTAAGAGAGGACCAAAATCTGAGAATGAGAGAGAGCTTGCTCAAAGGAAATCCTTTGCAAACATCTAGATATCTTTTCATGCTGTGACATGTGCTTTCCCTCATGCTTGTGAAGAAAGACGATATCTTGGTAAATGTTGAGGTGCAAAATTAACCCCAGATCAAACCAGGTTTTGTTTGTTTGATGCTTGTGGAATGGATAGAAAGGCAGGAACATGATGTAAAAAGATCACTAGATCAATACTAAGAGTTTGAGTTTAAATTCTGCCTCTCCATTTACTGAGTGTTTGACTTTAGGCAAATCAGTGCATCACCCTAGGCCTATTTCCTCCTCTGTACTGAGGAAGATTGATTAAATGGCTTGTCCGGGTCCCATCAGCTCCGGATCCATGCTGCTGCTGCCCTACTGTGAGCCTGCACCTCTGATTTATGACTGCCAGTCTCTCAGCTGGCACAAAGCAGCAAATCAAATGCGACATCATCTTAATTAGTTGCCTGAGGACATTGAGATGTTTGATGACTTTCCCAATATTACATATCTAGCATCTACTAGGGGCAGGGTTTGGATGCAGGTCTTCCTGACTCCAAGGTTGGCATACACAATTATTGCCTTTCCAGTGCTGATTTTTAAAAAAGGTATAATTTTTATTTTCTGGGGACACGTGCAAAAGACAGTCACGAATTCTTGGCAGTTGGGCCAACAGCCAACCACAGGCATGCTAGGTAGAGATATGGATCCTAGGTGGAGAGCTGGAAGGAATGCTAGAGGTCATTTACTCCATTAACTCCTTTAAGATATGGATCTAGAGGGGCAGCTAGGTGGCTCAGTGAATAGAGCACCAGCCCTGAGTTCAAATCCGACCTCAGACATTAGACACTTATTAGCTGTGTGACCTTGGGCAAGTCACTTAACCCCAATTGCCTTGGCTTCCCCTCTCCAAAAAAAAAAAAAAGGAATGAATATAGATAAAGAAACAAAGGCCGGGAGAGGTTAAATAGTGAGCCCAAAGTCACGAGAAATAAACATCTTGGGTCCTCTGACTCCAGAACCAGTATCTTTACCAGAGCCTATCTAATTGGTAAGGAAGGGACACAATGACATAGTTAATGACAAAGGAATGACCTGAATTCTCATTGCTTTGCTGACTGATTCAATTTTTAATACTCAAGACCTTCTCAACTCCCTCAGTTACCTCTCCTCTCTGATTGGAGGACTGGGGGACAAAGCAATAATCTCCTCCCAAAACCTTCCTTTATAAAAGGCTCAGGGGGCGGCTAGGTGGCACAGTGAATACAGCACCAGCCCTGGAGTCAGGAGGACCTGAATTCAAATCTGGCCTCAGACATTTAACACTTACTAGCCACATGACCTTGGGCAAGTCACTTAACTCCAATTGCCCTGCCTTCCCCCTCCAAAAAAAAAAAAAAAGAAATTATTGGGCAACTAGGTGGCACAGTGAATAGAGCACCAGTCTTAGTGTCAGGAGGACCTGAGTTAAAATCCGGCCTCAGACACTTGACATACTTACTAGTCGTGTGACTTGGGGCAAGTCACTTAACCCCAATTGCCCCCCCAAAAAAGCAAAAAAATAAAAAAATAAATAAAAGGCTCAGAACTTTCTGAACTTTGCAGTAAATTCTCCATTTGCCAGTAGCAGCTCTGCTTCATTTCAACTCTCCAGGCTTCACATCCCTGAGCCAGGTACCCACTGCGGCTCCTCCTTTTCAGCTTCCTTTTGTGTGTTGCCTTCCCTCATTAGATTATAAACTCCTTGAGAGCAAGGACTATCTTTCTTTCAGTTATTTGTATTTCTGTACCTTGCCTGACATGTAGTAGGTTCTTAATAAATGTGCAATGAATTAAGTTAAAAATTAATCTTGCCTCTGACACTTATAAGTTGTGTGACCATGAGCAAGTTGTTCCACTTGGAGTCTCAGCTTCTTCATCAATAAGATGAGAATAATAACAGTCCTGACCTTTCAAGGTTTTGGGGAGACTCAAATAAGATAATATGTATAGGAAGTTTTTGTTGTTGTTCTTAACCTTTGAACTCTACATAAATGTCAATTGTTATTGTGATCCTGCACCATTGCCCGATGCACCTTGCCAAATGAAGCACTGTGTTCCAAAGTCACCACTTCCTTGTCCACATCTTGAAAGCAGCTTTTCTTGCTAATTTATGATTCTGTAAACTGAGACCCAAGACCTTTTTCAGGGGCAGCCAGCTATAATAGAAAAAGTCAGTACCCAATTAAAAAAAAAACTGGTCAAAGGATTTGGACAAATTGTTCTTAAAAGAAGAATTAAAATTGTAAACAATCTTGTGAAAGACTGTCCCAAACCACTAACATGTAATAAGAGAAGTGAAAATATAAAATTAAAAAAAATCACAACTCTGAGTTTTCAACTGATATTGAGCAAATTGGCAAAGACTGTAAAAGATGGAAATGGTCAGTATTGGAGTTGGAGTCAGGCATACTGTTTCTCTGTGGAAATTGGTGGATCTGTGATTTGGTCTAACCATTCTGGAAAGCAACTTGTGATCATATTAAAAAGATAACTGGGGAGCCAAGATGGCAGTGTAGGAGCAGCAAAGTACAGCAGCTCCCAGACAGCCACATCAAATACCCAAAAAATATGACTCTAAACAAATTTTAGGACTCAAAAATGCACACAGAATACCTCACACTGAAGACAGCTCAGCTCAAAGGGACCATCTCAGTGCTGGGAGCCAAAATCCGCCCAGCCTGAAACCACAGCTTTGCCCCAGGGGCACCTGGATGAGCCAAGCCGAGCTGCAGCTGGAGATTCGGGAGAGCGGATCTGCAGCAGCTGTGGCAGTTTCCAGAATTATCAAGCCATAAGAAAAAAGGACTAAGTGAAAGGTCAGTGGAACTCGGCTAGAACTGGGGGAGAAAAGTGGTCCGGCCAAACTGCCTCCAGGGTAAGGAAGTGGCAGAAGTGCAGCCCTGCAGCCACCTCCACATTGCTGCTTCAGAGCTCCCAGCCTGCAGACTTCAGGGGGGCCAAGCGATCGTTCAGAGGCCAAGTGCTCTCGCGTTGAGTGGCCTGGATCTGGATTGTGGTCTTGGGTGGTGGTCCTGGGGTGCATTTTCAGTGAGCTAAAGCTGGTGAAAACCCCCAACAATTTGGGACAGAGCTTTCCCCCCTGGAAGCAGAGTTCCACAGAGCTAAAAAATCATTGACTGGCAGACCATGAGCAGGCAAAAGAAGCAAAGTAAGAATAGCAACCAAACTCTACATTCCTTCTTTGGGGACGAGAAGGATCAAAGCAGGGAATGGGAGGAAGACAACACAGTCAGAAGTCCCACCCCAAAAGCTTCCAAGAAACATGAAGACTGCCTAAAAGCTAGAGATCAGCTTAAGATGGATTTTGAAATAAATGAGAGAAGTGGAGGAAAAATTGGGAAGAGAAATGAGAATGATGCAAGAAAATCATGAAAAGAGAGTCAACAACCTGACTGAAGAAATTAACACCTTAAAAAATAGATTAACTCAAATGGCAAAAGAGGCCCAAAAAGCCAATGAGGAGAAGAATGCCTTAAAAAGTCAACTTTGCCAGATGGAAAAAGAATCTCAAAAGCTTTCTGAAGAGAATAATTCCTTCAGAATTAGAGTGGAGCAAATGGAAGCAAATGACTTCATGAGAAATCAAGATACTATCAAACAGATCCAAACAAATGAAAAAATAGAAGGCAATGTGAAATATCTCCTTGAAAAAACCACTAACCTGGAAAAT
>CM053586.1:84562232-84588073 GCA_028646515.1 Pseudochirops corinnae | reverse complement strand
AAGGAGGGACATATAATCAGTCTCTCACAATATGCCCACTGTGGAGAGGTTCTGTGTAATTACACATGTACAGCCTGTATTTAATTGCTTGTCCTTCCAGTGGGGGTGGGTGACAAAGGAGGAAGAGAAACAATCTAGAATTTAAAGTTCTATAATCAAATGTTAAAAATATATATGTATATATAATGTATATTATAATAATAATAATAATTACTATTATTATTATTATTATTATTATTATTATTATTATTATTAACTACATCCAACTGGCACTTAAGATACACAGGCACTGTGGTAGGGAGATCCATCCTGCTCTACCGGAAAGTCAGAGGGGTGATGGGGGAGGACGTAGTAGAGAATAGATTGGGGGAGGGGTTATACAGTTGGATGGCTGTTTTGGGGTGGTGGGTAGGGGAAAGATGGGGAGAAAATAAAAAAAAGAAGATAACTGATATGTCTGTACAATTTATAACTATACTAAGAAAATGACAAAAATATCTATAAAATTTGGAATTATACTATCAAAGTGAGGAACATATCTCTAACTTTTGACCCAGAGATCCATGTATAATTCCAAGAAGGGCAAAGATGGGAGGAAAGTTTCCATATATACCAAAAATATATTTTTATATTAGCAAAGGACTGGAAACAAAGTAGGTATCCATGGATGAGGCACTAAATAAACCAATTGTGGTATACAAATGTAATGGCATATTACTGTAGCTTAAGATATAATAAGTATGAAGGATATGGAGAAGTATGGGAAAATTAATATGAACTAATGCAAAATGAGATAAGAAGAGTGAGGGAAGCAATGTACATGAAGACTATGATAATGTAAATGGAAAGAACAGCAATAGAAATTAAAATGAATGCTGTCTAATGATAATGATCAAGCCTGGCTCCAGAGAGGAGAAAACACTACTCTCCCCTCAGAGGTGAGATGCCATGAGTGTAGAACAGTGCATAATAGACTGCCATGATTAGTTGATGTATTGCTAAAAGCTTTACTAAAGTGTGTCCCCCACCCTCTTAAAATCTTTTTAACGAGGGATGTCTCTCTGGGGAAGGAACCATTTGGACATGAAGATAATATTGATAGCACTTTTAAATATAAAAAGTCAGAAGTCTCAGCTTTGATATTCACTAAGCTCTGTGACCTTGAACAAGTCATTTGTACAAAACTCTAGGAAGGATCTGCCAGAAGGCATTTGGCAGCTAAATGGAGCAAGGGATATAGTGCCTGACCTGGAGTCGGGAAGACCTGAGTTCAAATCAGACCTCAGATACTTACTAGCTATGTGACCCTGGGCAAGTCATTTAACCCTGTTTGCATCAGTTTCCTCATCTGCCAAATGAACTAGAGAAGGAAATGGCAAATCACTCAAGTACCTTTGCCAAGAAAATACCAAAAGGGGTCATGAAGAGTCAGACACAACTGAAAACAACAAGGATCAGGAAGGATTTCTCATATCATCATTGTGGGAACTCCCTCCGCCAAAGGAGATCATGCCCTTCACATGACTTACTAGCTTAATCCTGAAGAGTTTTCTAGTAGCTAGCATTTCTATAGTGTTTTGTTTTGTTTTGTTTTTTTCCTGAGGCAAACCAGGTTATGGAGTTTCCCAGGGTCACAGGGTTGCTAAATAAGGATCTGAGGCTGAATTTGAACCCAGGTCTTCTTTACTCCAGGGCTGGTACTCTGTCCATCATGCCACCTAACCATCCCTTCTATAGTGCTGTAAAGTTTGCAAAGTATTTCAGGACAATCTCATTTGATCTTCATAACAACCCTGGCAAGCAGATGCGGCTATTATCCCCATTTTACAGATAAGGAAGCTGAGGAAGAGAGGGGTTCAGTGACTTGCCCCTTATCATGTAGCCAGTAAATGTCAAAGGTACCCAGCTCTTCCTTCCTCCAAGCCTGGTCTCCCCATAAGTTGAGGATGATGCTGGCCCTGCTGCCTCATGGGATTGTTGTGAGGATCAGATGAAATTAGGGAAGGCTACATTGTAAAACTTGGAAACATTCTATGCCAGTTTAAAGGGTTTTTTTGTTTTGTTTTGGGTTGGTTTTTGTTTTAACTTCTAGGGCACTTGTAATGTAAACATAATGTAAAATGTAGTGTAAAATGTAAAATGTAAATGTAGAAATTTGGCTGCTAGGAAGCAAAGCAGGAAAAACAGCACTTACTTCAAGCCCACAGGCTTCACACTTTAATGGCATGAAACCATTGCCATTCACATTCTGTCCCAATTGGAAGCCCATTTATAGCTTAAAAACTTGGCTATGACAACCAGTAAATAGATGAATTTGTAACACACAGGTCCACGTCCTGTAACACAAACTTACTGAAGTTAAAATCATTCCATAAAAAGAATCATGATCCAATTTCCAACCTTACCCCGGTGAGACATTGTCATTTTCCATTTATTTCTATACTATAGGAAGTGCCTGGGATAGGGGGGCTTTTATGACTGATTATGATATCACGGTGATAAATTCTGACTCTTTTCATGTCATACTAGTGGCATTCTGGAAGGATATCCTGTAGGGACCTTAGAGCTTCCAAGATTGTGCTTATCAAAGGATCTTTTACAGTCAGTTCAAAAAAATTTTAAATAACTTAATTAGATTCTTTGCTCTCATTTACCCCTTTAGTGCATTGGTTTCTTCTTTTTTTTTCAACCATGCTCAGAAATGCTGTAATATAGAACCTGAAATTTTTGACCCAAGTTTCTGGTATGCAGAGTAGATTATTAGACTTGAATTTTCATAAAATTTAGCTGACAGTACAAAGGACAGATGGCAGTATGGCACAAGAAAAAGCTCCTTGACTTTAGAATCAGTGATCATGGGTTCAAATCTTACCTCAGATGCTTATTACCTTGAACAAGTCACTTAACATCTTGGAACTGCAGTTCCATCATCTGTAGAATGAAGAAGCTGAACTTAAGGGGTTCTTCTAGATTTATGATCCTAATTTTGATAATCTGGTTCCTTGCAAAGCCCAAATTCTTTTAGGGAAATAATTTGCATTTCCTTGTCCTAACCTTTTTACAGATGACTAACCTAGATAAAATTAGTACGATCCCGATATTTCTGCTGAAGCTTGTTTGAAACTGTCCTGCAAGGACAGGGTGTGTCCAGCACATGGATTGTTTTCCTGAGGTTCTGGACAAGTAATCCATGTAGGAGGTGATATTGCTCAGATCACAACTGTCATATGCCAGCAGAGGGGGCCCCAAATGTTTCTGGATAGGGAGCTATATTTTATTTTACTTTAAAGTCTTGAGATTACTGACAGGTCAGTTGTGGGGAAAGTGGAGGGGAAAGGGTACCTATGGGACTGTAAGTTGTAAAGATGGGGGTGGGGATGAGACAATGATGCTATGGCCTTTTCAGAATACGCTATGAAATGAAGGTATTCAAAAAGGAAAGAACACATATTGATTTTGTCCATAGTGCCAAGGGGGCAGGTAGTTAGCACAGTGGATATTGTGCTGCGCCTAGATTCAGGAAGACTCATATTCCTGAGTTCAAATCTGGTCTCAAGCACTTACTAGCTGTGTGACTCTGGGCAAGTCACTTAACCCTGTTTACCTCAGTTTCGTCATCTGTAAAATGAACTGGAAAAGGAAATGGCAAACCACTCCAGCATCTCTGCCAAGAAAACCCCAAATGGGGTTACAAAGAGTCAGACACAACCGAAACAATTGAACAACAACAATAATAGTTCGAAGGTGTCAGACATGTAGCACATAAGTCACATGAAGAACACAACACCCACAAGTGTGGCCAAATCAGATTAAAATGCAAATGCTAAATTTTTTTTTAAATAAATAGAAATGCAATAAAATGTAGATAATATATTTTAAAACTAAGTTAATATTTGGCCCATAGAAATCATGTATGAATTAGTGGTCCCCATTTCTATTTGAGTTTGACACCACTCTTATAGTTGTTAAGGGATGCAGCAAAGAGGTTCATATCTCTTTGTAGGTTACTGGTTAGTTAGAAGGATTTTAACCCAATTTCCTTATTTTACAGATCCTATAAGAGAGGGCTGGGGGGCAGCTAGTGAAGAGAGCACTGGCCCTGGAGTCAGGAGGACCCGAGTCCAAATTCAGCCTCAGATACTTACCACTTACTACCAGTGTGACCTTGGGCAAGTCACTTAACCTCAATTGCCCTGCCTTCCCCCTCCAAAAAAAAAATGAAAAAAAAAAAAAAAAAAAAGAGAGGGCTAGAAATGGCCTTAAAAATGAAGGCCACTAACTCCACATTTTAAGGAGGAGAAAATTACATATGTTAATTCAAGTTACTTTTCCACTCTGACCCTCAGTTGTGAAATGAGAAGGTTGGATGAGATATGTTCTCCAAGGTCCCTTCTAGCCCTTGGTCTAAAATCATGATCCCATGTTCCTACGACTTGCATAAAGTCACAATGATATATTAATTGATTGCTACTTCTCCCCACCCCTAAACCCCCTTTAACTCATGAGACACCACTTTGTTCCCTTCTATTCCCTATTCTCTCTAAAGACCTCTCTTTCAACAAGTTGTTACTACTTAGAGCTATGATTAGGCCATGATGTGGAGGTCTCTTCCCGAAAAGAGTTAGTCCATAAGGGTTGAGTTGGGGCAAAAGTAGGGAGGCCCCTGAGTGAGAGGGGATACCTCTAGGCAAAACCAATGGAAGGAATGGAAAAATGGAAAATGCAGAATGAATTTTCTCTCTGATGCCATGAAGAACCAATAATGTATCTGGTAAAGGTTGGAGCAAGGACTTAGGCAAAGGGGGTCCCCCAGACAGGAGAATGGAGGAAATGTTGTTATAGCTCTGAGGAAATTTTTGCATGGTTTTCCCCAGAACTTCAAAGAGGAAATCCCAATATCTTCTTCCTTCTTCTCTCCTCTCCTTTCTCACAGCCCAACCCCATCAGTGGGGAGGGCTTGCAGACTGGGATTCTGATTCAAATCTTTGTCATGGCAGGGAGGGAAGGGGAATGGAGGTGATGCGAGGAGAGCAAATCTACTCTGTCTTCCTTCCTTGGGAACTTCTCAATCAGAGAGGAGTAACACAACTGAGCTTCCAGTACCCTTAATTGTTCCTAAGTGTTTCTACTTATTTCAAGATTTCACCCCAACCAAGATGAAAATGAGCTTCATACATATGTCCCCAGTGATTGCCTTCACCCCATTAGGTGTCTTTTATACATCTTTTCATCCTAGTCATTGAACAAAAGCTTGTCATCTACCCAAAGGATGATTTTTGTAAACTGGCTTAGAACCCATAAAGAAATTAATGGAGGAAGAGAAAGCTGCTAACTCCCATAGACTATGATATGTCTTTTCTTGTCTATGATATTCTCCATATCTACATCATGGAAAAGCTTCAGTAATATTACAATGATGATCGTAATCAACAAAAAAAAAGGTATAATACCTTAAAAAATGTCTTGTTCACATAAAAGAAATTTACCATAAAGATAATAAAATATAGTGAACGGAAAAAAAAAGTTACCACAACATAATTTAGAGTAAATGTTGCAGAATTACAAAGAACAAGCATGGCCCCAAAGAAGAGAAGTGAGAAGACACCCCCTTCTCACTCCTTCACAGAGGTGAGAAGTACATGGGTGTGGAACATTACATATGTTTTCAAAATTTTTCAACATATTGATCAATTTTGTGATTTTTTTTCCCCTCTTATTTTTTCTTTAAAAAAAAATTCTATGTTATATGAGATGACTCTCTGAGAGATGGGAGAGGTGGTAAAAACAGAGGGGATGTAAAAACACAACTATCAACAAATATTTATTTTTTAAAAATACAATAATTCTTTTTTTTTAGGTATGGGTTGGACTGTTTTGTCACTGAGACCCTTTTCAACTCCAAAATTTTGTGATTCTGCACATTTTTTTTTTAAAGTAATCTGGTCATTCTCCATAAATTTCTTGGATCCAGGGGCGGTTTTATCCCAACATCTATGTAAGATATTTGGTGTCATGGAGAGATATCTGATGTGAGATCTGGACCACCCCTCTGCAAGGAAAACTTTGATTTCCTCCTTTGTTGAGGAATAGAAGGAAGGTTATGGCTGGGCTCCTGTTCTTTCCTTTAACTATCTACCAAGAGGGGATTGCACTAGAATTTTATCTATATACCCAACTTCAAATATTAGTAGTCTAGGGGTATAATACTTGGGAGAGGGTCAAGATCAAAGCCATTTCCCCTGATGCATCTCAAGGTAAGGATCATACTTAGCTTACTACCACCAGCTTAGCTGTCTTCCTCCAAATGTTGGTTAAACAAAAGAACATCACAAATACCAAATAATGAACAAACTATTTATCCAAGTGAACCGTAAGCAGAAATCCGAGACATTATGTAGAGTAGAATAGGCCAAGATTATCCAAAAGTAAGTAGAAGCTTTGGTTGAAATAAGATATTAGTTAAAACCAGGAGAGAAAAATTTCACCAAAGGAAAGTCCACTCAGCAGCCGGTCTAGGGTCCCAAGCACTGAAAGTTAAGGGGCATTAAAGGATGGGTGTGGGAGCGTGGGGTTGAAAACTTCCTCTACATGTCTTCAGTTCTAAAGGTTCCTTGCAACCATTCAAAAATTCATATTTTGCCTTCCCTTAACCCATCTCTTTCAAGCTTCTTCTCCAGAATGTTCCTTCTTCCTCTGCTCTGGTGCACAATCTTACGGCTCAAGAACATTCTATCAGCAAATCATGTTACATCTATTTACATTAGTGAAGAACTGGACAGTTACCTGATGAACCTTTAGAAAAATCTATCCAACTAATGTAGGTGTAACACCTACAACAGTAGGTATATGTATGCTCAATGTATGTGTATTGAATAAGGAGTAATTGGGGGAAACACTGGGTCTGCCGAACTGGGTCCCATCTTATGGTGGTTGGCATGCACTTCTTGTTCACGGTTGGATATACACATTGTACTCTTGTTGAAAGATACAAATTTCTTGGAGATGTCATAAGACCTACAACTTGAGGTTCTGTCCTATCGGACTGGACTGGCCACAGTCATGGGGCATAGACTATAGGTCATAGATTTAAAGTTAGAAATTACCTTAGGAGTCAACTGGTTCAATTAACTCATTTTATAGATTGCCCAGAGAGGCTGAGCAATTTACTACAAGTCACACAGGTAGTAAATAATAGAAATTGAATTTGAACTCAGATTCTCTAATTTCAAATTCAGTACTTCCATTCCACCATGATGAGCAGGCTATAGGAAGAGTGATTAAAAACTTACACTGTTCTCTTTGGGAGAATTCTCATTAAGGAAAGATTCAGTACTTTCTCTTATTTGAACTTCCAGGGATGGGAAAAAGAAAGAAAAGGATTTCTCACTCCTACCTTCTGTAGTTTGAACAATCAACATGTCTTCAGCTAATGAACCTGACACAATATCCCCATGTCTCTCATCTTTTCTGCTTTGTCTCTAATTGGAAGTGAATATCAAACCTAAAAGATGAATGTTTCCAGACTTGATCTCTTCCTCATGAGTTCTGGAACTCCTAGATTCCTGAGTCAGTGACAGTTTCCCAGCAAGAGATTTGTCTACCACTATAACACTCCTGATAGAAGATGGCCCTCAAGGACAGGAAGGCCATGCCTGGATAGCCAGAAGATTTGGGCCTTGTGAGTTATTGGGACAATGCAGATCTGAAGTAAATGAGGAGAAATCCAAGTGGAAATATCTAGTAGGAGAGATGGGACTGGAGTTGGGGGCTATTGAAATATTAGAAATAATTTAGTTATTAGGAATAATTTATTTCTTTATACCTTTACACCCATTTTACAGAGAGAATTTCCTCCCTTTTCCTCTCATTTGTTTTCCTTCCTCTTTTTTCTTCCTTTTTTCCCCTCTCTTCTTTCCTTAGGATTATAGATCTAGGACTAGAAGGCATCATGAGGTCATAGATTTAGAGTTAGATAGGACTTCAGAGGCTACCTAGTCCAAGCTTTTCATTTGACAGATGAGAAAAATAAGACTTAAATAGTTAAATGACTTGTCAAAGGTCACAAAGTAAATTTCAGAGGTGGGATGCAAACACAGGTCCTCTGATTCTAGAGCCATTGCTCTTTCCATGTTGCATAATGGTGCTTATTCTATTTTTCTCTTCCTTCCTTTCTTTTCTTTCTTTCTTCCCCCTCTCTTTTCTCTTTCTGTATTTTCTCTTTTTGTTTTTTCTCTGTCTTTTTATCTTTTTTATTCTCTGTCTTTCTCTTCCTTCTGTTTCTGCCTTTTTTCTTCCTCACCCTCTCTCTCTTTCTCTCTCTCTCTCTCCCTCTCTGTTTCTGTCTGCTTCTCTTCTCTTTCACTATCTCCTTCCCTTTCTCTCCCCTCCCTCACTTTCCCCTCTCTTTATATGTCTCTTCTCTTTCTGTCTCAGTATCTCTGTCTCTGTCTCTCCTGGATCTGTGACTTCATCAGGAGAGGTGTTCCTGCTATGAAAGTTCCCTTTACCAATTTTTCTTCAGTCGTGTCTGACTCTTCATGACCCCATTTGGGGTTTTCTTGGTACAGATACTAGAGTGATTTGCCATTTCCTTCTCCAGCTCATATTACAGATGTAGAATTAAAAGACTTACCCAAGGTCACACAGCTAGTACATGCTGAGGTCATATTTGAATTCAGGAAGATGAGTCTTCCTGACTCTATACCCTGTGCTCTATGCACTGTGCAATATACATTAGTAATTCATCCAGAATTTTCTATTTCAGAGGGTTATTTTGGACTCTAAATGACTTTCCCGTGGGCACACAATAAGTTTCATAGACAAGACTAAAGCCTAGTTCCTTATTCAAACAATAGTTCTCTATCCACCACAACACATTTCCTCTTTCCTTTTATTTCTCAAAACAATGGGTCCTAATAATGAAGCAAATTATTTGTGTTTTGTTTTGCTTTGTTGTTGCCATCACTTGTATTTAAACATTCAATAGTTCTTATTGCTTACCAAGTGCAGCCCAAACTTCTTAGCCTAGCATTCAAGACCTTCTCAATCCAATGCTAACCTTCCTTTCCAATCTTACCTTGCTCTTGCATTTTTCATGAACATTAAGTCCCAACAAACCTGGATAATTCTCAATTCTGATGATCCTTCCTTGAGCCAGGAAAATGTGCTTTGGAAATTCCCCCCCCACCTCTACTCTCCCCTGGAGACTTTGAACTTTGAGTGTGATAGAATATGTGAGTTATCACATAGGAAATAGCAATGTGGGGTTTTCTAGCATGAAAATATGTACACACTTCAAAGATCTGAAATTTGGTGTGGTTACTCCTTCCACACTGTAACCCAAATAGCAACTCCCCTCCATGGTCTTTTTAAGAGTTGTCAGGACCAATAATAATAATAACAATAAATCACTGAGGTCAATCTTGTGATGAGCTCCTCTGAGAACAGTTAGGTTGGACCTGGATAGTAGAAATATCATCTACCACCAGCTTGGTGAGACCTAGCAGAGTTGATGTTCTGCTGGTCTAATCCTTTGAGAACTCTGATCACCTTTGCCCCACAGTGAGGAGATCCTGGAGAACTTCAGGGAAGGATGTACTTTAAGAAAATATTTATAGCAGCTTTTTTTGTGGTGGCAAAGTATTGGAAATCAAGGGGATGTCCATCAATTGGGGAATGGCTGAACAAGTTGTGGTGTATGAATGTAATGTGCTATAAGAAATGAGGAGCTTACAGACTTCATAATAACCTGGAGAGACTTATATTAACTGATGATGAGTGAGAAAAGCAGAACCAGGAGAAATTTGTACACAATTATGGACATATCATATGTGTAACGACTAAACTTGATAGACTGGGCTCCTCTCAGTAATGTAAGGTTATAAGACAAGTCCAAAAGACTCATGATAGAAAGAGATATCGACATCCAGAGAAAGAGCTACAGTCTGAATGCAGATTAAAGCAAATTACTTGCTCTCTTTTTTTTTCTTATTTTGTTTTGTTTCCTCTTTCCCATTGTTCATTCCATCAGTTATAATCCTTCTTTACAACCTGACTAATGTTTAATCTGAAGGTATTTGTAGATCCTATATTTGACAGAATGCCGACATGGGGAAGGGGTGGGGGAGAGGGTGGGGAAGAAAATTTGAAACTCAAGGGATTGTGGGACTGAATGTCATAAAATTAATTAATTTTTAAAAATAAAAATAAAAAATAAAATTATTTTCCTATGGAAAAAAATTTCATACTAAAAGGTCCTGCTACTTTGCACATCCCCTAGTGTAGTCCCTATATTCTGCAGTGTTCCTCTTTTCTCTCCCAACACCATACCTTTACTTATCCTATTCCTTTCCCATCCTTCGGCGGGCCATCTTCTCCATCTCTCTCCCATCAGAATTTCTCTAATTCTTTCTTTCTCTGTTTCTCTAGCTGTGCCTACTTTTGTCTCTTCCTTTCTCCATCTCTGTCTCTATTTCTTCCACTCTCAATTTCCCCACCTCTTTCCCTCTAATATCTCACAGCATTTTCCTTGTGTCTCTTTAATACATTTATTGCAATTAAATTTCCATTGGAGTAACTGTGTCTCTGTCATCTTCTTCAATGGATAAGCTGCAAGGCAAAATTAGCATCTTATTCAATTTTGCATCACCAGCATCATGCACATAGAAATTACCAACACATTTATTGAATTAAATTTTACACACCTCTTCTTAATTTTAAAAACAGATATGTTTAATGTAAGTCCCTGAAGGGCAGGGACTATTCAATTTTTGTCCTTGCATTACCATCACCTAGCTCAGAGTCTGGCCCATAATGAACAGTTAATTGATTGATTGTCTAAACATTTTTAAACATTTCTCTGTTAAAAAAAAAAGTAACTCTTTGCTTGTATGACCCCCCAATAAATCTTTGGGTTTGTTTCTGTCTGACTCAGTCCTTTTTCTGAGGTACTGAAGGAGCCAGAACAACTTGCTGGCTGCCAATTGGTGGGTTTGAGTCTACCCACCCATCTACAGGCTATATATACAGATGCCTCAGGAATGACAATAACAGGATAATCAATGGATATACATGACTACTAGGGCTTCTGAATCACTTGCTTTCATGGGCAGTGATCCAGGCATCACCTTCATGGGACAGTTTGTCCAGAACTCAGAAAAATTGCTCATCAATTAGCTGTTGTTTTTCTCATAATCACTTTCAAGTCTTGTGCTCATGGATTTTGGTTCCTTTAAAAAAAGCGTGTCTTGTGATTGTCAACAGTGCTGGTTGTTTGGGTTTTTTTCCCCTCTACTTTGCTAATTCTGCTAACAGTTTATATGCTCCCTTTTCACTAAGTCTATTTTCAAATGCACTTCTATGATAGAAGGCCAGAGAACAAAATCAGAGCTGGGAGGGAATTCTGAAGCCTTGCTGCTTTAGCAGCTTCATTTTATAGATGAGAAAACTTGAGTCCCAAAGAGCTTCATCTGGGCAGTAAGTGACTTATCCAGGATCACTCAGATAATATTGCACCCAGGATGCAATTCTAGAAGAGGCAGCATGGTACCTTGAAAAGAGCTCTGGAGTCAGGATTCTAGGTTCAAATCCCATCTCTTGTACTTGCTACCTGTGTGATCTTAGGCAAGTCACTTAAAGTCTTTGGGCTTCACTTTCCTCATCTGTAAAATTAAAGAGATTCAACCAAATTTCCTTTGAGGCCTTACTTAGCTTTAGGTCTGTGTTTCTGTGACTGCAAATGCACTTTCCACTATACCAAGCTAATTGATGACAATAAATGAGCTCACCTGGGAAACAGTTTGCACTCTAAGGTATCTCTCCCATATTCCAGGTAAATTCAGTTCCATTTGTATCCCAGATCAGTTGCATTATGTCCTGATCACTAATGTTTCTTCTCCTCTTAGGAAGCGTTTCCAGCCTTACCTTGCTAAGCACTGTATACTTCACTTGTATGTGTCAGTCCTGCCTTACAATGTTTAGGTAATTTTCATAAATTTTATGGTTTGGGGATCTCCAGGAGAACAGCTAAGTTGATCATCAATGGAGGAGATCCTCAGTTTGGCATTCAAGAAGTTATAGCTACATCTGAATTTTTAGTTTAGAGGATCTGCATTTCTATGAGTGCTGCTGAACATCTGCATATTGTCCTTTGCCTCCATTCAATCGCTATGATCGTGAATTGTAGGCTACCAAGACCAAAGTTGCCTTCCTGACTCCCAGTCTTTGTTTCCTCTTACCCATCCACATCAGCCCCATTTATCTGGTGTCTCTATCTCACTCTTCCCTACCATCCCATCATGCTCTCTGAAATCCTCATTATTCTCTTCAAGAAATTACTTTGTATATAATTTGAATTTGTATATGGTATTCTACCTTGCATAGGATCAAATGAGAAAATATTTATAGAAGCACTTAATGTAGTGCCTGGGATACAGTAGGTGTTATATAAATGCTTATTCCCTTCCCCCTTCTCTAACACCACCCTCACCACCACCACCACCATAGAACATAAGCTTCTTGAGGGCAAGGCTATTTTTTTTTTCTGACTTTGCATCTCCAGGGCCTAGTACAGTGCCTGGAATACAACAGGCATTTAATAAATTCCTACCAAATACTGAATATTATCCTAATGACTATTTTGTTTTAATTTCAAACATATTACCTGTGGAGAGGTGGGGCTTGGTAGGGGGATTAGACAGGGCTGGGACCAGTGCTTTTCCAAGAATGATGACTATATACCATTCAGGAATAACAGTAACTCATTCGTTACCTCTGGGGCATCACAAAACACTGCACAATATTCCTAAATAGACTGACACGTGAAGTGTCTGGTCTTCCAGGCAATACAGATATGAATTCCTTTACCTCTTCCATCTCTGAAATTAGGTGTGTCTGTCACCTTTTCACAAATGAGGAAACTGAAGACGAGTCACTTATCCTGGACCTCATAAATGGACCTGAAATATCAGAGGAATGGAATGCTCATATGTGATGACTGGAGAAACACATATTGCTCCAAAGCAGGACCAATGAAATAACTATAAATTATAACTTTCGAGTCAGTGAAACACTACTTCCTATAGTGCCCTGGGAATTTTCTTGGAAGTCTTCCATTCAGGCCCAAACCAGTCCAAACCCAAGCTTTTGAGATCTGAATGAGCTTACAAAAGAGAGCCATAAGCAGGCCTCTGTTGTCCCTGGAAACGTTCATATCTCAATGAAAGTCTTGGTAGATGTTCAAAGACAAGATCTGAAGGAAATAGAGAGGGAAGAACAGTAAAGTAAAAAGAAAATTCTAAATGAGAATCTAATTAGAACTCTTATTTCCTATATGCTCTTCAGTTCTAATATTAGGTCTTCCAGCTTCTCAATGAAAGGGGAAACACACATCTGAAAGCTTAGAATAGAGGGGAAATTTACAGAGTTTCAAGTTCCTATTTGAATGGTATTCATGAAAGCTTATGTGTTACTTTTATCCAAGTTTGACTGAAAGGACTTATTTCTTTGGGATTTTTGCAATCTTTAGGTGACAGTTATGTGCACTAAATACCAAACAGTAAAGGCAAAGAGTAAGGATTACCATTACTTCATTCTTTGAGGGAGCCACAGGAAGATTCCAAATCAGTAGAGAAAAACATACATGATATAGCTTAACATTTAAGGAACTGGGTCCCTAGTTTCAATAAGCATGTAATAATTATTGTGAACAGAGGGAAGAAGAATGTTAATTGTGAAGGGGAAAGCTTGATGATAGAGTTCTCCAGCCTTTCCAAATTTTCTGCCAGGAGTAAATACCTGAAAAAACTGATTTTCCTTTATTTTATGCTAAAACTATCTACCTGGGAATAATATTCAGTGTGTTTAAATAGTCAATTGCATTTTTTAATAAAATGTTAAACACTAATAAAACAGAAACCCTCTATTAAAAATCTACTACCGTCCCTCGTCAGGAAATAGAAATTAATTTGGGTTCTTAATGGTCTGTAATCACTTTAAAGGCAGGGATCATTTCTTTCTGTTCATCTTTGTTTGCATGTCTAGCATTTAGCACGGTGTCTGTGTGTAGTAAAAGCTAAGACATACTATCTCTCTGCTCTGGACAATTTTTTCTAGCTGTCTTCAATACCTGTAATGTTCTCCTTCCTTATCTACCCCTGTTGGCTTCTCTAACTTCCTTTAAGTCCCATCTAAAACTCCATCTTCTATAGGAAGACTTTTCCAACCCCTCTTAATTCTAGCACTTTCTTTCTCTTTAACTATTTCTCTGAGGATCTTCTCCTTCCAGTCTGACTCTTTTGTGAAAGCTAACTAGA
This sequence comes from Pseudochirops corinnae, assembly GCA_028646515.1. NCBI lineage: Eukaryota > Metazoa > Chordata > Mammalia > Diprotodontia > Pseudocheiridae > Pseudochirops > Pseudochirops corinnae. The sequence goes on along the minus strand of CM053586.1, from coordinate 84,573,761 downwards.
CCTACATCTTTTGCCTCAATTCTTACCTAGCCTTTAACTACTAAATGGATGTTGCCTCAGACAAACTGAGACCTGGGAAACACCTTAGCTTAAAAAGGTCAAGATTCTCACTGTGTCCAGGACCATGGTCAGTCATCCTGACCTATGACTTGCCACTGGATTCCACTAACTCTAGAGGAGAAAGTGAGGCTGATGATTTTGCACTGCTCTGCCTCTCTTAAATGCAATTTACTTGCAATTTATTGGTGTCATTTGTTCTCTTCAAGAAGGAAGGATAAGGGGCAGCTAGGTAGTACGGTGGAGAGAGCACTGGCCCTGGAGTCAGGAGAAGTTGAGTTCAAATCTGGCTTCAAATATTTGATGCTTACTAGCTATGTGACCCTGGGCAAGTAACTTAACCTTGATTGCCTCACCATAAAAAAAAAAAAAAGAAAGAAAGAAGGATGAACGACAAACAATCTTGGTTGCTTGTTTTTCTCCCCCATTAGAATGTGAGCTTCCTGAAGACAAAGGCAACTATTTGCCCCTTTTTGTATCCTTAGCTCTTAATCCAGTGCCTGGCACAAAATATTTGTTAACATTTATTAACTGATTGACTGATGAATTAATCGAAGGCTAAACCAATGGTTAGTCCGACCCAGCCGAAAAAATTTCAGATATAGTCAGCTTACCGTAGTACATAGAATATTGAATTTGGAGTCACAAAGGTGTGGATTCAATTCATTCCCCTCTGCCACTTACTAGCTGTGGGGCTTTGAGGAAATCATTTCATTTCTTTTGAGCCCTACTTTCTCTCATTTGTAAAGTGACTATAAAACATTAATGCCCCTTCCAATTTGACACCTATGATCCTACATACTTCAGCACTAATGTGTATATCCATCCTCCAAAGACCAGCCTAGCTAAATTCAGAAAGGCCTATTATCCGAAGGCTAGCTACCAGTAGTGAAATTTTTCATCACAGCAACTCATCAAGTCTGTCTGCTACAGGGCTAGTACTTGCATTGGTGCAGCAAGTGCTCACACCAATGAGATAATGAATCCTCAAAGTATTCAAGCAAAACATAAGTACACATGAGGCAGCTGGCGTCTTGACCTTGGGGCCAAAAGATCAAAGTTTAAGCTTGGTTCTTACTAGGTATATGATCATGAATAAGCCAATTCATTGAACCAGAATATAGACCAAATCTGGTTCACTACCTGTTTTTGTACATACTAGCAACTAAAAATGTTTTTTTTTTTACATTTTAAAATAAAGTTTTATGAAGGTTTCTTCTGACATTCTATAACAGACTATATTCTGCACATGCCTCTCAGGAGGTCTTTTCAATTTATTAGAAGTAAATTTCAAATAGGAAAGGGGTGGAGGTTTTAAAAGGTCAGGGCTGCCATTTTCCTTCCTATCCCATAATTTCACTAGTCTGATGGGGGGGGGGAAGAGAATTCTTATGATGAGTATTGAAGCTGAGCCCCACTCAATCCTTCTCCCATTTCTCACTCTTATCTACATCACCCCTCTCTCTCTCCCTTTAGCACAAGACCTGGCATAATAGATGTCTAATAATTGATTGATTTCCATAACACATACATACACGCAAGCATACACAACTCATTCTCAGCCTTTCCTCTTTGAAAATCTAAGAGTCATTCCTTGGAGAGAAATTTCAGATTCTGGGAACAAGACACACAATCTTAGAATCAGATTTTCCCTATTGGTTTTGAGTTGAATTTTTCCAATGTCCGTCTTTGATCACATCACCCAACTTCTCAAAAAAACATCAATAGATCATTTGCTATCAAATAAAGTCTCCTTCACTGAAGATACTATGATAACCTTAGGACTGGAAGGGACATTAAAAAATAATTTAAGTCATCCTGTACCAGATAGTTTTGATAATTACTGCTTTATAGTTTGCGATCTGATATTGCTAAACTCTTTCCTTTACATTTTTTTCATTATTTCCTTTGATATTCTTGACTTTTTGTTTTTCCAAATGAATTATGTTATTATTTTTTTCTAATTCAGTAAAAAAAATTAGTAATTTAATTGGAATGGCATTGAATATATAAATTAGTTTAGGTAAAATTGTCATTTTTATTATATTGGTCCTGCCTACCCATGAACAATTAATATTTCTCCAATTATTTAATTCTGATATTATATGTAAAAGAAGTTTTGATTTTTAAAAAATAATTTTGTTTATATAGTTCCTGGGTTTGTTTTGGCAGGTGTACTCTCAAGTACACCTTGAGTTATCTTCAATGGAATATTTAAAATGATTTATTTTAAATGGAATATTTTTTTACTTATCTCTTCTTACAGTGTTTTGTTTGTGACATTGTAATGTTGATGATTTATGTGGATTTACTTTACATCCTGCTACTATGCAAAAATGATAAATTGTTTCAACTAATTTTTTAGTTGAGTCTTTGGGATTTTCCAAGTATATCCTCATATCATCTGCAAAAAGAGATAGTTTTATTACCTCCTTCCCTCTTCTGACTTCTATTTCTTTTTCTTCTCTTATTGCTATTGGTTAGGATTTCCAATATAAATATTTAATAATATTGGTGACCTAGATACCTATTTGTGCCTAATGGTAGCCATCTCTAGGGCAAGGGAGGGAGAGGAAAAAAACCAGAAATTTACATAATTTTGCTATGTATTTGAAAAGAATAGCATTGTTTATAGTAGATTTAGTTTTACATGCAATCATCTTTTTTTATCTTACTATGTTATGGAAATACTTGTTTTATTACATAAATTAAAATTAAATTAAAAAAAGAAAGGTCAAGAAAGATGAAGACTTAATAAAGTCATTGAACTTACCCATAAAGAAGCCTGATCTCAGAAAGAGTAGTTTTAATCAAATGATAGTGATGTTTTTCTTCCTTAACTCCTTTGTATTTGACTCCATGTATTTATTTTGTATATATTCACATTATATATACATATGTGTGTGTGTGTGTGTGTCCTTGATAGGAAATTCCTTATGATCTTTAAAAAAAGGTGGGGGGTGCGGAAGAAATTACTTAAGGCAACAACCTCATTGCATTAATATAGCAACTAAGCACCCCCTCTCCCTGCCCCCTCCAAAAAAAAGAAAGACTGAGCTATTTGATCAATATCACATAGCTAATTAATTAGAGCAGAGATCAACTAGAACCTCAAATCTACTAGTCTTAATCTCAATGGGTTTTTTTTTTCTACTATATTGTGCTGTACAAAATCCTTTGTCTGACATTCAAGGGTCAACTTTATTCTCTAATAATAATAGCTCATATTTATGTAGCATTTTCTAATTTACAAAGCATTTTTTTTCACAACAATCCCACGAGGAAGGTGGTAGAAGTTTTATTATCTTTAATAAACAAATGAGGAAATTGAGAGATTAAGTGACTTCCTCATAATCACAGAACTTGTGAGTGTTAGAGCCAGGGCTCAAATGTAAGTTTCCTTATCCCAAGTTCAGTATTTCCACTCTACCATTCCTCTCATTATCAAATGGGATAATATTTGTAACACACTTAACACAGTGCCTGGCCCTTCTTCCCATTCTTCTTTCTCCGTGACATATTACTCCCTTTCACATACTCTGTATTCCAGTTACTCTGAATTACTAGCCTTCCATTATATGACTCCAACAGTTTTTTTTACTTCCATGTGTTTTCTTTGTCTATGTCTAAAACAGTTTTAGTCTATGTCTAAAATGTTTAGTCATTTTTAGTCCTATCCTACTTTTCATATTCCGTTTTGGGGTTTTCTTGGCAAAGATAGTAGAGTGGTTTGCCATTTCCTTCTCCAGCTCATTTTACAGGTGAGGAAACTGAGGTAAGCAGGTTTAAGTGACTTGCCCAGGATCACACAACTAGTAAGTATCTGAGGCTGGATTTAAATCCAGGTCTTCCAGACCCCAGGCTCAGTGTTCTATCCACTGAACTCTTTTGAGTTCAAGTAGAAGATTCCAGGCATATACAAGCCCATATTCATAGTATAATTTCTATCTTCTGGTAGATCTGATTCTAAGCACTTTCCATTTTTTAGCAACTTTGGTGATCAAGAAAGTCATCCTTATGTTGAGTTGAAGTTTACTCAATTGTAACTTTCCCTTATTGGTTAAATTCTCCCTCTGGAGTCATGTACAAGAAATCTAGTCCTTCTTCCATATTATAGTCCTTCAAATAAATAATTGGAGACAGCTATCATGTCTCTCCTAAATCTTTTCTCCATACTGAACATCCCAATATCTTCAAACATCGCCCTTAGGAAGTATTTTTAAATTGTCTCCCAATAACCTGCCCCCCCAACTCATCACTGTCACCCTCCTCTGAACATGCTCCAAAAAATGGGGAGGGCTTGGGAGTTCAGTGGTATGGGAACCCCCTCAATGAGTTCACTGGTGTGGGAAACTCCCTCCACCAATATTAATCTGCAAGCAATCAGTATTTTATAATCTTATCGAACTTCTCAGGAGTACTGAGAGGTTATGTGCTGTGCCCAGGGTCACAAAGCCAGTCTATGTTAGAAGCAGGACTTAAATCCAAGACTTCCTAACTCCAAGGCCAGCTCTCTATCTGCTACCTCTTCACAGTTAGTCTATAAAAAGTGGGACCCAGAAATGACCAAATACTCCCAGTGTGGTCTGACCAGAGCACTGGTCAATAAAGTTAACCCCTCCCTCATTCTGGACACTCCTTACTTTGGTGCTCTGATAGATACATAATCTCATCAATGCAGGTAACTCTCTCTACTGGTATACATGGCACCCCATCCCTGCTTACTTATTCTATAAAATCTTTGTCCATTGCCTTCCATAATATCTCCATAGAGGATTCACCTAATGGGCCGGAAGCCTTCCCTCGGTTCTTTCAATAGTTCATGGATATTGACACAATACTTGGGCTAGCCTTATGGTAGCTCTCATTCTTGATATGTTACTGGCCCACCCCCTTTATTGGGATATTGATGACTTTGATGTCATTTATTACTCATACACATCATTGTTGCTACTATGATACAAGTCTACTTACACCCACCATATATCTATATACCATATTGCTCTTCGGGCAATGGAAATTCTGGACTCTATGCCTAAGATCACATTATCTTTTTTGACATCCACATCATACTATTGACTCATACTGAGCTTGCAGTCAACTAATACCCCCTAGGTCTTTTTTACATTAACTACTGTTTAACCACATATCCCCTATCAAATATTTTTTGCAATTCAAACTCCTTGGCTTGGCATGAAGCCCACAATCTTTCTCAGATTTCCTTTCTAACTTTATCTCCCACAATTCCCTTCGTCAAACTTTTAGTCCATTTAGATTATTCTACTCATAGGCCCCTGAAGAGCTCTTTCACTCAGTCATTAGAAACTTAGGGATAGAAAATCTGTCATATATCTTTTCATCTACCAAAGCCCTAGCACATGGTGAACTAAACATGAATTGCTTAACACACACATGTTAACTGGTAGTCTCTATAGCTATTCCCTGTATCTACCACAATCCACACATATTGACAGCAGGCATGATGCCACGCCAAATACTAGATTTAGAGTCTCAATATTTAGAGTTAGTTCTATTATTACTTGTCTCCAGAGCAGTTGTGAGGAAAGTGCTACTTTATAGGGATGAAGTTTTTGTTATGGTCTGTTTTAATCAGGTGGTATGGAGATAAAAAAGTTTCTATTCAAAGCACTTCTTATTAATCAATTAATAGGCATGTATCAGGAAGCTACTACACACCAAGGGCAGCAAGGTGGTACGGGGGATAGAATACAGGGGATGATGTGAAGAGGATTCATCTTCGTGAGTTCAAATCCAGCCTCAGACACTTACTAGCTGTGTGACCCTGGGCAAGTCACTTGTTCGTTTTAGTTTTTCATCTGTCAAATGAGCTGAAGAAGGAAATAGCAAATCACTCCAGTATCACTACCAAGAAAATCCCAAAGGTGGTCACGACAAGTCAGACATGACTGAAATGACTGAACAACAACAGCTATGCATCAAGCATGTTGCTAGATGCTAGACATTCACAAAAAGTGAAATAACTACTGCTTTATGAGAGTTTGCATTTAGGCACAGTGAGGTGGCACAGTGGGTAGAGCCCCGGCCCTGCAGTCAGGAGGACCTGAGTTCAAATCCAACCTCTGACCAGACACTTGACATACTTACTAGTTGTGTGATCCTGGGCAAGTCACTTAACCTCAATTGCCTCCCCCCTTCCTCCCAAAAAAGCATTTGCATTCTATTGGATGGATTCAACAGATAAATAAATCTAGGATTAAAATAAAAATAAATAATAAACATAACAAAATAATGAATATATTTAAACAAAATAAAAATAAATTCAGGAAAAGCTTTTCGTTGGAGGCAGTTCATGAGTTGAGCCTTGGAGGGAGCTGAAGGTTCAATAAAGCAGAGGTAAGAAGGAAGACCTTCCATACATGGGAGATAATCTGTGTAAAGACAAGGAGGTAAGAGATAGAAGGTCATGCAGGGCAGCAGCAAGTAGGCAGAGTGCATGAAAAGATGAAATGTATAATCGGTCTGGTAAGAATGAGGCTAGAAATCCCTTTTGACTTATAGATTCTCTCATTCTGCTTATGAAGTGACATTTGAAATGTTTGGAAACATAAGTAAGAATCCAACCAACATAGAGAGGGGAAAAGAAAGGGCATCCCAGCTGAGAAGAACAGCACAAAGGAAAAGCCATATATGGGAAAACATTTCCAGAATCATTTGATTTACATAGAATCCAGTGTTATTGTAGAGGAGTTTTATGAGGTTAAGACCTTGAACATGGATTATGACCATGTTGTAGGACCCCTTCAGCTAGGACCACAACAATTTAATTCACATCAATTGGTTCATGATGTTTTCTGTGACAGGTAGAAGGAAGTATGTTTGATTATAATTATGTAACTACAGATTCTATTGTTCTTCACTCTAGGGAATGAAAGTGAGTTGGTATAGCTTGCTATAATGCATGTGTATGTGCATGTGTGTGTGTGTGTGTGTGTGTGTTTAAGTAATTTTTCTGTTGTATCTAACTCTTTGTGGTCCCATTTGGGGTTTTCTTTGCAAAGATACTTGAGTGGTTTGCTATTTCCTTCTTGTCTTTTATAGATGAGGAAACTAAGACAAACTGAGTTAAGTGACTTGCCCAGGGTCATGTAGCTAGTAAGTTTCTGAGGCCAGATGTGAACATCAGCAAGGGTACTCTACCCACTGTGCTAGGTAGCTGCCCCCATATACATGCATATACATATTTATATACAGCTATGTTAATAATTAAAGGGGTTAATAATCCTAGGGTTAGGATCTTTGTATATTGAAAATTATCTTCCCTTTCCCACCCTACCCAAGACTCCAAGTTAGTATTCATATGTAGAATATGGCGGGGAAAAAGTCATAAGCATGTCTTCCCAAAGCCATAGACCCCTACTCTGAGAAAAGAACCAAAGGCCATCTTCCTGGCACTAACCAGACAACTTAAAATGAATAATTCCCTGGCAAAAACCTCATGTCCATCTTACCTGTCTACTACCCTGTATGCCTACAGAGTTTTAAATGCTTGCTTCTTTCTTTTGTTTTGACCCCTGAAACAAGCTGAAAAAGTCTCCCCCTGAATTCCCAATTAGAACTTCATAGATAAGCGTCCATCTGGGCCCAAACAGCCCCAAAGTGCCTGAAGTCATAGATAAGCTCCTTCCTCCTCTAGTCTGCCAGCTTTGATTTGTTTGGGAAATATTCTATCCAGGCCTATACTTTCATCCCCCTTAACCAATTATTGCATTCAAAGCTCTGAAAGCATAGTTCTGGATGCAGAGTACTTAGTGTTTACAAGGATTTAGTGTTTATAAGCGGGGAACATCTCCAGCAAACTTCAGAGATGGGATTTTTCCCATACAAAAGGGAAAGTTTGGGAGGCTATCTCGGAAGTACTCCCATACCAACACATCATGCCTATCTGGACATAGATTCAGAGGGTAGCAGCACCACCCTCCTCTCATCCCCACCCAGTTATAAAGACTATCCCTTAATACATCTCTTTTGGGTGAATAACTCACACATGGACTTCTTCCTTTATCCCTTTCCAGTACCAACACTGGATTACCACATAATCATTCATTTAAAGAGGAACTTGCCAACAATATAGGAATTTAAATGGATGAGAAAAACTGATCAAGTTTCCTAATTTTAAAACTCCTCAAACTTATAGAGAACTCTCATTCTAATTGTTATAATAAATGACACTAATTTGGATAATATTGTCAAGATCTTGAAAAACTGATTGTCTCCTCATTTTAAAACTGCTTTAACTTACACAGAGATTTCATTTCAGTTTTTTGCAGTAAATTTTAAGAATTTTATTTATTGTTTTTAGTTTTCAACATTCATTTCTCTAAAATTTTGAGGTCTAAATTTTCTCTTCCTCCCTCTGCTCCCCTTCCCCAAGACAGCCTGCACTCTGATACATGTAAAATCATATTATACCTATTTCTACATTAGTTATGTTGTAAAGAAGAATTAGAACCAAAGGGGAAAACCATGAGAAAGAAGAAACAGTGAGAGAGAGAAAGAGAGAGAGAATAGGATGCTTCAATCTGCATTCAGACTCCATAGTTCTTTCTCTGAATGTGGCTAGCCCATTCACTTTCTTTTAGAATTTGTGGAAATTGTCTTTTGCAATTGTCTTAGATCCTCATATTGTTGAGAAGAGTTAAGTCTATCAAAGCTGGTCATCACACAATGTTGCTATTACTGTGCACAATGTTCTCCTGGTTCTGCTCACTTCATTCAGCATCTGTTCATGTAAGTCTTTCCAGGTTTTTCTGAAATCAACTTTTTGCAGTAATTTTTTGCTCTAAATTAAATAATATTGTAGAGTTCCTTAAATGTCATCATGATGGTTTTGGTGCTTAACTTTATAGTTAATGAGGAATTAGTAAAAGTTTCTGGTCTGGAGAATGATGGAACTGAATTGATACTTCCTAATCTTCCCAAGATGGACCTGACCATCATGAGAAGTATGGATTAAAAGGAAAATAGGGAGATCAGTGTTGTAATGGGTCACATGAGATGATTAAAAAATTTTTAAGGGTCTGAACTAATAAAGTAGTCAGTATGAAAAAGAGGGGATATATGGAAGACAGAATCAACAAAATTTGGTGACCAAATCAATGTGGGAGGTTACGGAGAGGTAAACATCCAACATGACTGAGTTTTTGAGCCTGGATGATTAGTAAAGTGATTATGCCATTGAAAAACTAAAAACAAACAAACAAAAAAAAACCAAAACTTCGCAAGATAGGGGTGTAGATACTAGTCAGCAGTTTGTCTGAAAAGATACCGGGAATTAATAGATGGCGATCTCAGCATTAGTCAACAGTGAGATAAGGCAGCTAATGCAATCTTGATCTATAAGAAGAGAGCAGGCATCCCACAATTGCATTCTGCCCTGATCAGGCCACATCTGAAGTAAGTGTTCAGTTGCTCAAGATCAAAATTTAGTGCTTTTCTCACTCCATCATGACAATCAGAGAAAGGAAGTATAGAGAGAGAACTGTATCCAGGTCACAACATAAGGGAAATCCTTCCTTTAAGGAAAGGGAGAAAGAAGAAGAGTGGTCCAAGGAAACTTAGAAGCTATAGTCAGAGAGGTAGGAGAAGAATCAGGGAAGGGTCATCAATGCCGTGCTAGGGAGAAATGAGCACTGGCCTAGGAGTATGAAGACCTGAATTCTAGTCCTAAATTTGACATTTGTGCCTTGGACATATCCCTTAACCAAATAAGTCTCACTGCCCTCTTCTGTAAATTGAAGGGACTGAACTAAATGATCTCTGAGTTGAGTTTAGGAGCTAGAGATAGTAATCAAAGAATGGAAAAGGTTTGGAACAGATCTCAAAGAAAATCAACTCTGAGACCCTCGTTGTCAAGTGGCGGTGACTGAAAGGATTGTGGAGCACCAATAATAGCCCAGCTGAACTTGAACAGTCATTTCTAATGGATCCAACCAGAGTTTTTTGTTTTTACTTTTTTCCCAACAATCCACAGCAGCCTAGGAAATGGAGCTAAGAAACTGGACAATAGAATCTACCCAAACTTGAGTATTATTAAGGAGAGATCCCTAAAGGGTCAGGGGGAAAAGGGATTCCAGGGCATCTCATTAAAATGACTATAGTCTAGGTTTGATAGGGAGGTGAGAAAAGATATAACCAAATTTACAGACTGGGAGAATAGGGAAGGGGCAAGGGATTCTATGAGATCTCCATGAGAGTGAAAAACAGATTTAGTCTGAGTAAGAGGCCACGGATAAGGTAGAAAGATAGAAAACTGATCAGGCGAGGAAATTTCAGAGTTTTGGATCTTCAGGCATGTCTCCACACTAGTGGGTAGGAGGAAGGAAGGAAGGAGGGAATGAAGAAATGCAGAAGAGGAGAGGAGAGGAGAGAGAAAGGAAGGAGAGGTAAGGGAAGAGGAAAGGAAAAGAGGAAATAAACCTATAGTAAGCATCTATTATTATATGCCAGGCACTTTGCTGAACTTTACAAATATTATAATTGGATTTTCATTTACAACAACCCTGGGAAGTAGTTGATATTATGATCCCCATTTTGCAGTTGAGGGAACTGAAGCAGAATTTAAGTGACTTATCCAAGGTCACACAGCTAGTAAGTGCTTGAAGCCAGATTTGCACACAGATCTTCAAAATTCTAGGCCCAAAGATGCTGAGAAACTATGAAGCAAAGGTGTTGGAGTAATCATTAACATTCATTATCTCATTATTACTCTTTTATATTTAAGGTTCTTAGGAGTGCTGGAAAAAATGACTATTTTTTAAAAAATAATTGAATAAAAGTTATTGGGACATAAACTCATTTTCCATAGACCCATTGAAATTTCTGATGATGACAGGAGATAAGGGAAAGAGAAAAGACTATCTAAAATCGGTACTGAAATGATTTAGGAAGGTGGGGAAGTATCTTGGAGGCCAGTAAGTGACCTACCGGTATGGGGAAATAGGTATAAGAGGATGTCATGGCTATCAATTGAGAAAAGACTAAAAAACATGTGGGATATAGGTATTATTGTACCCTAAGAAGCCATGAATGCAAGGAATTCAGAGATTCATGAGAAGACATATGAACTGATACATAGTGAAATAAATAGAACCAACGTGGGAAGACTGCTATCTATGAGGGTTCCTTCTTCTCCTGGCTACCAAGATTAGTTGCATTTTTTCTAAAAAGGGAAAAAAAGATTATTTCATTCCATTATGAAACCTAAACAGGGGACTGTCCTGAGCCAAACCCACCCCTTGAAACTGGGAAATAATTTGAACAATAACCCAAACAATGGAGTTCATGACCTCTTGTAACAGCAAGCACCCTAGCATACCTAGGGCGGCTACTAGCACAGGTTCTTAGATCTGCTTTTCTAAAGGAAAGCAACTCAAAATGGGTTAACAATCTTACTTTAATCAAACATATCATTTACCTAGTTCAGGGGGAAAA
>CM053586.1:84530270-84561732 GCA_028646515.1 Pseudochirops corinnae | reverse complement strand
ATATGCATCTTGCATCTACCAAGTTATTTTCATGCCTATCTATTTAGAACAGCAGTTCTCAACCTGTGGGTTGCAACCCCTTTGGGTGTCAAATGACCCTTTCACAGGGGTCGCCTAAGACCATCGGAAAACACATATTTCCGATGGTCTTAGGAACCGAGACACCGCTCCTCTATCCGTCTCCAGGTGGGTCTGCCCATATGCAGATATGCCCACATATGAGTATTAAAGGGTCGTGGCATTAGAAGGTTGAGAACCATTGATTTAGAATATATATCCTTTTCTCTCCACTTACAGAATTATCATCCTTGTTTAGCTCCTCCTAACAATGTATAAATTAATGTAACACCTTTCCAATGATTTCCCCTCAAGTCTCTCCAGGAGATGGAGTATTATGTGTGTGTGTGTGTATGTATGTATATGTATATACATACATATATATTTATGTGTATATACATGTATGTATACATACATGCATGTATACTATATATTATGTATATATCAGGTATAACCTAAATGCCTATATATAGATACATATGAATATAATCTACATATACATGTATATATAGAGATTCTCTCTCTACATGTATTATATATGTATGAATTGTGTATGTGTGTGTTTATATACATGTATGTATCTTGCATTCACCTAGTTATTTTCGTGTTTATCTACCCATTTAGAATGTGATCTCCTTGAGGGTAAGGACTATCTTTGCCTTTCTTTGTATTCCCACTGTTTTAGTCCATGCCTGTCATGTACTAAGCACTTAAGGTATGTGGATTGAGTAACCACCACAATGACCTTTTCTTAATTTGTGTCTATTTTGTATATACTTATCCATGTACTAGAGGTGATGCATGCTCTGATAGCTACTCTGTGTTACCCTGGGTAAGTCACAATCTCTCAGTGCCTTATGAAACTGTAAGTCAAGAAGTTGTAGCAAAAGTACTAATCTTTATTGGTAGAGAGAGTTCCTTCATTTGGGAGTTCTTTATACCAGTAAAATCACAGGTTCAAAACCTACCCCTATCCTTTTATATATGCACATGTTTTCTCTATTGATGATACTCCTTGAGGGCAGGTTTTGTTTCCTTTTGGGGGGAGGGTATTGCCACATTTAGCACCATGTCTGGCATATAATAAGTACTTAACAAATGCTTATTGATTGATTGGTTGGTTGGTTGGTTGGTTAATATTCAGGCAGCCTCCATCACTGAGAAAAAGTCAAAAGTTGTCTCTTTAAAATATTCATATTTTGTAGGGAGAAGTATCTTTCAAAAATATTCACGTTGTCCTGCCACCCTATGAGTTTATTAAACTGGTCGGAGAACTCATCCAATTGAACAGAGTCTCTTTAATCTATCCCCTTTACCTTATTAATCTTCACAATTATAGTCTCCCAACAACTAGCATAGTGTCTTATACCTAGAGAATGATAAATACTTGTTGAAATGAGGTTAAGAGCAGATAACTATGCAAATGAACTAAAAAGGTAACAATGAAAACAAACAACAGCAACAATAATAATAATTAACATTTACATAGTACCTACTGTATGCCAGGCCCTTTACAAACATTATCTCATTTAATCATGCCCTGTGAAAAGCACGCATCAATGAGTGGAGTTGTTGACTTTGGGTAGGAGCCAACTAGGATTTGATACTGCTCTTGTTCTCAAAGATGAAAACTCTGGTTAGGTGGAGCCCATAAAGGGTAGGGTTGTGACTAGAGATGATTTTCCAGGGCAGTGGTATAGAGAATTAAAAACTTGGCTCTAACATCTCTGAATGAGTCATAGCCCAAACCCCCAAGAGAACAAAGGAAAAGGGGGAGGGAAGATGAGATGCTGTAGGAAATAGAATTGGAAATAGTTCTGGAGTTAGTTGGGTGAATGACGGAAAGGGTGTAACAGAACATCTTTTGAGGTCTTTCTGTAGATTCCTGGATACCTAGGAAGGCTCTTGTGAGTCATACCTTACGGAGCTGCCTGCATGTTCCACCTATGAGTATGATGGATTTGGTCATTGGCGTTTGTCAAAACTTAACATTGATTTGTAAATTCAAATGAGATAATATTTGTGAAGTGGTTAGCAAAAAGCCTGGCACACAGTAAACATAGTCTAGATGCAATTATCATTAAGATTATTGTTTATTGTTGCTTGTTATTATTGCTGTTGATGAGGTTAGGGATCTTAATACCAGAGCTTAAATACTAGGGCTAAAGAAAAAAGAAAAAAATAATGCAAAAAACCTTAGAGATTGTCTAATTCAGTCCCTGCAATTAATAGATGGGGAAACTGAGACTCAGAGAATAAATCACTTGTTAAAATTCACATGAATAGTAACTGGTAAAGTCAATACTTGAACCCCAGTCTCCTGACTGGGATCTTTACACAATATTATGCTATCTTGTGCTCCTTTATAGGGCCAACATTTGATACTTGTTTAATACTAATACATACATAATACATGCAATACATGGCTGATATTTGTTCTTGGTCACAATGCAGCAGCCTACTCTGGGCTGCCTCACTCCCCATTCGTACTTTTAGATTGGGTTCCCCAAGGTATAGTCACTTCTTGTTCAAGGTACCTGAAACTACAATTCATGAGCCCCTGCTGGTACACTTGCCTATAACAGTGAGGCAGTAGGCACAACTAGCTCAAAGCAAAAGCATTTACTAAAATGACGTATGAAGAAGAGTAACTAGGAAATATTTCACCCATAAACCTAGGATACACTTTCCTGCAAATGCCCACAGCACCAGTGAGAGGAGGGGGAATATATGTATGTATGTATATATTTTATATGCATGTAAATTGCAATTGCTGGTAGTGAGGCATGATACTAAGGAACATATTACCCAAAGCAAATACACTTCTAGTTCTGCAGAGCACTAATGCTTTTTTATTTCTCATTTTTGTCCTTACATTTCTTCCCCCAAGTACAGTATCTCTTCTTGGCAGGTTGCTCAGCTCCACTACCTGGATCCATTCTTCTCTGTAGCTCTACTCCTGATTGCCAGGGTTAATTCTCCCTTAAACCTATAACTATCTTTTTTTTTCCTTTGCTGATAAGGATCACTTTCCTCTGAGCAGGCTCAGCTTACCATTTTTTTTTCTTTTGGATGCTTCCCTCTGGGTACATGCAGGTAGGCTGTAATATAAGATGCCATTTCCCATGGGGTAGGAAGAAGGGGAAAAGAAAAGTTCCCTCCATCTCCCTCCTTCCCCCTACCCCGTCCCCACACATTACCCTCTGGGAAAGGCAAAGCACTCACTTTCAAGAGTCAAGATCTTCCTTCATAGCAAGCTCCTCTGTAGGTGACTAGGTGGCACACCCCGGGTCTGTTTCCTGCTTTGACTGTCTCTAAGGAATGTTATCTTTTTCGCTTTTTTTTTTAAGGCAATCAGTGTTAAGTGACTTGCTCAGAATCACACAGCCAGTAATTGTCTGAGTCCAAATTTGAACTTGGGTCCTCCTGACTTCAAGGCCAGTATGCTCTATCCTAGTGCACTATCCTAGTGCCACCTAGCTGCCCCTATGCTTATTTTTTTTTATCTTTTAAAGCTCATCAGAAATGTGTACTATTCTTCGCCAGCCAGTAACTAGCTGTCCTCTAATTCCATCGAAGATAACTTCTTCACTCTTTTGCAAAGTGTTGACTAGTATGTTTCATTTAATGTATCAATATCTTGTTTTCTCTATGGTCTAACCCTTTTGTGTTTTTATCAACTAGACTGGGGGGTAAGGGGCAGGGAATTAGTTGATCAGGACTGTCCTGACCAATCCCCCCAATAACAATGATTGAAATCTCAGGCTTTAAATAAAGCAGGATCTAGAATCCTTGTCTTTCAAAACAAACTCCCCCCAAATTTAAGCACAATAACATATATCTACATTCTCCTTCAACTTTTGTAGAGGCTTGTCTTCCCAACAAACCCATGAGATATAGTACACAAATATTGTTATATTAATTTTACAGTTAAAGAAACAAACTCAGAAAGATTAAGTGATTTCCCTATAGTCCCATTGTACTTGTTGAAACTAGAATTTGAACATAGGTCTTTGGATCATGAATCTAATACTTTTCCATAAAAACCCAGATGTGGGTACTTTTTTTCTGGAGTTAGGAAAAGTCAGAGAAATAAAACCTGGGCTTATGAAAAAAGGTAACTCCAAGGGAGGCTGAAGGATATGGTGGAAGATAGACTAGGGGGACAGAAAGCCTAAATTTGAGTCCCAGGTTCCTCCCATCTTTATGGATTGTGGTGTCTTAGACAAGTCTTGGTATCTCTGAGCCTCAGGGTTTCATTATCTACAAAATGAAGGGGCTGGACCAGAGGATACAGGTTTTCTTCTATCACTAAAATCCCACAGTTCTTTGATCTTTCAGTTTTACTAGTACCAGTAAGATCCATTGTCTACTCACTTCCTTTGAAAATGGTATGCCCAGCACGCATATTCCAGTAGAAGGAAGAGTAAGCAGTTATTTCCACAATGAGTAAGCATGTGTGTATATTAGTAAAAGTTTCTTTCAAAAAGACATGTGTCACTGTTAGGAAATGATGTCCATGTTAACACAGATAAAGCTATACTTAATATTTGATATTGTAGGTGTGAAACAGTATGCATCACTAAATTCAGCGTATGAAGTCACATGAAGCATATTCTTCCTCACCAGAGAAATATCTCCTATAGAGGTAAAATTGTAGTGGCTGTTGAGTAGCCCCAGCAAGACAATATGGCCTAAAGGAGTCCCATAAGACCAACCTAAAAAATACAGTAGCTTTGAGTCAGTCAGTCAGTAAAGCACCTACTATGTTCCAGATAATGTGCTAACTGCTGGGAATATAAAGTAAAAAGATTTTGTTCTCCAGTAGCTCACAGTGTTGTGATCTAAAGCTTTGATAGTTTGGAAGGGTATACCTGAAGTTGTGAAAAGGTGTGGAGAGGAGGAGAGTTATCAGAGATTCACTAGACTAGTCTAAAAAGTACCATATTGATGTTTGAGATGCATTATAACAGAAGCCAGAGGCATTGTGATATAGTTTGAAAGGACACTGAAGTTGGAGAACTCAGAAGATCTGAGTTCAATCTGACTCAGTAACTTACTATGAAATGAATGCCCCCCACCCCCATTCCTAGCCTGTTCCACAAGCATTCTAAACCACGAGGGAAGGGAAGGGGAGGGGAGGGGAGAAGAGGGGAGGGGAGGGGAGGGGAGGGGGAAAAGTGTGTAGGGAGGAAGGAAGGAAGTAAAGAAAGAAAATTAGAAGAAGAAATCAAAATCATGTGGGACCAGGAAGAAATAATTAATATCACCACTATCTGTTCTAATACTGGGGTTTCCCCAAGGATACTTTCAATGAGGTTACAAAAGATGGACCTTCCTTTTGTTATTTGTATTCAGTTGTAAAGTCAGTCATTTTATCCATCTGCCCAATAGGTCATCAAACACTCAACATAGAAGAATATCACTTATCCCAGAACTATTTCTCTCTGCAGCACCTTCTCTGATTGGTGATTTCCTGCCCAGGACCACTACTTCACGATGAGCCCAAGCCATCCACGCTCACTTACTTCTCTCCTGGCTCTGTTTCCAAAACTCCAGCTTCTTCTACCTCTGTGCCAACAGCCTTCTTCCCTGAAGATGCCTCTGCCCCTGGAGCCCTTCCTTGATTGGTGAATCCCTACCCAGGATCATTATTTCATAAAGAGCTCAGGTCACCTATGCTTACCATTCTCCAGGCTCTGCTCTTGACTCTCTAGAGTGTAGACTTTTCCATCTGTTCCCTACAAGGGTACCACCCCCTTCTCCACGTGGCCACCCTCTTTTCCAGTTCCCTTATATATGTCATCTTTCCCCATTGGAATGTTCACCCCTGCAGGCTCTCAGGTAGCTTCCCAGCTTAACAAATTATTTAGACTACCTTAGAGTTTGTGCTTCCATGCAATAATTCATTCTCGGCATTTCTCAAGAAATGTATATATTCTTCCAAATCCTGAATCCCAAGACAATTCAGTCAATAAATTGGGGGAAAGTATTATAATTCTCCTGTAAGAATTAAGGGTTAAGATCAACATTGAGACATTACTGGTTTTAAGGAATCCAGTGGTGTCAAGTCAAAAGCAAAAGTAAGAGATGCTGACAGAATCTAAGGTTAAAAGTTGACGTTGCCAGGAACCAGGATTGGAGCCCAATGGAAAGATCTATTCAGTCAGTCTCTCTTGTAACTGTTACCTTAATAAGCATGTATTCATGGCCCAGTATGCTACTAATGGTGGGCCATTCTTACATATAGAATGAACAATTACAAATTTATGTGCATGGTATACTTCATATAAATCCTGAGAACTTTTCTAAGAAATAGCAAGTTTTAGAAGAAAAGTTATTAAATTAGCCATTTGCTTTTAAGTAGTACTGTTAATCTTGCTAGAAGATCTGAATATTATGTGATTCAAATACTACCTAATGACATTTCCCTGTGTGAATATTTGCTATAGGCCACAGTTCATTGTAAATGCTATTAAACGTAACATTTCCTTATTCATTTTTTAAAAATGTTTTGATATCCACAAGACAGTAAAAAGAATGTTAAAAACGTTTTAAGAAAGATAAAGGAAATCAGTAAGTTTTGTTGCCAGATGTGTTTTTAATCATTATCACATTATATTGGTTCATAATAGTGATCATAATAAATTAAGAATTTATTTTTACATATATTTAAATGGAAAACCTCTAAAATTTTTAGTATAACCCTATTACAGAAAAAAATGTTCACTGTTTATTATGGTCACTAATTTAAAAAAAAACCTAGAACATTATAAAAATAAAGAATAAAATGATTTTGGGAATTCCCGTGATTCCCCAGGACTTCTGATTTATTATTCCCAAATTCTGAAGATTAAAATCCATCAGGAATTTTGAAACACTACTTGGTGCTAAGTTCTGTTTTTTCTATGCAACTGAAACACGGCAAGCGCTATCAGCATACCTCTGTATTCAGTGGCCAGAGGAAAGGCCTTAAATGCCCTGTTCTAGTTAGGGCACGGGTCTTACATGTTAAGAACAAAACTCAGACACGTGTCCCAACGCAAAAATGATTAGCAAGAATTCACAATGTAATCTCCCAAGTGGGCTTTTTCTGTTTTCTATTTCTCTTCTAATTTCTATTTTCTCACTCAATTTTCTGTTCTAATTTCTATTTTCTCATTCAATTTTTCTATTTTGAAATCATTTCTATTAGCTAAAGCAGTTCTTTCATGAATGTAGCATTATTATCATCATAGTTCTTTTTTTGTTGTTATTATTTATTTTTCAAGAATTTATCTCTCCCTTCCAATTACTGCCCAACTGAAAAGTAAAAACAAATAGAAATTCCAAATCACTCACAGCAGATGAAATACTTACATCGTTTTCCATGTATATGTCTATATCGATATCAGTATAGATAGATAGCTATAGATAGATATACAGATATAAATAGGTAGACAGATAGATAAACACAGATAGATAGATAGATAGATAAATAGAGGTGATAGATAAATAGATAAACACATATATGTAAAACATTATGGGGATTTGATATATATGTCATATATATATATATCTCCATACATATACAAAACTATAGCTACTATATCCATATGCATATATATGTAAATACATGTATCTTTTTAGATTTAAAGCCCATCTCCTTTCTAGCAGGAGGTGAGGAGGCATGCATGTTTTAGACTTGTGGTTTGTGATCACATTGCCACAGTTATTAAACAACAAAACAATGAAGTCCAAAAAGACCTCTCACTTTCTTCCCCCGCTCCTTATTACACAAAAGGAGAAAAGAGTTCAATTTCAATAATTTGTTTTTCATCCATTACTGGAATAAAGCTGAAAATGGCAACAATTAAATAAAGGAAAGCCCCTCTCTGTCACTTTTGTGAACATCATTATTAGCATTCAGTGTATCTGGCTCTATGCTAAACCAGGGTAAATCCAGAGATAATCCCTGCCCTCAAGGAAGTAATGCTATATCTAGGGGAGGCATGTGAATGCATGTGAGATGCACACAAATACAGAAAATTGAAGAACAACTAGCAATGAGAAATACAGAAGTATAACCATGACATTACAGGTATCTATCTGACTACGCCCACAGTGTCTTAAAGATCAAGGGAGGTCTTAATTTTAATTTGGAAGAACAGCACAGAGACAAGGATTTGTTAATCCTCAAACTCCAGTCTAGCATGACTTCTATACAGTGGCATAAATTTAAATTCTGTTCTTCCAAAGCAAAAGTTTTGCAAAGGATCTTTTTAAATCTTTATTTACAAAATAAAGATCATGGGCAGAAAAAGATCTTCCTTTGATCAACTTTCTTCTTCCCCTCCCTCACCCCATACTACTCCTTGCCTTCAAATTCAAGGACACTTGAGAATATTAATCTCAATGAGGGAGCAAGTAGAGACCATTGGCTTCCTTGCATTAATTCAGCTTCCTTTTCAAGACTTTTTAATTTTCTCCCCATAGACCTGAGCATTGTAAGAAATTAGAATCACACAATCTTAGGGTTGAAATAGTTATCTAGAGTAATGTGTCTGGAAACTTTCTAGTCTTAGGACCCTTTTACACTCTTAAATATTATTGAGGACTACCCAAAGAGCTTTGTTTATGTAGGTCATATCTATCAATATTTACCATATTAAACATTTAAACTGAAAATGTTTTACATATTTAATTCATTGTAAAACAACAGTAATAAATCCTTTACTTATTAACAAAAATAAGATATTTTATGAAAAAGTGACTTTATTTTTCAAAACAAAAAAAATTTAGTGAGAAAAGTAGCATTGTTTTTACATAGTTTTGCAAGTATCTTTAATGTCTGGCTTAGTAGAAGACAGCTGGATTTTCTTATATGTTTCTTCATTCAATGTGTCAGATATGTTGGTTTGGTTGAAGTTTTTAAGAAAACTTGGCCTCACACATATGTAAATGGGAAAGGGAGGAGTATTTGAACAAGTAAAAAATAATTTTGTATTACTATGAAAATATTTTTTACCATACAGACCCTCTGAAAGGGTCTTGGGGACCCCCAAGGATCTGTAGAACACACTTAGAGAACCATTGATTTAGTCCAGTCTCCTAAATTGGTGAATAGGATTGGACTGAATATGAGATCAGTTTAGTGAGATTTGTTCTCAGCAAACCTATGCTAACTCCTAAATGTAACCTGATTCTTTTCTAAAATATTCCTAAATCATTTGTTTGATTAATATGCTTGGAATTTTGGTGAGGATGAGCATCAGGCCAACCTACTTGAAATTCCAGAGATCAACCTTCTTCTTTTTTGAAAAACTGATCATTTACCTGTCTGTAGTCTCCTAGTTCTCCCACTCTCTAAAATTTCTCAAAAATTACATATAATACATTTAGATCAGTGTTTCTGAGGTTAAATTAACCTCAGGAAATAAAAAAATCTTCAGAAAATGAAAATCTCCTACCATAATAACAAGACATTTATATGACTTTTGAAGGTTACAAAACATGAAACATATTATCTCAGTTCTCATAATAACCCTGTGATTCATACAGTATAAGTATTCTTCTATTCTTTGTATGAAGAAACTGAGAATCAGAGAGACTTATTTGATGAAGACACATACATGCAGGGCCAATTCATGGACAACTGCTACTGTCTTCTGGAGATGTCCACAAATTCTCCTTGCCCATTTCAGAATGCTGCTCTGTGATCTCTTTCATCCTTGGCCTCATAATCTTTGGTACTATATTCTGCTCACTGGGCTTTACTGCCTCCGACTTCTGGTTCATCTGTTATTCTTGGGTATCCCTTCCTCAGAAAAGAGTGACTCCTGATACCACACTTTTAGCCTAAGCCTATAATCTTTTTTTTTAAATCTCTTGTTAGAAATAATAATAATAATAGTAATAGCAATAGTAATAAGACAGAAAACTTCCTGCCAAGAAGAATCAGCAAAAAGCTTTCCCTGTCTTTTTCTCTCGGAGCCTTGACTACTGGGATCTCTTATCTCCCTAGTAGGAGATTCTCCATCCCAATTGCCAAGCTTTTTGGCACCTCAAAGACAGATCCTGACAAGTAGCTAATGTCTTTGGGTTTAATTATTTTCTTTGCATTCTTCTTTCTATTTCAGAGCTTAAACTTCTCAGTTAGAGACTTCAGCATGGTTAATGGTAAGTATTCCATATATTTCACAAACTTTAATTTCTGAAGGTTAGACTATAAACCAGGTACTTATTATTTTCCTACTTAGTACCAAACAGCTTTGGAATTCTGGATTTTTCTGTTTTCAAACTTTTAAGTCAACCCATCAACAAGCATTTATTAAGTGCTTACTGGGTACCAGGTACTATGTTGGACATTGCATATACAAAGACGAAAGTAAAATAATCCCTGTCCTCAAGAAAAATTCTATTCAGAGAAATAACAGATGAAAATGCAAATATATACAAAATATAAGCTAAGTATATAGGGGGAGGAAAGCTGGAATGGGGGTGGGAATCAGAAAAGGCTTTATGTGGAAGGCATTTGAGTTGAGTATTGAATAAAATGAGAGATTCTAAAGAGCACAAGTAATCAGGAAGTCCATTTCAGGCAGGAGGGACAGTGGGTGCAAAGGCATGAAGATAGAATGTGGATTGTCATACATTAGCCAATTTAGTTTGACTTTAGTGTTTGAAGTGGAGTAATGAGTACCAAAGCTTGAAAGGTAGGTTGTGGTCATGGTATAAGTGCCAAGAGGTTACAGGGAACCACTGGAATTTATTAAGTAAAAGAGTCAGAGCTACACTCTAGGAAAATCACCTTGGCAGCTATGTAGTGGATGAATGGAAACAAGGAAAGCCTTGATGGAGGTCACGCCCATTCTTGCAGGTAGATGAGCAGCTGGGAAGAGAAGCACAGAGAGGTAATATAAATCCCTAACCCAGGGGTCAAGATCATGGCCTCTGCTACCTACTCAGTCATATTCCCAGCCCTTTCATACCCTTCATATATAGATGTGGTCAAAGAGTCCCTGACTGAAAGGGACAGTTGGTCTTGTAATTAACAAGATAGCAATTTAAGGCTTATAAAAGCACTTTAAAGACTTCTGATTTAATCCTCTCTGAAGAATTCCCAGTTGCTGGAGAAGATGCTATGGGCCCTGGTGTGTTGTTCTGCCAACTACATGAAAACTTAGGTCTGAAGAGGGAAATTGGACATGTTGAGGACAGGAGTAGAGTGACGTTCATGTGTTTTAGGGGCAATGGATGAGGGGGCTTAATGAATATCCTTATTTGTGTTCAAAAGTGGGACAGAAAGAGCAAACTTACTTTCTAGAGCTTTTAACAGGAGCTATGGGGTCTGTGAGGTGTTCATCTCTGGTGCAGAAGCTTGCTGAGCCCTTCTCAGGACTGCTTATACACCTTTGGCATCCATCTCTTAGCCAACTCTCACCTGTGACTCCAAGAAGTCATAGCAAGCACAGTGGCCAAACCCCAGTAAAACCATCTTGACAGATGGGCTAAACCAGGCTGAGGGTAACTGATAGGCCTCAAAATCATCGGTGAGTTAAGGAAATGTCTACAGCAAGCATGTGAAGACACCCACAATGGAATGGGTGGATAAGAACAATTTGTTCTAAGGTCCACAAAGGCAGCTGAAGCAGGTGTTGTGGAGCACTTAGAGCAGCGGTTCTCAACCTGTGGGTTATGTTCAATTTGTAACAATGAAAATACATCCTGCATATCAGATAGATTCATAACAGTAAGTTACACTTATGAAGTAGCAAGGAAAATAATTTTCTGGTTGGGGGTCACCACAACATGAGGAACTGTGTTAAAGGGTTGTGACATTAGGAAGGTTGAGAACCACTGACTTAGAACCTGGTCAGGCATTGAAAACAGCAAGGTTGTGTGCTGCATCCCAGGCCATTGCCAGTGGTCCTGACTTTTGTGTTGCCACTGAAAGAGAGAGTGAAGCCAACACCCTTGTGCAACTCTGCTTCATTTAAATACAATTCAAGACCTTACCCCATGATGTCATTGGTCCTCTTCAAAAACTAGGTGACAGTGAGTAGAGTGCCAGGCCTGGAGTCAGGAAAACTCATTCTTCCTGAGTTCAAATCTGGCCTCCGACACTTACTGGCTGTGTGACCCTGGGCAAGTCACTTAACCATATTTGCCTCAGTTTCCTCAGTTATCAAATGATCTGGAGAAGGAAATGGCAAACCACTGCAGTACCTTTGCCAAGAAAACTCCAAATGGGGTGATGAAGAGTTGGACATGACTGAAAAAACCAAACAACATCAAAAACCTTCTGCATCATACTATTTTTTTTTTGGAGGGGGAAAGGCAGGGCAATTGGGGTTAAGTGACTTGCCCAAGGTCACATGGCTAGTAAGTGTTAAGTGTCTGGGGTTGGATTTGAACTCAAATTCTCCTGACTCCTGGGCCGATACTCTATTCACTGCGCCACCTAGCCACCCCCATTATACTACTTTTTTACCTTAACTAGCTGGGTGAGTTTAGAGAAGAAAATTTTTATTTCTCTGGGCCACAGTGCCCTCACCTGTAAAATGACAAGGTTGCACAGTCTTGAGGGTTCTTAACTTTTCAGTATCATATTTTTAACTGTATAAAAGAAAATACATAGTATTAAAAAGGAAATCAATTATTCTGAAATGCAGGTGTATAAAGATGTCTTTTTTCATGGATCTCAGATTAAGAACACCTGCTCAGACTAGATGATGGACTTTAAAATTTGCTTCAAAATGCTTTGATCATAAACTGGGATCCATGTGACTGAATGACCTTTTGACACTTAAAAGTTGGGGGAGGGAGGAGTTGGGCAGGTTAAAGGGACTGCTTTTACTTTCCTTCTCTTCCCCATACATAGGAATACCAATATCCATTGGCCTCAATGAGTTTCATTTTCATTACTCCTGCAAGGGCTAAGTTCTTGAGAAAGCCTGACCCAATAGAAAGAACACAGGCTTTGGAAATCAAAAGGGTTAGGTGCAAATCTTGTCTGTGTCACTTACTAACTCTGTGACTTCATGCAAATCACTTTCCTAATTCCTCATCTGTAAAAGAATAGAGATTCCTTCCATTCTTCCATGTAGAGATGAGTGGGGACTAGGTTTTTAAGGTTGCTTTCAGTTCTAAATGAATGACCTTAGGTGAGAGAGGTATTGTAATTGTACATTTGTTGTTCAGTCATTTTCTGTCATGTTCTACTCTTTTTGTCCCCATTTGGGGTTTTCTTGGCAAAGAGACTGGAGTGATTTGCCATTTCCTTCTCCAGCTTATTTTTTTACAGAGGAGGAAAATGAGACAAATGGGGTTAAGTGACTTGCCCAGGGTCATACAGCTGGTAAGTGTCTATGGCCAGATTTGAACCCAGGAAGATGAATCTTTCTGACTCCAGGCCTGGCACTCTATACACTGTGCTACCTCACTGCCCCAAAGTTGTCCATACAAATCTTCAAAAACCCCCAAAATTGAATCAGATCAAGACAACTGGGTGGCTAGTCGTGGTAAGGAAGGCTTACAAAAGTAGTAGAAAACCCAGTGCCCTGCAGGAAGGAGTTTATAGTTTAGATTTTAGCAAATCAATGACTTCTCCTCTTCATTTCTCTCTTCCAAGTAACATTGTTCTTTTAAATGAAAAGTGCCTTTATAGGATGCTGATTGGGGGTGGTTAGCCATCCCTTCCCTGTCCCTCCTCCCTCCCACCCCACAAAATAGACCAAAAAGGAGGGACATGTACTTCCTGGGGGAATTCAGACCCAGTTTAAACTAGATATTGTTGACAGGGTGTATCCTCAGCACCTGGAGAGGATGTGGTGCTGTGGACAAGCTCATGTTTGACAAACTGGGGAGATTCATCTGTCATCCAAGTTCAATGTCACCGAACAGACTATTCATCAGCTAAATGTGGTGCAAAGCCTCACCAAACTCCATTCCTCCCTCTTGATTTCTCCTGGCCATATTGAAAATCAAGGGGAAAACAGAAGGGGGCAGGCTAGTGCCGCCCCTCTGGCCACCACTTTCCCAGGAAGCCTGGATGCCCTGACCTTCCCTCTGTGCTGTATAACATGTAACCTATTAAAAATATGCCTTTCCTCCTTTGACAGCCAACTCCCACTATGAAACCCCCATCTCTTAATCTAAGGACGTGGACTGTACGGAGGAATAAGCATTGGAAACATGGCCAGAAAATGTGGGTTCAGGTTCTAAGGCTCTGCTCCTGACTACCCATGAGACCATGGACACTTGACCCTTATGAACTTCAACTGTCCTTATCTATAAAATGGAGCTATTAGGACCATAGCCAGGTTGCTATGGGTAAGTACTTCGTAAATTTTACAGCGTTGTAACATCCAAGCTACTGTTGTACTTAATGTGGTATGCTTTGAACTATTATGAGGAAGTATAGGTTGCCAGCAATGTTTTTTTTTTTAATGTAGTATGAACTGCCGCCTCCCCCACTCCTCTACTATCTCCTTTCTATTCACTAGCTTGTTTCCCTGTCTGATCAGTCCCTTGCTCAGGTCTCTTACGTAGTATGTTGTGGACCTCCCTTCTGCTTCCCTTTTTGTTCCTAATGGGTTTCTTTGCTGTTGAATTCTGCAAAGCTGAGAACCACAGTGATCACAGAACTAAATTAGCATGTACTGTCCATCTTTTATGCATACGTGAGTCCTGTCATTTAGCTAGAGATGAATCACTATGTTAGGAAAGGTTCTTAGCCAATGCCATGTTTTGCTGGATGCACTGTTGGCAAAAATAAGAGAGCCTAGTAAAACCACCAGAGGCCGATTAATAACACAAGTTGATTCCCTCCCCCCCCCCCAAGTTTCTAGTCACTGGTGACTGATTTTATAAATATAAAATATAATAGCTTAAACACACACACACACACACACACACACACACACACACCCTCATTTTAAGGTTATATTTAGTGTCGTCCCATTCAACAACGTTTGTTGAATTGAATGCCTACTATGTGCTGGACACTGGGCTATATGCTGGGCATATAAAGACAAAATAGTCTCAGCCAGCGGTTCTCAACTTGTGGCTTGTGACCCCTTTGCAGGTTGAACGACCCTTTCACAGGGGTTGAGAACCACTGGTCTCAGCCCTCAGTAAGGTTAGATTTTACCAGAAGAAAACAACATATAAATAGATAAGTAAGAACCAAACATGTTCCTCAGTGGCATTGTGTTACCCCACACACAGAGCATTCCACATCTGGATGGAGATAAGGGCTTCACTTAGCCCTTCACTGTCTGAATCCCTTAACGAGAATATTGAACTGAACTTTCTTTTGATTCTTCTGACTCATTAGTCAGACCAACTCCAGTCCTGCCAACACATTCTAATAATTTCCAGTGACCTCTCACTTCCCCCATTAAGACTTCTGGGCCCAGATAGGGGCTGATCTTATCCATGGGAAGCGTAACAATCACAAGCAGACTGAGGATACTCAGAGCAGGTGCCCAGGCCTAGGATGCTTACTATGAGAACTATGCTTTCCTTTTTCCTTCTGCTATGACACAGAAATTTTGCTCATAGAAAAGTCAACCCTGAGGGTGTTAGCTTTTCTTTTGCTTTTCTATTATTATCTTTTGTTCTTTATAACACTCTCATTTCCAAAAACATACCTTCCCCCGCCCCCCCCATCTTAGAGAATCATCTGTGAATAAAAAAGACAAAGAGAGGAAAAAACAGTTTGACAAAACTGACACATAAGTCCACAGCCCAACCCTCCCCACCTCCATCTCTGCAAAGAAGGTGGGAGGAGGATAAAGTGGGAGTTAGTTTTTCTTAACAAAACCCAAAATCGCCACCACAATTCCAGAGCTTTCCTGTAATTGAAAGCATCCTAAACCTTTCTGCTTAGTCATGGTGTCAACTAATTGTACAAATGGTTTTTTTTTTGCCAAAAGTTGACTGTGTCACCTCTCAGAAAGAACAATTCACAAGTTAAAAGAAGTATACATTCTGAAAATACATTTCCACCTTTGCTGACACTGTCTTGCATAGTTAAATCTAAATATTTTCATGTAAAAAATGAGACTCTGTACTAAGAGCAAAAAGTGTTATATGAATACCAGTTGTTGTTATTAACACACATTCTAACAGTGATTCTGATACTGGTTGCCATTCTTTTCTTTATAGTGTTAGGTCTTTACACCTGTGGTGCTCTGGATAGGAAATTGTATTGAAGTCTTTTGGCAAGTTATGAAGTCAGCCTAATCAACCATAATCTGTAACCACTTACTCTTCTCCCCACCCCAAATATATTCCATTTCTGTGGCACTGGAGACAACCTTCTATTTGGAACCAGTCAGAAGAATGGATTCAATTTAGAGCAGCAGTCGCCACCACTGAGAGAGAGAGAGAGAGAGAGAGAGAGAGAGAGAGAGAGAGAGAGAGAGAGAGAGAAAGCCATCTCCTGTGGCTATGTAACAGAAATAATCTTTATAGTTCAGTGAAATAAGATAAGAATAATTGACTCTCCAGTTTCGCAAAGCAGGAAGGATTTCCCCCCACTCAGCATAGTACATTAGGTACATTACAAGGGGGTTTTCTGTGAAACCCAAGGCATTGACCATTGCCCTAGGAAGTATATCAGACTGAACTCGACAATAAAGAATACCTACTAGATATGTCAGCACCTGTGTTCCTGACAGGGAGGAGCTATTGGCACTTCATCTATTCTACCAGAAACCAGGGTTTTTCTAATAAGAGAACACACCTTGGTACTGAGAGTCAGTGTCCAGAGAATATTCACCTTGGAAGTGGAAGACCTTGGATCTGTTCCAAGATACCAAGTTTACTAGCTAATGTTACTTAACCCTATGATTATCGTGAGGAAAGTGTTTAGTCAACCTTAAAGCACTTTATAAATGAATTGTTATTACTGTGCTTGCTTTTTAATACAAGAATCCCCTAGGGTGTGTGTGTGTGTGTGTGTGTGTGTATGTGTAGTGTTTCTGATTCAAGAACTGCTTTTAATTTCTTTGGTGTTAGACTATCACTGGGGAAGGGGGGGAGCAGGGACAATTTAAGAATTTTGTGTTCTGCATTATAAAATGGGAGACGGTGCTCACCATTGTTCTACGCTGCCTAAGAAAACATCAACAAGTATGGCTCCCTTTCTGCTATTATTTTTTTCTGGATTTTTTTTTTTTTGGAGTGGGGTTCATAGAATGATGGAGCTAGAGTTGTAACAGGCCTTAGAGGCCACCTAATCTAACACCTTCATTTTTACAGAACAGGAATTTGACTGAAGCTCAGAGAAATTAAGTGATTTCCCCATGGTCTCACAGTAAGCATCAGAATTAGCATTTGAACTCAGGTCCTTTGACTTCAGAGCTAAGACACTTTTCTACCTTTATTACTCTGTCTCATGACTGGAAGTTCAAAAGAAGGGATCCTAAGTCTTGGTATATGAAAAGGAAACAAGTTTCCCACAGTCTCAGGGGACATCGGTCAGATGTCACATCTGGAGCCACTTTAGTAAAATTCAAATTGACTTTCAGTTTTTACTTTCTTTTTCTAAATGAAGATTTTGACAGGAATACAGCCACTGTATCAGAATCACATCCTGAAATAAATCCTGTTTGAGGGATATAGAGAGTAGCACTTGTGGCTTTGAATCTCGGAAGCAGAAGGTGTGAAAGTTGGAAAGAACCCTAGAGATCACTGAGCTCAACCCTTCTTCTGGTACAGAGGGAAGTAAGGTCCATTGACACTCTTTGCTCTCCAGAAATGAAACTCCCCTCCACCTCCCTACATAACAAGCTCTCCATGCATGGCTTTGCAGGTGCTTTGCCTGCAGGGGGGGAATGGTACTTGCACCTGTCCAGAAGGGAAGAGAAACAGGTTAGGAACTCATTTCAGCTTTTCTCTGGTTCTATTGATAATGGCCAGGTCAGTTACCAGCAACACCAGCCCAGGGCTCTGACCCTCCCTAGTCCATTCCCAGCCCCCACCAAAAATCCTTTTTATCATGCAGCCACATGGCCAGCTTTGAAAAGAAAACCCCATGGGTTTCGACACTAGTGAAGAAAATTCTATAATCTAGATAAGAAAACTAGTGAGAGGGGGGAAAATGTGTCCTTGAACCAAACACCCCATAAACTAGCTTCCCCCCACCGAAGCTGCAAGTGTGTGTGTATGTGTGTGTGTGTGTGTGTGTGTGTGTGTGTGTGTGTGTGTGTGTGTGCGCGCATTTACTTTGTGTTTTTCCTACATTGGTTCTCGGAGCTCCAACCTGAAACAAAAACAGAAGTACCAGCTACTGTGGTAAAACAGCATTCCCAGGGTATTTCCCATTGGCCTGGCAGCAATAAGCAACAAACATAGATCTAGGAAGTCTGGTCTCATACAATCCACAGACCTGTTTTTCTGTCCTAACAGGTTTCAAGAATCTGTAAAAAGCTTTAGAAAAATATTGGAATTCTCGGGGTACAAGCTGGTATAATAGAAAGAAGAGAGAGCAAGGAATCATAAGATCTGGGCAGCAAGATGGGTCAGGAGATAGAAGAAGTCAGACGACCTGGGTCTGAGTTGTGCCTCAGACCTTTACTAGTCAAATGACCCTGTCTCAGTTTTTCATATCTGTAGAATGGGGATAATAACACCTACCTCCCAGGGTTGCTATGAAGATCAAATGAGATAATTTATGTAAAATGCTTTGCAAACCTTGAAAGGTTATAGAAATGCTAGCAACTATTATTTTGTATCCAGTGTCTAGGAAAAGGATTATAGTGGAAATGAAAAGCAAATTTGCTTAAGAGTTAGAAGATTTTGCCATTACCTCTGTGACCCTGGACAGTTTTCTTCTCTCTAAGCTCAAGCTCCCTGAGGTAGGTGCTATAGTATATAGAGTTCTGGGCTTAGAATCAGGAAGATCTGAATTCAAATCCTGCCTCAGTCACTTATTGGCCCTGTGACTCTGGGAAAGTCATTTAATCTCTGTGCCTCAGTTTCCTCATTGGTAAAATGAGGGGGTTGGACTCGCTAGTCTCTATGCTTTTTCTAGCTTAATCTATGGTCCTGTCATCTCTGAACATGGAATGATAAACATAGTACACTCTGTAAACTAGGGAGAGGCAAAGAAAAGGTACGTTCAAGATGTGAGGGACAGCCTATACAAAAGTTTGGAGGTTGGAGAAGAAAAAGAACCAGGGTGATTTAGTTTGACCATATAGTACATCAAGGGAAATAATGGATAATGAAACTGGAAATGTAGGCTGAAGACTGGCCATGACTGAGTCAGTTAGAAATAAGTAAGGCCAGCAATTCATGACCACCCTTAACACGCTATATAAATATGATGTGGTTTTAAAATTTATTTTTATTAACCCAGCCGTGGTACGGAATTCACAACTTCATAGCATCCATCCAGACATGTCCTCTCCCCCTAGATAGTGCACACAGTTGGTATCTGAACAAACCACTGCTGCTAATTTGATCTTCCCTGCCCTCCACCCCAAATTGAACTCCCAACCATCAATGGTCCAGTAATAGCTCCCATTTCAATATGGGACCCTGTAATTTATGAATAATTTACTTTCAGCAAATCCCTAAGATGAGCAGGACAAATATGACAATCCTCATTTTATAGATGAGGAATTTGAGCTTCAGAGAGATTGAGTAATTCCCTTACTTTCAAGATAGAACTCTACAGCTGAACCAAGACTTGAAACTAAGTGTCAACTCAAAACTCAAAGGTCTTTCCACTACACAACAAATGTGGTGCAAGTCCGTGGGCCAGAGGTGTTGATTGTTTAGGACTAAAGAGAAAAGCCATCAAAGGAAAGAAGTTAGCAAACGAAACTCCTGTTGGTTTTCAAATAACAGGAGGGGAGAGGACTCCCGGACAGAGGGGGAATTTTGTTACTCTACTGTTGTATTTGGGGAAATTGCACGGAAGTATAACAACGCACACAGAGGCAGCTAGACAGCTCAGTGAACAGAGCACTAGTTCTGGAGTCAGGAAGATCTGAGTTCAAGTCTACCCTCACACACTTACTAACCATGTGACCCTGGGCAAGTCATTTCATCCTCTTTGCTCCAATTTTCTCAGGTGGAAAAAGAGCTGAAGAAGGAAACACCAAACCACTCCAGCATCTTTGCCAAGAAAGCCCCACGACAGTACTGGCATGCTAGGGTCTGTGGAGTCACAAAGAATCAGACACGACTAAACAACATAATAGCACAAACTGGGTTTCATTTTCTGTTTGCATTTTCATTTAGTGATGTTTGACAGTGAGAGGAAGGAAGGAGAGAAAAAAAAGGCACAAGTCTGTAGCAGTCCGCACCTTGGTTGACAGAATCACAGACCTTCATAGTTGGAAGGGACCTTAGGCATCATCTTATCAAATTCAAATCAAAGCAGGAGTTGCCTCTACAATATCTCTGCCATGTGGTCATCCAGGCTCAGCTTGAAGACCTTCAGTAATGGAGAATCACAATTTACGGGACGATGCGCAGGACTTTCAGCAACATTAATTTCAGTATCCATTCCTAAGCTGCAACAAACCTATATGGAAAACCCTCCTGGTCATCCTTTTCACCCGCTCCTCTTTTCCCCTTTTCTATCTCTCTCTGCTGTCTTCTCCAAGTCTGAAGTTAAACTGAGTGGGGTAGAACAGATGGGAAAATGAATGGGAAAAGGAGTCCATGGTTTAGGATGAAAGGGAAACCATTCCTATTCCTTTCTCCCTTCTTCAAGAACTAATCTTATTCGAGTCACGACATCCAGGAATCAGAAGGGGCTAAAGACAATAGCAAATGAAACTCACTCCCACTCAAAGACATCTGGCAACAGAGAATTCCCTCCCATATGAAGAAGCACCTTCCATTTTTCTGAAAGCACTCAATGGTATCAAGCTGGAAAATGCTCTCTTATAATTTCAACCCTAGTATAGTCCTAGTTCTTCCCTCTGGAATTTTGTAGGATAAATCCCATCCCTCTTCAGTATGCTGGCCTTTTCATTATCGGAAGAAAGCTATCAAGGGGCAGCAAGGTAGTGCAGTGGATAGAATACTGGACCTGGAGTCAAGAAGACCTGAATCCAAATCTGGCCTCATATACTTACTAGCTTCATGGGCAAGTCATTTAACCCCTCATTGCCTAAAAAGAAAAAAAAAAAGCTATCAAGTCTCCCTTCCTCTCATCCCCCTATCTTTTCTCTAGGTTAAATGACTCTCTCGGTTTCATTACTCCTCATAAATGAATTTTGAGTCCCTTCATTTCCTTCTGGGTAAAAACTCATTCTAAAATATCTTAAAACTAAGCACAACACTTCTAAAACCAAGCATAAATACACAAAACTCCTTACTTCTCCCATTCCCTACTTATTTTCAATATTATTTTAAATAAACAGGCCATTGAGTAGTTAAGACTTGGGAGACATTTTTTGTAATGTAGATTTTCAGGATAGCACTAAGAATTTTCTGCATGATAGAGTGGAGAAAATGGCACCCAAAAGAAATACTAAAACAGGAGTTCTTAATCAATTTTGTGTGTCATAGACACCTTTAGGACTGTGAAGAAACCTATGGACCCCTTATTCTCAGAATAATGTTTTCAAATTGATAAAATAAATTCATAGGACTATAGCAAAAACCAATCATGTTGAAATTCTGTTATCAAGATTCTTTTAAACTGAAGTTCAGAGATTCCAATCTAATAATACTCACACTAAGATCAAACAGCTAATCTCAAGAAGTCTGATAGTGTTGTTCTATTAGAACTTGACCTGTTTTGAGGCGTGCAGAATCACTACTGGTCTTTGGGTCTTTCAGTGTGGTTCATTCCCCTTTATTTCATCTCATTTCTTTCAGGGGAGACAAGGAGATGATTGCTTTGGTAGAAATTCCATTATTCCCTTTCTTCCTAGTTATTTCAACTGTTGAACTATTCCTCATGTGGTCACTTCTCTTCTTGGTAACCTGTGCTACCTCCCTTTCCTTAATCTGGATACTTGCTTCTAGTTTCATTTTTCTCAGATGCTAGAATAAATCTTTAACTGATCCATGCCCTGGAAGAAAAAAAAACAAACAAAAAAGGAATCCTACTGACCCTTCTTTATCTTGTAACTATGAGAAGGATCTATTACATGTGTTTGAAGTGTTCTGAACTTCTAAGAAGAAAGTATTTTAGAAATAAGATATTTTTGAGCCAAACCACTGACTGTTTGGAGGTGTGCCTAACACTAATTCCTGTCAACAGCTGCTAGAACACCCAAGATGGTAAATCAAAATGAAATAAATGACCTGTTCTCTCCTCTGATCTGGGCCTTTGTATAAGCTTGAAATGGAACCTATTGAAAAAATTCACTCTAATTCTACCAGCTATCCTTATTTAACATTTATAAGTCTTTTCATTCAATAAACATCATGCTATCATTATAAAATTTTTGATCTGGAAAGGGCCTTGGAGAACATCTAGTTAGACACCCTACCCCCAGCAAATAGTTATACAGTTGAGGAAACTCAGTCCCAGAGAAGTTCAATGACAAGACTAAGGTCATACGAGTAACTGATGCCATAGCTGAACCTAGAACCAAGGACTTCTGGAGCCCAGTTCAACTATATACTAAGAAATTTAGCTGGCTCTAGATGTAGACACTGAGGATTTTTTTTTTTTTTGGCCACCAGGCCTACGTTCTAAAAAGCCTAATTGAGGCTGAGTAGAATGAAGCAAGTTATACGTGACCCTTATGAAGTTATAATTGATGATAACTATCCTCTTCTCTCTAAATCTTTTCTTCTCCAGGTTAAATTTTCTCACTTCCTTCAACCTGTCCTCACATTGCATGCTCCCTCTAGATACTGCCCAGCTTATGTGATACTTAGAAATGAACACAATATGACAAAGGTAATCTCAAGCAGAGCTATGATCTCACTAAACCTTTCCTGTTTGCTCCCCTGAATGTAGCCTGAAGTTACAATCTCTTTTTTTTCATCCCCATA
Organism: Pseudochirops corinnae; assembly: GCA_028646515.1. Classification (NCBI taxonomy): domain Eukaryota; kingdom Metazoa; phylum Chordata; class Mammalia; order Diprotodontia; family Pseudocheiridae; genus Pseudochirops; species Pseudochirops corinnae. The sequence continues at coordinate 84,538,710 of CM053586.1, read as the reverse complement.
TCCCACTGTTGATTTTTTGTAAGTTTGTAATCCAATAATAAATATTTAAGATCTTTTCCGGGTTACCAGCTGCCTAGTTATACTCCATTTGTATTTGCAAAGTTGATTCATTGAACCCACATGTAAGTCCTTTTTACCAATTAAATTTCATTTTGTTAGATAGCTATGTGGCACAGTGGATAAAGCACTGAGCCTAAAGGCAAGAAAACCTGAGCTCAAATCTATCCTCAGACACTAGCAGGGTGACTCTGGGCAAGTCACTTAACCTCTGTCTGCCTCAGTTCCCTCAGCTGTAAAATGGGGACATTAATAACACCTCCCAGAATTGTTATGAGGAGCAAATGAGGTAACATTTGTAAAATGCCTAGCACAGTGCCTGGCAAACACTAGGTGCTTAATAAATGTTCATTCCTTTCCCCTTCTCCCCCACTCAGTTCAATGTTTGGCCTATCAAAATTTGTTTGACACCTTTGTCTCCTTGTTTCATGTCATCCGTTAGTTTGAAAATATGACATCCTTGCCTTCATCCAAGTAATTAACAGTAATGTGAAGCAGCAGAGAATCAATTACATACCTAAATACTATATTAGAGATGTCTTTCTAAGTTGACATCAAGCCATGATTATGACTACTCTTTCGGTCCCTCCGTTCAACTTGTTTCAAATCTTCTTCACTGCCTAGCCCATGTTTTTCCATCTTCCCCATGAACATAACATGGGGCACTTTGTCACATGCTTTGCCAAAAATCTAGGCAAACCAAATCCATTGTGACTGCCAGAGAGTCAGCAGGGTGTGGCAGACAGAGAACCAGCCTCAATGCCAAGAGGACCTGGGTTCACGTTCCAACAAACCACTTAACCTGTTGGTGCTCTAGGTGGAGAAGGTGCTGCCCTGTATTGCTAAAGAAAGTGTCCTTACTTGGGAGTTCCCTATACTAATGAAATCATAGGTCTGATTACTATCCCTATCCCTGTTATTTTAATAGCCTGTCCAAAAACAAAGTCAATACAATGTTACTCTGGCAAGACCTATTCTTCAAATAGAACAGGGATCACATCTTGATTATCTCTATTCTTTATCTCCTCCAGTTTCTTGCATAGTGCTTTGCACATAGTAGTTATTAATAAGTGGTTCTTGAGTGGTTGAATAAACCAGACTTTTTTTCCCCTTGGGAAATCTGGGTTAAGTGGCTTGCCAGGGTCTACAGCTAATAAGTGACTGACACTAGATTTGAACTCAGGTCCTCCTGACTCCAGAACCAGTCCTGCCTGTATTCCACTGTGCTGCCTAACTGCACCCTGAACCAGGGTCTTCATAATTCTGACAGGTTATTCATCAAAAGAACTAGAATGGTTTAGGGCCTCTAGAAGAAGAGCAGGAGATGGAAGCAGTTTAACACCACAATCTCCCTGCCCCCATCTCTACTCCCCAGTAATGTCACATACCTTATAAGGCAGTGGTTCTCAACCTTCCTAATGCTGCGACCCTTTAATACTTGTATGTGAGTGTATCTGCATGTGGGCGAACCTGCCTGGAGACAGATAGAGGAGAGATGTCTTGGTTCCTAAGACCATTGGAAATATGTGTTTTCCAATGGTCTTAATCAACCCCTATGATCACTGTGAAAGGGCCATTCAAAGAGGTCGCAACCCACAGGTTGAGAACTGCTGTTATAAGCAAAAGGTACGAAGTGGGGGAAGGGATGGGCTTTGAGGGGGGTAAAGATGGGGTAAGAATTATAAGTAGTAAAGAGGAGATGAGGTTAATAGTGTCAACTGGGGATAGGTTAGTTCCAATGGTCAAAATGGTGACCTGTCACATCGTGTTCCTCCCCAAATCAGATACTCATTGTGAAGAGGGCCAGGAGAGGGCTGGCAGTGGTCAATGAGAGGTTCATGGCACTCCTTGCAAGTTAGAACTCATGTATTTTATTTATGAGAAAAGCAGGCCAAAGTTAAAAAGCCAAGGACCTGGACTGTTATATACTCTATTGTATTCCCTATCATAAATGAAATCTTTAATGAAAGTTCAGTTAAGTTCCCTAAAGGATTTTTGAAAGAATGTTAATAAGCATGGCCAAAGGCCAGTGGCTTCAGTTAAAATTCCCAGGTCTATAAACCACAACAGGAAGATGTGTCTGCCCTGGAAAATTCCCAGTGTCAAGTCTGGGATCAGAGTTGAAATAAAGAGAAGAAAAGCCTTAATTCTTTCCTAATTGAGAGAGATAGAAAGGGAGGAAAGGAGAAACAGAGATAGGCAGAGATGGAAGAACAGAGACAAATGAAAGAGAGAGAGAGGGAGAAACATTTGACATAAGTTGTAAATTATTTGTATTCTAAAGACTTTTCCAGAATTCTTCAACTACTCTGATTAGTTAATTATGGTTTGATAACTTGGATAAAGGCAGAAGTAACGTGCTTGTCAAATTTGCAGCTGGCATAAAGCAAGGAGGGATCACGATGTTATCCTTAGAACTGATTATACAGGTAAACTGTATAGATTTAGGGATATTGCCACCATAGCTGTCTAGTATTGTGCAGACCGCTTAAGTCACCAGGTGTTTATCAAAGGTCTGTTGATTGTTCAGCACAGTTGAAGACCAAATCTCTGCCCTGGCAGAAGCTTATTTATGGAACAATTGCTAGAAGAAGGTGATTATATATTTGTAGCCTTGGTCATAATAAGCATTAATTTCTTGTGTGTCTCAACAGAATAGGGCTTCTATGAAACACAAACAAAAACAAGCAGGTAGTTTCCAGAAGATGAGTTGCCTTAACAGGCCTCTTGCTCATAGTACATTTATTGTTTCCATTAAAGAGTATGTTACAGACATATTACTCTTACATTATGTAAGAGTGGGAGCCAATTTAATCGATCAATCACCCTACCCTACTTAAAGTATCTAAAAACATTCTCTGGTCCTGATATTTTTATCAGTGGAGACCAAGGCTTTAATCCAGGTTTGAAAAATCCTTGATTAGTTTGGAAGGAATGAAAGCCATTTGATGAAATGAAATAACGGTACACAGAAAATGTATTGAGATTGGTCAAAGAGGCTCGGTCATGCCCGGCAGACAGTGAATAAAATAGTATGTCTACTTGTATTCTGGAAATCCAGTATCACAATGCTAGATGCAGCTCCAGTCAAGCTTCTGAGAGATAATTCCTTGAGAAAGAGGAGAGAAAACTTCAGTAAGAGAACCCCAGGACCAGAAGATGATCTTATCAACTTTAAAAGGTTCAAAGATTTCAGACCTCCCATGAACATCCTCCCAATGTCTGCAGAACAACAGTAGCTAATGGTAGCATCTATCTGGAGAGCTGAGGAAAACTGGACAAGCAATGAAAGACAGCTTCAGGATGCTACAGGAGTTCAGCAACTTTAAGCCACCTGAAGGAATTTCATGAGTATACCACAGAAATAAGAAAAAGATTTCTAGCAACTAAGAGCTGTGATTTGCCCTTTGCCTAAGGTGCTCTAAAGATTAAACTTTGTCCTGATCTCTACATATACTTAAGGGAGACTATGCTACCAGGTTGGGAAGATATTCTCTACTATCTGTTATTATTACACCATTTTAAAGAGCTAATTAAGTATTGTTGGCTAATTGATATCAACTGATAATCAATGGGGTTGGAAAGGTGGGGGCTTGTGAAATAGTACAGAAAAAAAATTCAAATGCTCAATTACTCTGGAACTTTGAGTGGAGAAATATTAGCCCCTCTCTGGGGATCCAGCTCATTAGTCTGAGTACAAGCTGGGAGAAGGAACTCAGAGCTCACCCTACATACATAATGGAAAATGTTTCCATATCAGAATATTTTTTTGTTCCAACCATAAATCAATAAATGACCACTTAATGAGTTCCTATAGTGTGCCAGGAATAGTGATAGGTAATGGAAACATTAAGACAAAAGAGAAACAATCCCTACCCTTAAAGAACTTGCATTCTATCAGTACAGACATATACAAATATATATATATATATATATATATATATATATATACAAAATATGCTCCCCAAAATAGGTTTTTGGTTTTGGTTTTATTTTTTTCTGGGGGGCCAGGAGGAGGGGGAAGAACAGCTATGTATTACAACAGAGTACTGGGTCCGAAGTCGGAAAGACTCATCTTCCTGAGTTCCAACCTGGTCTCAGACACTTATTAGCTGTATAACCCTGGGCAAGTCACTTAAACCCTGTTTGCCTCAGTTTCCTCATCTGTCAAATAAGCTGGAGAAGGAAATGGCAAACTACTCTAGTATCTTTTCTAAGAAAACCCCTAGTGGGGGCATGAAGACCTTGATACAACTGAAACAAGTGAACAACTAATGTGTATGTTGCAAGGGGATTGTTGTTGTTCTCTGTCATGTCTGATTCTTTGTAATCACATTTGGGGTTTTCTTGACAAAGATACTGGAGTGATTTGCTATTTCCTTCTCCGTCTCATTTTCCAGATGAGGAAACTGGGGCAGAGTCAAGGGATTTGCCTAGGGTTACACAGCTAGTAAGTGTTTGAGGCCCAATTTGAACTCAGGAAGACTCATTTTCCTGACCCCAAGGTTGGCGCTCTATCCACTGCACCATCTAGCTGCCCCTTGGGAGGGGATTAAAAGCTTCCAAACAAAGGATTTATCATAAGGCTCGATAAGAAAAGAAACAGTTGAATGAAGAAATAAAAAATTCCCAACAATTTGAGCTGTCTCAAAATATATTAGGTTACATTAGGGGATAGTGAGTCACTGGAGTATTTCAGGCAGGGTCTGGATGACTATTTGCTGATGTTGTAAACAGATTCATAGTTTGAATGCAGTTTGGACTGTATGAGCTCTGAGGTTATAGGAAATAGTATTAACTAGCAAGCAATTAGGAAGCAGCTAAGTGGCTTAGAGAATAGAATACTTGGCCAGGAATCAGGAAGATCTGAGTTCAAATCTGACCTCAGACACTTATTAGCTGGCTGACCCTGGGCAAGTTACTTAGCCTCTGTTTGCCTTAATCTGCTGGAGAAGGAAACGGCAAACTACTTCAGTATCTTTTCCTGGAAGACTCCAAGGACTGTCCATAGGGTCATGAAGAGTCAGACACAACTGAACAATAAACACCAAGCAATGTGGTGTAACGGAAAGAGTAATGACTTTAGAGTCAAGGGGGCCTGATCATTAAAATCTATGTGACCTGGTACCAGACATAATCCCTCTGAACCTCAGTTTCTCCCTCTGGAAAATCACTAAATGATCTAGTCTCTTCCAGCTCTGGATTCTGTCAGTAGACTTTTGTCATGTCAAATCTGACAAATATTTATTAAAAACAGCCCTGCTGTAATAGTTTGAGTGTTGGCCTCAAAGTTCTTGGTTCAGATCTTGCTTCTGGAATATACTGACTGTGTAACCCTGTGGAAGTCACTTACAGCCTCAGTGCTTCAGACATTCTCTAAGATTTGAAATTTCAGAATAAGTCCCTGTAGGGAGTTACCTCGCTGGGAGTTCCCTATCCTGATGAAGTTATGGAGGCAACCCTAGTCTTCCTCTTGCCCCAAACGAAAATGTGCTATATATGTGCACTGGGGATACAAGAACAAGAGTGAATAATCATTGGTGAACAAAAAAAATCACACATCAACTCTCCCTCAGGTTTGGTCTTGGCTTGGATAGACTTTTCAAGTCAAATAGCTTACCATCAATGTGGTAGCCTTCGTTGCTGTCCACCTTCTCCAGTCAGAGGGAGGGAGAGACCAAGGGGCAGGGGTACTGAGGAGATAGGAGTTTCAGAGCTGACATATTTCAGAAAGATGAGTTTCAGGAGGCCATGGTGAAGTTCAGGTGAGTAGTCAAGTGGGTAGTTAAGAACAATTGTCTTCTTTCTTCTATATCTCTGTTCTCTGATATGTAGTAAAGCTATCCTCTACATGTAGCATGGGGAAGAGGAGATTGTTTTGTGGCCAAATGGAGGGAGAATAGACATCTCTAGCCTCTTTTCCCCCAACCCTTCTTCAAGCCCTGTCAGGAAGCGAAACAAGAAGTTGGGACCATAGGCTACCACCCTGCTGTCCTCAGAAAGAGGAATGAGTAGTGGGCTAGAATTACATCCATCTGTCCTCCCTTAAAAATAATCAGCATTGGGGTATGATTTGAAGTTCAAGTTAAATTTCTGATAACTATTCATTAGTGGGAAAAAGAGAGTCCCACTAAACTCTATAATCAAGGCTTGATTTTCTTCCTACTGAATAAACATTTGCACAGTGAAAACACACATAGCAAATTGCAAAGAAACCATTTATCCAAACTGATAGCAAAATAGAAATGAGAAACTATACATACGAGAATATGTACCAGGTAAGACAGTGAAGTAGTTCTTCCATTGGGAGCAAAGTAATAATTCAACTAAGAGAGTCCAAGATCTCACCCCAAAGGGAAATTCCCCCAAGTCTCTAGTATCGCAAGCTGGGGACAGGGACATAAGGGAGTCTGCTCTTCTCAAGTTATCTTCTTTTCAGAGTTTTATTCTCCCTTCAGCAACCTGAAGTGGGGTATTCTCCATTCTTGTGAATTTGTTTGTGGAAATACAGAGGTTTATAATGGCCTTCTAGGAGCAGTTCATTGTTACAAGAAACTACAGAAGGGTTATCCTTAGAGAGCCTAGAATTAATGAACAATATAGATTACACAACAAAATGGCAAAGACTGAGCAACATATCACTGTGGGGTAGAAAAATTTACTACCTCCTGAATACCTAGAAAGATGTGATCCAGTTAGAATTATATGTTATTGTTGTTTGGCTCTTCATGATCCCATTTGGGATTTTCTTGGCAAAAATACTGGAGTAGTTTGCCATTTCCTTCATCGGCTCTTTTTACAGACAAAGAAACTGAGAAAACAGGGTTAAATGACTTGCCTAGGGTCATACAGCTAGTAAATATCTGAGACCAGATTTGAACTCAAGAAGATGAATCTTCCTGACTCCAGGCTAAGCAATCTATCCACAATGCCACCTAGCTGCCCCCTAGAATTAATTATATATCAGAAGCTTTTCAGAGAAGCAGTTAGTTAAGTCAGCAAATAGAACACCAGGCCTGAAGTCAGGAAGACTGAATTTGGACAGTGACTAGCTGTGTAACCCTAGGTAAATCTCTTAATCTCTGTCTGCCTCAGTTTCCCCAAATATAAAATGTAGATAATAACAACACCTACTTCACAGGGATGTTGCAAGGATCAGGTGAGATAACACTTACAAAATGCTTAGCATAGAGCACAGCATGGAGCAGGTATTTAATAAATGCTTGTTCCCTTGTATGGACTGGCAGATGGCAATTTCTACAAATAAAGACTTTGCTAGACCTAATACATAGTAAATGCTTTTTCATTTGTTCAAAGTATCTCAGAGAATTCAGTCAATAGAACTGAAGTGAAGTTGCAGTATTTGTCACAAGCCAAGCTGTCACCCATAACCACCCAGAAAGAACAAGATTGATTCATTAAAACTTAAGGACAACATTTTTTAACAGATGCTCTTCTTCTAAGTACTCAATCTCCAAATTAGGAAATTAAAAGCATTGAAATTATAGAGACCTAGCAGAGAGAGGTACATGTCATCCGTGCTGTCCTATCAGCTGCTGCAATGGTACCAAGGATGTTTTCAATGAACCTATAGAACAGTGGTTCTCAACCTTCCTAATGCCGCAACCTTTAATACAGTTCCTCATGTTGTGGTGACCCCCAACCATAAAATTATTTTTGTTGCTACTTCATAACTGTAATTTTGCTACTGTTATGAATCGTAATATAAATATATGATATGCAGGATGTATTTTCATTGTTACAAATTGAATATAACCCACAGGTTGAGAACTGCTGCTATAGAAGATGAGCTTATAGTCATGCTTTTATTCAACTACAAGAAATAGCTGTTTTACTCACTTGTACAATAGTCCTTAGAACATTAAATATTTTTTTAAATATCAAGATAGCAATTTGTCTCAGGACTATTTCTATCTGTACTTTGTGAAAAATCTAAGAAAACTAATATAATAAACATAAACTTAAAACTACACAGAATGGAAAGCTTTCAAACTATTGAGACCTAGCAGAAGAAATCAAAATCATGGCGAAACAAGATTGGAGACATATCATCACCATAATCCTGTCTGCTACTGGAGTTGTAGCAGGGTGCTTTCAATATTCCAATACTTTTATTCAGTAACCAAAAAACCAATTATTTTATCCAATCAGCAGAGCATTAAACATGAAAGAATAGTTACAGGATAGCAACTCATATTCCAGAATTATTTCTATCTGAACTCCATCTAAAAAGATAAGAAAAAAATATTAAAAATTGTTTTTACATGTAACTGGGTAAAAATAAAATACCAAATAGAAATAAAATAAATGAAGCAGAAAACAATAACAAATAAAAGGATGAGAAAGATGCTCATTGTTCCCA
>CM053586.1:84505169-84529770 GCA_028646515.1 Pseudochirops corinnae | reverse complement strand
GGTCTAAATTTTCTAAGATTCTATTCATCTCCTTAACTTCATTCTTCTTTATCTTATGTTTATCTAAAACTGAGAGGGTGGTATAGTTTTACTGCATATTTCCTCCTGTAACTCATTCAACTTCTCCTTTAAGAATTTGGATTCTATGGCATTTGGTGCTTATATGTTTAGTATTTTTATTAATTCTTTATCTATGGTAGCTCTTAGCAAAATGTTATTTCCCTATTTATCTCTTTTAATTAGGTGTATTTTTGCTTTTGTTTCATCTGAGTTCATGATTACCACTCCTGTCTTTTTTTACTTCAGCAGAAGCATATGATTCTTTTGTTATCTCCTTACTTTAACTCTATGTACATCTTTTTTGTTTCAGTTGTGTTTCTTGAAAACAACAGTGTTGGATTCTGATTTTTGAATCTATTCTGCTATATCTCTCCATTTTGTTCGTGAGTTTATCCCATTAACATTCATAGTTATAATTACCAACTGTGTATTTCCCTCTATCTCATTCTCTTATATTTATCTTTCTCTCTTTGTCTCTTTGTCTGTCTGTCTCTCTCTTTCACCCCATCTTCTTCTTTAGAGTCTGTTTTCCTTCTCTCCCTTCTTTCCCCTACCCACCACTCCAAAACAGTGATCCCACTGTATATCAGATAGTGTGACTATTGAACTAGTGGTTGGGAAAAGCTGGATTAAGATAACTAGCTAAAAGGAATGTAGCAGGGAAGTAAAGGTGGGGCTGGGGAGACTGAATGTCAAGAGTAAGGGGAGGGCCACTAAAAAGGAAGTGGGAGGACTAAGGACAAACTATCTACTTCACTTTTTTGCCTGGAATTGTCCCTATTGCCTCTCCAGGCATTCACACACCTTCAAGCAATTGTTTCCTTAGCCAATACTTTTTAAACTAAATTTTAACGAAAGTGAAAGTAGGGCACTTTGACAAACATAACGGTGCCTTTTTGTTTTTTCCAATTTAAGTAGCAACCATTGTTTTGACAACTTATTCTATGCTATACCTGAGACCCTTATAACAAGCTCAGGTAAGCATTCCTAAAATTCCTAGACTCTCAGCTTTGGTAGGTACCTCAAAGGTCATTCAGTTCAGACTGTGCCTGAACACAAATGCCTTCTATACCAAATATAACATAGGATCGTGGCTTTTGAGCCAGAAGGGACCTTAGAAGGCATCTCATCCAACCCTTCATTTTATACATAAAGAAACTGAGGCATAAAGAGGTTAGATGACTTGTCCAGGGTCACAAAGCCAGTAAGTATCTGAGACAGATTTCAAACTCTGATTACCCTGACTCCAAATGCTCCAATATTCTCTCCACTATCCCACCCCGCTCCCTTTTCTGTAAGCCCTCTAGAGAAGAGACACCCACCGAGTCCTTTGGGAGTCTATTAGTTTTTTAATGGCTTTATTTGTTAAGCATTTATTGACATCAAGCCTAAATATGCCTCTGTAAAACTTCTACCCAATGCTCCTAGTTCTGTCCTCTGGGGTTAAAAAGAGAATCCTTAATCCTTCTCTCTGATAGTTTTTCTAATACTTTCAAACGTTACCATGTCTTTCCTCCCCAACCAAGTCTTCTTTTCTCAGGGCAAAACAGGTCTGGTGGGTCTTTCCATTTATCCATTACATACCAAGATCTTGACTCATTTTCCCATTGTGATTGCCCTCTTCTAGATGCTTTCCAGACTATTGATGTCCTCTCTAAAATGTAGTGCCCAGAACTGGACATAATAATCCAGATGTGGTAGGGGCATAGTTTGGTAGCAGTATCTATTGGTACCTGAATCCTGGGCACTTTGCTCTCATAACACAGTCCAAGATAGCTTTAATCAAAACCAACTTGAAGCAAAATTGTGGTATTGGTAAGGGCTAGAGGCCTTCTCCTTTTTGCCCATATACGAGTTCTCTTTTTGTTATACTTCCTTAAGGTGATAAGTGCTTCCTTACTGCTCCTTCGTGTCCGGGACATGCTCCCAAGCTCTCATGTTCTCAAGAAGTGCAGTCTGCCAAGAAGACCAGGTATTTGGAAATCAACTCATTCCTCCCAATGCCCAGAGAGGCATGTGAAGAAGGTGACTGTCTTTCTCAATTCTGCAGCATGCAAAGGAAAAATAAGAAATCTTTTTTATTTCATTGGTGTATGGAACTTCAAGTAAGAAAATTTTACCAATGCAACTCAACAACTTTTGCTACAAATCATAACCTTGGGAAATTGTCTAGGGCAGTGGTTCTCAACCTTCCTAATGCTGCCACCCTTTAATACTTGTATGTGGGTGTATCTACATGTGGGCAGACCCGCCTGGAGACAGATAGAGGAGCAGTGTCTTGGTTCCTAAGACCATTGGAAATATGTGTTTTCCGATGGTCTTAGGTGAACCCCAAAGGTGTTGTGACCCACAGGTTGAGAACCGCTGGTCTAGGGGCATTGAAAGGCAGTGTGGGATAGTAGGTAAAGAGCTGGCCTTAGCATGGATTTCGGGTCTACCTCTCTCTAACTGATATTTGCTATATGACTGCCTAAGTTCCACTCCTATGTACTTTTATATGTAACTAAATGATAAATATTAGACAACTTGAGCTAGTCCTTTTCAAATCTAAAAGTGCTACAAAAATGTGAATTGTTTCTTTGCAACAAGCCTGTGATATAATGAGTGATATAATAATATAATCAGTTAAGCATTCAGCCAGGGTTGCAACAGCCAGTAATTATTGATCCAGAATTTGAACCCAGATCAATTGATTCCAAAGCTCTTATATTTAGTTCTTTTAGAGGAGAAGTTCTTAGCCCTTTTTGAATCATGGACCCTTTTAGCAGTCTGGTGAACCCTATGGCTCTCTTCTCAGAATGATTTTTAAATGTTTAAAATAAAATACATGAAACTATACAGAAAACTGAGTATATTAAAATAGAGGTAACCCTTGTCCCAAAGCCCATTGGTGTGAAACTCTCTCTTTTATTGGTGGAGGTGAATGCCCTTCCCTGGGTGAGGGGTAGTGTAGTTAGTGAGAGCAAAAGAGCTCTAGCCTTCTTCAGTCCTTTTTGAGATTTTGCAAAGCTTCAAGTCAGGGAAGCTAGATGGTAGAAAAGTCCTGGATCCAGGAAGACCTGAGTTCAAATCTGGCTCTAAACATGTATGACCCTGGGCAAGCCACTGAACTCTGTTTGCCTGTTTTCTCTTCTGTAAAACGAGTTGGAGAAGGAAATGGCAAACCACTCCAGTATTTTTGCCAAGAAAATCCCAAATGGGGTAACAAAGCTCTGTAGTCACGTCAGTTGTTTCTGGTGCTTCTGCTTTCTAGATTCTAGAAAGAAGATGGACTACACTCAGCACTTAGGTTGCTGAAGGAAAACACTCTGGGAAGACATGAGAGAAGATGGCAGTCTCCGTCATGTTCCTATCTCTAGCTTGCTAAACTAGAGACTTCAAGAAATTTCCCCTTGGGTGAGAGCTAGAACTTTGTCCTAATTGAGCTGACTTATCTTGCCCCCAGTGATAGAACTCCTTCACTCTCTATTGTCTGATGTACATTCTCTAATGTATATTTTCTTTCATTTCTGTTTTACTACCAATCTGGAAAAATGGATTTTCTTGAATAAGTGTTTTACATATGTTTATTGAAGAAGCTGGTATTTGGTGGGAAAGAGGTCAAGTCCTGGATATAAAGCTTAGAGTCTTTCTTTCTTCTCAGCAATGACACAGTCATCAGAAATTAGATTGAACCTGATCATATTCTTTAGATCAACAATATCTAAAGGTAAAGGTATAATTTTACCCTAGGACTCTTTCTGTCTGAAGAGAAGAGAGTGGCCCTTGGTCCCAATATCCTGTTTCCCTCCCTGGCAGGAATCAAAGTGTCCCTTCGAGAAGGGTGGGAGAAGAAGAGGGTAGATATGTCCATTCGGCCTCTCTCTGAGTCACACAATGATACTACCATACAACCTGTGGGGCTATATGTTATCATTTTTTTTTAAAGTTGAAGAATACTAAGAACCACTGTTAAATGACTTGCCCTTTTTAGAGTGACCTAGGAATCAAAGGGTTCAAAGTGACTGTATTTAATCTCTTCCCAACCCTGTTTCCTAGATGTAAATACATACCCAACCTGCTGAAGGCCTACCCCCTTTCCATAATAAAGGACTACACATCTCATCATAATTAGTTTCTTCCAGGACCCTGGAGAAATCACCTTCCTATAGCACAGGTCTGCTCAAGCGTGTCCTCTCCAGGGCCTCCCCAAATTCCCTTTCCTTTCTCTGGATACACATCCTCTAACTTAAACCTCTTCCCTAAATTTATCTTCAGGCCTACACATTTCCAAAAGAATATTTCATGTTTTCTGACACCACTAATAATATTGCAGTTACTATTTTATTACAATTTTGGATGCATAACCCACTTATCTGACATCTTGGAACACATTTAACTCTGTTACCTCCTATCTATTTAACCTTGGGCAAGTAGCTTTACTAAATCTTCATTTTCCCATTTATAACATGAGGGGCTTGGAATGGATGAGCTCTAATATTCTTTCTAGCTCATACTAAGATCTTATAATTTCCTATTTATTATTTTCACCTCTGCCAACAAAGCTTCTGACAATCAATCATGACATTAAAACAATCCTCACTGTTAAATAAAATATTATTGTATTTAAATATTATCATATATTGAAATAAAATATTATTACATGAAGACAGAATACTAGGATTTTATTTGCTTCAAGATAGAGCATGCATAAAGAATTTGGGGTAGATGATGACAAAGCAATCCTTATCCAAAATGATTGGCAAGTTTTTCACATTCTGTGCTTAAGAAAATATCATTCTCCACAATGTTAGTGAAACAGACCCTGCAGATAAGGCTAGGGTCATCTATGTCGATTATTTCCAACCATTATGTATTTTTCTGTGCCTAGAGTGAAAAAAAAAAATCCTCTGCCATTCACAATCCATTCAGAAAATTGATTTCTTTTGTACATTTTTCTCCATTACATTCATTTCTGAAGATATCTTTCTCTCTTTCCATCCAGCATCTCCCCCTTGGAAAAAAAAAAAAGTAAAGCAAAAGTAACCCCCCAAATTACCTGTTTTTGACAGTATGTGTACTCCACACCCATAAGACTTTACCTCTTCAATGAAGGGGAGGGATATATGGAAAACAAATTTCTTACAAATCTCTTAGCCCCACCCTGTCTTGAGTTTTAGATGGAAGATCTCAGATAAAAGAGATGAGTTTCATCCATTTTGATAAAAATACCCCATTTTGTCAATGATGTTTTCAGTAAAACCAAAATCCAGAGATGAGAAGTAAACCTAGAAAACACAGAAGTCCTCAAACCCTGAACAGAAATGCAAACTAGGCTTTGACCAGGTGGGATATCAATCACTAATGATTTTACAATAAAATGCTTGCTTCAAACCACAGGATTGATAATGCCATTATGTGTGCAAGGAAAGAAAAAAAATCATCAACAAATCCTGTCCAGTCATTTAGAACCAAAGATTTTCTAAAAAGATCATGGAAAAGTGCTAGATATGAGAAATCTCCTAATTTCTGGACTCATTATGATGCTGGCAAATCTAGTTGTAAAAGTGAAAATCAAAAAGAATCATGTGCTCAAAGCAATGGGCATCAACTGGGAAAATATGCCCCCCAAAAGTGAAACACACATGCAGACACACACACACACACACACACACACACACATACACACACACACACACACACACACACACACACTTTTTTTTTTCTTTCTGGGATTTTTCTAGGCTATGGTCCATCTCACTTTAAAAATGTTCAGTGTTTTCTTCTAAGCGCCTTATTCACAGATGAGATAGCTTTCTGTGTAATTTATGAAACTGAGAGAAGCACCTTCTTTCTGCCTCTCATATATTCAATCTAATTTAATTGAACAAGAATTTAATATGTACCTCCTACATACAACGCAGTAAGTTACATGCTCCCAACAGCCTACAAAGACAACATGGAAACCTGCCCATGACTTTAAGGAGCTTCTATTGTCGTTTGGAGTAGGGGGACTGTCAAGGGAAGGGAGGAAGGGAGAATGCACAGATAAATAAATGTACTCTAATAAGAGGTGGAAAAGAACACTAAAAAAATCCAGGGAAAACAGAAAAAGGCTTCCCTGCAGGTTGGTGGTACCCATTAGGCTTGATGAAAACTAAGCATTTTAAGACAGGTGAATTTGGGAGTGTTACTTTAGATACTGGGGATAGCTTGTATAAAGGTATGAGTCCCAGAGATGAGAATGATGATGGTGATGATGATGATGAACAACAACAAGAAGTAGCATTTATAATAGGCCTTACTATGTTATAAGCACTGTGCTAAGCCCTTTATCATTACAGTTACCTCTTCCACATTGCAACCATCCTATGGGATATATCATAGGTGGGCATAAGAAGCTAAATGGGATTTTTTTCTGGAGTTTTGCAGAAGCCACAGATGATACCAGAAGGCCAGCAGATGACATAGAAAAAGTTTAGAAACTCAGAAATGCATAAAATATATGTATAGTATTATATGATATCAACATAGTTTATCTTTTAATGCCATAATAATTCAGACTCCTCTGGTATGGGGGGGGGGTCAAAAATCTTTTGCACAAATTTTCTAGAACACTGAGGTGCTGCACCCCTAATCCCCAATGATGTGCTAGAGATAATTTTATCTCATTTGATCCTCAGAACAACCTTGGGAGGAAGGTGCTATTATCATTACCCCCATTTTACAGATGAGGGAACTGAGGGAAACAGAGGTTAGGTGAGCCTAATTTCTGGACTCATTATGATGCTGGCAAATCTAGTTGTAAAAGTGAAAATCAAAAAGAATCATGTGCTCAAAGCAATGGGCATCAACTGGGAAAATATGCCCCCCAAAAGTGAAACACACATGCAGACACACACACACACACACACACACACACACACATACACACACACACACACACACACACACACTTTTTTTTTTCTTTCTGGGATTTTTCTAGGCTAGGGTTACACAGCTCGTAGTGTCTGAGGTTAGATTTGAACTCAGGTGTTCCTGACTCCAGGCCCAGCACTCTACCCATTGAGCCACCTAGCTGCCAGAGATGGAATTCCAAGTTCAGGGAAAAGTAAACCCTTGAGTTTGGCTAGAACAATGTATACACAGAGCACACCAGGGAGCTCTTTCCCATTGAGAACTGAGCTAAGCAAGCAGTCAATCAAGGTGCAACCTGCAGGAGGATTTTCAAATGTTATTTTTAAAAATAAATGTGTGCCATAACATGTTGTTTTCTATGGTATATAAATGTTTTTTTTTTAATGTAAGTCAGGTGCCTTCAAATTAAAAACAAAACAAAACAAAACAAAAAACATACTTGTAATTTAAATAATGTAGGGAGAGTCCAGAGAGGAAATTTCTTTATCAATGCTTACCTTTACCTTGCCTCTAGTGAATAATCTCTAGATCACAAGGTCTTCTAAGAGGGACAAGGATGGTTTCCAACTCCTCCTAACTGTCTACAAACAAACATTCATTGGCACTGTGCTAAGGACTTTAAAATCATCTTTGATTTTCATAACTACCATGGGAGGTGGGCCCTATTAGTGTCCCCATTTTAAAATTGAGGAAACTAAGGCCGACAGAAGTTAAGTAACTTGCCCCAGATGACACAGCTAATAAGTGTCTGAGGGTGGAATTGAACTCATTTCTTTCTTTTTTGGGGGGAGGTGGGAAAGGCAGGAAAATTGGGGTTAAGTGACTTGCCCAAGGTCGTATGGCTAGTAAGTGTCAAGTGTCTGAAGTCGAATTTGAACTCAGATCCTCCTGACTCCAAGATTGGTGCTTTATTCACTGCGTCACCTAGCTGCCTCCGAACTCATTTTTTTCTGACTCTAAACAAAGTGCTCCATTCATTATGCCACCTAGCTGCCTCTTTAGAGACATAGGGTAGACAAAAGGAGTAAAGGAGATGCAGGGTGGAACCAGGGATGGTGAATATGAGGTATCACTTGGCTCAGAGACAACTGAAGAAGGAAGTATTGTACAGCAGGGAATGCTGTCCTGAACTGGGCAGAAGCTTACCTTGAATTCAAGGGCACTGGGAATAGACAGAGGGATGTGGGTAGCCCCTGTGCTGAATAGGATTTGAGGGCTGAGAGGAAGTCCCACCTCTCTAGCTCCACTTAGGTCTTTAAAGCAAAGTGCTCTCCACATACTTTGGCCATTTTTCAGTCATGTCCAACTCCATTTGGGGTTTTCTTGGCAGAGATACCCTTTACTAGCTCATTTTACAGAAGAGAAAATTGAGGCACATTGGGTTAAGTGACTTGCCCAGGTCACATAGATAGTAGGTGTCTGAAACCAGATTTGAATGCAGAAATTTGAATCTTCCCAACTCTAGGTCTGGCACTGTATGCATTGACCCACTAAGCTGACCCACATACTCAGGGGCTACTTAATGGAATGTGTGGAGTTGAATTGTGTCTAGGTAAATCTATTTGATTTGAGAATTTCTTCTACAGGGCTCATTTCCATTAAAGAGGAGGTTCATTAATTCTACTGCTGGACAGTTCTAATTGTCAGAAATTCCATGGTTGTATTGAATTGACAATTTACCTCCCCCAAATTCTAAGGAATCATTAAAAGGTGATCTTATCTCTCACCTCTGGGCAGTACTATATCTAAACTGGGAAGCAGAAGTGTTCAGCAAATGACTTTGGGGAATTCCTTATGTCAGCAATTCTTTCTCATGCCATAGTTTAAGTATAGTTAAGTTTGTATCAGCGTGGAAGGACCAAAGTTGCCCAGCTTTTTAAACTGATTGACCTCACTGTTAACTTGTACTGAGTCCTGAATTTTTTTTTTTAACTCGAATGGTAGTCTAACCATTCTTCACATTTCTTGAACTTAAAAAATTGAAATTTTGACTCTTTGCATTTTGGGGGGACCAAACCTATGATTTGATTAGTGTACCTAACTCCTGGTGAGAAAATTCCTTCTATTAATGAAGATTGGACACATTTTTTTGGAGGAGGGAAGGTTCAAAGCAATTGGAGTTAAGTGACTTGCCCAAGGTCACACAGCTACTATAGTATGTCAAGTGTCTGAGGCTGGATTTGAACTCAGGTCCTCCTGACTCCAGGGCTGGTGCTCTATTCACTGTGCCATCTAACTGCCCCAGAAACTTTTTTTTTTCTGTTGAAAGTCTTAGAGAGTTGTGTGTGGCACTAAAAGATAAAATGACTTGCCCAGGTTCATATAGTCAGTGCTGGTCAGAGATAAGACTTGAATTTGGGTTGTTCTGATCCTAAGACTCATCTCTACCTACCAAACCAGGGTGCTTCTGGTTCTCTAATAAGACTTAAGAATAGACAGATCAAATCTATTAACAAAGAATTGAAGGGATGCTCACATTCTTTTTGAAGAAGACTTTCTTGTTCTAGGAATTCCCAGTGCCCAATGAATGACTTCACTCAGAATCTGACCTGTAATTGTAATCCTTTTCTTTTGACTGCTTCTGAGAAAGAGCAACTTTCTGGTTAGGTGGGTGGGGTAGTGGATAGAGTGTTAGACTTTGAAAGACCCAAGTTCAAAACTAGCATATCAGACATTAGCTGTGTGACCCTGGACAAGTCACTTAACCATTGTAGGCCTCAGTTTACTCAACATAGATAATAATAGCACCTACATCCCAGGACCAAATGAGTTAATATCTGTAAAGTGCTTAGCACAGTGCCTGGCATGTTGCTGTTGTTCTTGTTCCGTCAGTTCAGTCGTGTCTGACTCTTTGTGATCCAGTTGGGGTTTTCTTGGCAAAGAAACTGAGGTGGTTTATTTCCTTCTCCAGCTCCTTTTACAGATGAGAAAACTGAAGCAACAGAGTTAAGTGACTTGTCCAGGGTCACACTGCTAGTAAGTACCAGAGACCACGTTTGAACTCAGGAAGATGAGTCTTCTGTACTTCAAGGCCAGCACTCTTTCCCCTATACCACCTAGCTGCCCACCTGGCATATAGTAAGCTCTGTGTGTAAATATCAGTTATTATTAGTAGAAGTAGTTATATATTTTTTGTATCTACAGTGCCTAGCTGTAACGGTCGCATAGAAATTTCTTAATCGATACTTGGTACTTGAACCAATTCAACACTACTTTATCTTCTGTGAAGGCAGCTAGAGAGAGCACTGGACCTGGAGTTAGGAAGACCTGAGTTCAAATTCAGCCTCTGATACTTTTTACCTGTGTGAATCTGGGCACATCTCAACCTCTATTTGCCTCAGTTCCCCCACCTATAAAATGGGGATAATATTATCACCTACCTCCTAGGATTCTTGTGAGGATCAAATGAGAAAATAATTGTAAAGTATTTTACAAACCTTAAAGCAATGTATAAATGATAGCTTTTATTATTATTTAATGCTTTGTCCCCTTGGTCTATTGCCCATCATACTTTGCCCAAACCTAACCTTGGATCACTCCAACCATCTGTCTCATTCGCTCTTTTTATTCACATCTTACTGAATGGAACTAGAGGAAATCCTGCAACTATGCTGATTGGGTCCACTCTTCCCAACTTTCCTATTACTGTACATTTAAAAGCCCCCACCATCCTCCTAGTTACCACCTCAGAGTCAGACTTAACTTCCAACTCACATAACCTTAACTGTAACCAAGTCTTGCCATTCATTACATCTTTCCTATGTGTCCCTATATCAGTGGTTCTCAACCTTCCTAATGCCGCAACCCTTTAATACAGTTCCTCATGTTGTGGTGACCCCCAACTATGAAATTATTTTTGTTGCTACTTCATAACTGTAATTTTGCTACTATTATGAATCGTAATATAAATATCTGATATGCAGGATGCATTTTCATGGCTACAAATTGAACATAACCCACAGGTTGAGAACTGCTGCCGTATATGTTCTCCCCACTCACACAGTGGCCAGCCTGGTAGAGATCCTCATCAATTAATATCTGGACCATTTTGATGGCCTCCTGTTTGGTTTCTTTACCCAAAGTCTCTCCCTACAACAATCTATCTACCACTAAGTTGACACAATGACTTTTCTGACTTATAGCTCTGTTTACACCAGCTCCTTACTGAATAAACTTCAGTAAATCCCTATTACCTCTAGCACCAAATTCAAAGTCCTCTTATTGGCATGTAAATCAGTCAGTCAATAAACATTTATTATATGCCAAACATTTTGCCAAGCAATAGAAATACAAAGAAAGGTGAAAATAGTCTCTGACTTCAAGGAATTCACAATATACCAAAAAATTGCATATGCAATATGCAAACTACATGTAGTTATGATATGCAGGATAAATTGGAGATAATCAACAAAGTAAAGGCGGGCAGCTAGGTGGCACAGTCTGTAGAGTGTTGAGCCTGGAATCAGGAAGACTCATCTTCCTGAGTTCAGATCTGGCCTCAGACACTAGCTGTGTGTGACCCTTAGTAAATCATTTAAGCCTGTTTGCCTCAGTTTCTTCATCTGTAAAATAAGCTGGAGAAGGAAAGGGCAAACCACTCTAGCATCTTTGCTGAGAAAACCCCAAAAGGAGTCACAAAGAGTCAGGCATGACCAAACACCAACTACAGAGTGAAGGAACTAGCATTAAGGGGAATCAGGAAGTCTTTCTTTAGAAAGTGAAATTTTAGCTGAAACTTGGAAGGAAGCCATGAGAAAGAGATGGGGGTTAAAATTCCAGGGATAGGGGAATAGATAGCGCAAATGCATAGAGTTAGAAGACATAGTATCTTGTTCAAGGTTCTGCAAGGCCAGTGTCACTGGATTGCAATTGCGGTCACACGTGTGTGTGTTTATGTGTGTGTGTGTGTGTGTGTGTGTGTGTTTGTTTGTGTGCCCCAAGCCGCTAAATGTCCAGCACTAAGCGTGGTCAGAGATGTGAATGAACAAGGCTATGTGGGTAGTTCAAGATAGAACTCGTTTATTGATTCTTTGGACAAGGTTTGGACAGAAGCAATGAGACAAAAGAAAATGCAACTCTGGTTTTCTTATCACTATTAGTACAGGAGATTTAAGTAATGTATCAATAACCTGGATGTAACATAATGTCTCTATTCTAATAAGGATTTAACACCTTTTGGCTAGAATCTTTGTGCAGGTCAGAGTCTTTGATCTCAGAACTCAGGTAACATCTTTTTAAATATAGTGCATCATAAAGGAAAATCCAGAAGCCAGCTTCATAGGCTGCATCTCAAAGGATTTTCTTGAGACCCAACTGCTAAGAATTTATCTGAGTTTTGGATCAGGCCTTTTTGGCTCACTACAGTGTGTGTGTGTGTGTGTGTGTGTGTGTGTGTGTGTGTGTGTGTGTGTGTGAAATATGGTACAAGAAAACTGGAAAAGAAAGACGGGGGTCTTCTGAAGGATTCTGAAAGTAAAACAGGATTTTCTATTAGATCCTAAGGGTCATAGGAAGCCACTTGGAATATATTGGATAGGGTTGGGGTGGGGTGATATGGTTAGACCTATACATTAGAACAGGGGTGAGGAACCTGTGGCCAAAAGAATT
Organism: Pseudochirops corinnae; assembly: GCA_028646515.1. NCBI lineage: Eukaryota > Metazoa > Chordata > Mammalia > Diprotodontia > Pseudocheiridae > Pseudochirops > Pseudochirops corinnae. Next base: position 84,517,206 of record CM053586.1, on the reverse strand, counting down.
TGTTCTGTAAAATTTGGTTTCAGTTAAAAGGCCACTCTTAAGGATCTAGAAGGCCATATGTGGCCTCAAGGCTGCAGTGTCCCCCACCTCTGCTTTAAAAAGATCTATTTGAAAGTAGAGTATAGAATGGACTGGAGTGGGGAGAAACTTATGGCAAAGATATCAACCAGAAGGCTACTGCAGTAGTTCAGATGTGAGGCGATGAAGGCCTGAAACGGTGCAGAGACACTGTCAGAGGTGGGAAGGGAGTGTTTACAAATATGTTGTGAAGGTAAAATTGACAGTACTTGCCAACAGATTGAATATGGACAGAAGAGAAAGAGTGAGTATGGGATGACACCTAGGTTGGGAATCTGGGCAACTAGGGGGATAGTGTTATCGCCCACAGTAATATACATGTTCAGAAGAGGGGAGGATTTGGAAGAAAAGATGAATTCCATTTTGGACATGTTGATGCCCCAAAAGATGATTGATTATATGATATTCAGCTTTAGATGTCCAATAGGCAGTTGGAGATGTAGTCTGAGAGACAGGTTAGGCCTAGACCAGTAGATTTGAGAATCATTAGCACAGAGATGATAATTGAATTCATGGTAGCTGATGAGATTATCAAATGAAATGGTATAGACCAATGGTTCTCAACCTTCCTAATGCCGTGACCCTTTAATACTTGTATGTGGGTATCTGCATGTGGGTGGGCCCGCCTGGAGATGGATAGAGGAGCAGTGTCTCGGTTCCTAAGACCATCGGAAATATGTGTTTTCCCCTGTGACCCATGTGAAAGGGTCGTTCAACCCCCAAAGGGGTCACAACCCACAGGTTGAGAACCGCTGGTACAGACTGAGAAGGGAATGATAGAATAAATTAACCCTGCTTGATAAGATGAATTAATTTCAGAGTTCACAAAAATGGAAATAGTGCATTTTTTGAGTGATGACAAGATCAAAAATATGACCATCTCTGTGTGTGGCTGTGATTGGAAAAGAATATTTAACAACTGAGAGTTTAGTGTGTTTGAGGAAATATCAGTACGCGTATTGACATCCCCAAGTATGATGGCAAGAGTTGGGAGAAAAGAAAGGTTGTAAACCAGGAACTGAACTCATTGAGGAAAGAAAGGGAGGGTTCTAGAGGGAGACAGTCAACAGCTATCAGAATTTTGGTTAGGTGAATCCCAAAGGAGAGGTGAGGATGGACTTAGAAGCGGCAATAGGGAGTAAGGAATATTACAACGACTCCACTTTAATGAACGAGTCTGAGGGAAATGAGGGAAAGTATATCCAAAGCTAAAAGGGTTTGGGGGGCAGGGGAGCTGGGAGACTGTGTCATCAGGAGAAAAGCAATCGTCAGTGAGAGCCAGAAGATGGAATGAGTAAGAAAGAAAATGATGTAAAATGAAAGCAAATTTCTTATCTATGCTAAAAAAGCTCTTGATATCCTGCTCTTTCCCACCTTCCCCAGTCTTATGCTTCACTCTCCTGCACTTACTCAATAGTCCGACTACACTAGCCTAATCATTGTTCTTCATACACATCACTCCAGCTCCCATACCTGTGCATTTGCATTGGCTATCACCCATATCTGGAATGCTCTCCCTCTTCCACCCTGACTCTTGGCTTCCTTTTATACTCAGTTCAAATCCCATTTTCTGCAGAAGACTTCCTGGTTTCTCCTGCTTTTACTTTCCTCTCCGACATCACCTTCTATCTACTCAGTATCCATTTTCCACATATTTATTTTCATGTTCCCTTCTCCTCTGGTTCTGTCTTGCTTTTCTTGGAATTTAGCACCTAGGGAAATATGCACATTTACACATATGTGCATGGACATATAGAAAATGCTTCACAAATGTGTGTTAACTGATTTATTGAATATCTTCAGAGTGAAGAAATCATAGATACTTCAAGTTTTGAAAAGTTGTCATGAATTGTGTTCAATGAATAAATTGTCCTGGTTTCTCTAATATCTTGTTTCCTAAGCCCCTAATCATTTTCTTTGCATGTTTCTCTCTCTCTCTCTCTCTCTCTCTCTCTCTCTCTCTCTCTCTCTCTCTCTCTCTCTCTCTCTCTCTTTGTCTCTCTCTGTCTCTCTCTCTCTGTCTCTCTCTCATCCTCTATACCAGCGGTTCTCAACCTGTGGGTTATGTTCAATTTGTAACAATGAAAATACATCCTGCATATCGGATAGATTCATAACAGTAGCCAAATTACAGTTATGAAGTAGCAATGAAAATAATTTTATGGTTGGGGGACACGACAACATGAGGAACTGTATTAAAGGGTCATGGCATTAGGAAGGTTGAGAACCACTGGTCTATACTTTAGGAAATGGAGTCACATACTAGGGATATTCTTGTTTTATCTTGGCCTATAACAAAAGATAGTTCGATGTAATGCAAAGAGAATGTATTTGGAGTCAGAAGATTCACGTTCAAATCCTCTACCACATTACCTTTGTCACCTTAGGTAACCCACTTAATCTCTCTCATATTCAGTTTCCCTAAATTAAGAATGAAGTGGTTGGAGGTCCCTTCAAGCACTAAATAGGTCATCCTAATAATAGCTTTCTTAGTGTGAAAAGTACCTTTTTTTAAAAAAAAATTGTTATGGGCTTTATATTTTATATTTAGGCTTTAGTGAATTAGGAGTCATCATGACATTTGAAATATTACATAATTTAGATTATGGATACAGATGAAGGTTAACAAGACACATAAGAGGGAAAATAAATGAAATTTCTTGTTTTAAATGTGCAAGGATGAGTTTTCCGAGCAAGGTTTATATGACTATGCAGTACTTTAGAAATGCTGACCAACTCACTATGCAACAATTCTCTAGTGAGAGTGTTGCAATGGGTTTCAGTAGAGTAGACTTCTCTCTTAACACTGGACAGATTATTGTTAAGAGTTCAATATCAGTCGAAGCCATGGGGTGGCTAGAAACAATATGGTCCTGGGACTGGAGAAAAGGTGTGCTAGAAAATGTTTAACACCTGGCTCTTTGGTGTATATGGGGGGAGGGAGGTGGGGATTGTACACATGACACATTTTTTAAGTTAATCACATTATTAACATTTTCTTCATCATTTCCTTAAGTCTATACGCTCAACAAAACAACAGATCAAGCCCTGATGTGTAGCGTTTTCTAACACTGGAAATTTAGCATTCAGCTCTCTTAAGTTTGTTCAAGCTGGCTCCTGCACACCAACAGCTGCAGATCTTGACTTTTCTCCTAGCTATGTAACCTTAAGGAGGTCACACTTTCTCTGAGCTCCGGTTTTCTTATCTATCCAATGAAGGAGCTGGTTGAGATGTTGAATGTCCTCTTCAGATCTCTGAATCTGATTCATAATCAACTGTATTCTTTCAAAAGGCCTAACCTGATTCATGGGAGATTATGGCTTCGAGTAAGAATGGGTCTATCGCTTAGATGTTACTCAGAACAGAAGGCTGGGAAGCACTGCTTTGGAAGTTGGCTTATCTATCTCTACCAATCAGAAATGTCAAGTATCAAGACTGTCTCCTCCAATAATCTATTTTTTAAAAATACTTTTCTGAAGTTACCTTTACTTAATAAGAAATTTTATTTTATTTATTTTTATTTTTTTCTTTTTGGAGGGCAACTGGGGCTAAGTGACTTGCCCAAAGTCACATGGCTAGTGTGTCAAGCGTGTGAGGCCGAATTTGAACTCAGGTCCTCCTGACTTCAGGGCCAGTGCTCTCTATTCACTGTGCCACCTAGCTGCCCCCTTAATAAGAAATTTTTAAAAAGGTAAATGAGCATCCTATTGTAATCCTAAATGGGCAAATTTCACATATTTTCCATATTCATACATAGCTTTGTGACATTAACAATTAAAAGCTTTACAAATGAAAAATAGTAATAAAATATTAGGCTAAATTAACATGAGGGAACATCATTGGAATTCTTGCTTTTATGCTTTACTTTTTGTTTCTTTGGAAAGAAACTGAAAAGAATGGGACAGGCAAAGAAGCTTTCAGCAGGGGCAATTACTCAAGAAAGGCAAAGTTTATACGTATCTCTCTAAGTGAGGCTTGCTGGTAAGTGTGGCCTGCCCACATGTTTTCAGCCTGGAATTCTAGAACAAAAATATTCATGGCAATCTTTAGAACTAGGGAAATTTCATTTCCCCTTTTGGAAGCAGATGTGACTGTGAGACAAACGATAAGAGCGGAACACTGAATTGATACAAGTGAGATTTAGAAACTTCTTGGTTCTGCTACCCCTGGCAAAAGTTTGATGGCTTCATTTCTGATCTACCTGTGTTCTCATCTCTGTCCTCCTCTACCTATTCCCTCAGGAAGCAGTCACAAAGAAAAGGCCTGTGACGGTAAGCCACCCAATTCCTGACAGGTTCTCTGACCTCTTCCCAGTCTCATCTCAGACCATGAACAAGTTTCCTCTTCTTGCAGCTGGGGGAAAGAGACCCTGGCAGTTGTCCCAGAAGAATCACAATGAAGTTTGATTTAATTTATTTTTTATTTCTTCCCCTTTCTGTCAGGAGGGAATCAAAGTGTTTTTTTAGGAGACAGACATCATCACAGTGGTCAAGAATGGTCCAAATGTCACAATGTGAACTGAAGTAAATTTATCAACTCAAAAAAGAAACTCTAGTATTTTACAAATAGCAGAAGAAATGTACACTTAAATAACCAAGAAGTTTATAATAAAATAAATAAGGTAGATCACATGGAAATATTTCAACAATTATAAAGAATAACCTTAATTTTTACTCCTTTGAAAAAAGGCAGCAAGTCTGTTTTTTTTTTTTTACAAGTTGTGCACGTTGTGCCCAAACGACAACCAAAAAAACAGGTTATTACATACTTTTCTTATTCTACAACTAGGGCAATATATCATCTAATTATAAAATAATCCCTCATATATAATATAAGGACATATGATTAGCTCTGGAGTCAGGGGACCTGGGTCCAAATCCTGCCTCTTATGTTTACCGCCTGTCTGACTTTGCTTCTCTGGGTCTCAGTTTCTACATGTGTAAAATCAAAGAATTGGACAGAATGACCTCTGAGGTCCCTTCAAGATCTATGATCCCAAGTCAATTATATATGTATACAACTGGCATTCACACCTCAGGTCATGTCAATTGCTTTAAGGGTGAGGACAGCGACAAATAAAAAGGTCTAGTCATCTCCCCCAAATGTTTTGTCTTTAAAAAGGTGCATATTGAGGAAAAAAAAAAGAGCAGCTTGTTTTTTTCTTGTTTCAGTCCTGATTCCTCCTTGTCACTCTGATTCAGCAGCTACTGAGTGACTGATTGACTCCAGAATCCACAACCAGGTCTCCTTTTGTCATGTCCCGTGGGAAAGGAACCAGCAGATAAGGGAAAAGAATGCTGTCAGGCTCCTGTTTCTCCTTTTAGCCATTTCTTCTCTGGGTTTGCTGTGAGCATCCCCTGGAAGGTCTTTTTATCAGCAGAATCCAGGTTCACATCCAGGAGATATGCTGTTGTTGTTCAGTTAACTCTTCATGACCTCACTGGGATTTTCTTGGCAAAGATACTAGAGTGATTTGCCATTTCCTTCTCCAGCTCATTTTACAGAGAAGGAAATGAAAGCAAACAGAAGTAAGTGACTTGCCCAGGATCACACAGCTAGCAAGTGTTTCAGCCTGGATTTGAACGCAGGAAGATGAATCTTCCTGATTCCAGGCCCTGTGCTCTTTCCACCGCACCACCTAGCTGCCCATGACACATAGTGAGCTTGGGGCTAAGGCAAAAGGAGGTTAAGCATTCTGCATGCCTTCTAATAGATATCTTTGCCCTCTGGCATCAGACAGGGCTCACAAGGTGAGAGATAGGTATTCACACCCCAAAGAACAAGCTATATGTCCAGGTGCAGTGGGCATTCCAGGTTTCTCCACATCACCAGGTCTCAGAATGTGGAGAGAGTATGAGCTCATAAAGGGGGGTGGCCTTGAGGTGATCCCAGAAGTCAACAACTGCCACACTCAAGACTTTGTACCCTTGGGCGGGAGGTTAAGTTTTTCCAGAGGTGCCCTAGGACCCACAGTTCCTCAAGTAAACATATCTACTGCCAGACTCCTGGTGAACAGCCTACTCACTCATGTTAAATCCTCCATGGCATACATGATTCCAGGGGCTAGCCCTCAAGTGAAACAGCCAAATGTTTACAGGATTAGCACCATTTTGGCCAAAAAAAAGAAAAAGTTCTTTCATTTCTGGGAGGTGGTCTGGCTGTTCCTGATTAGCCATACAGCTGTTTGAACTGATAGCATTCATTGCAGTACCCATTACACTTGGCATTGCCAAAGTGATCACAGGCTGGGGCTCGGCAGCGTTGCTTGGGCAGCTCTTCCATAATGGGCTCCCCTCTATGGATGCCAGGCCCCAGTCGCTGCTTATGCCGCTGGCACTCTGGACACAACTCTTCCCCTCTGTGAGCCACAGGGTTCTTACATGCCTCCTTAGCACATTTTTTTCTCTGAGGGCTCTGGGTTGTTCTCTGAATGTCCCGGCACTGGCTGGATCTCTGAATGGAAGAATTCAAAACAATGGTCAGTTCACAAAATCCAAGGAAGAAACAAAGAGAATTCATCTGACTTTTCTTGTTCTGGGGCATCCTGAATTCATCCTCACTGTGATCTTTCTTTACCAGGACGACGTGAAAAAAATACTCAAGGACTAATCTACACGTCCAGGGCATTAAAAGGGGAAAGGTGTGTAAGTCCCACCTTTTTAGTACCAGAAAAGACCAAAGACGTTTCTATGAGGTGGGCTGGTTTCTTCAATCATTATTTGTAACATAGATCCTGCCAAGCTGTAACTTTTGGGGGACAAGTAGGAGGGGGAAAGAGTTTACTGTTGCTTTATATAGCTGGGCTATTCTTTCATCTCTCTCTTTATCATACACAGAAAGACCAAGACCATAGCAGGGCCACAGTAAAGAACTCTAACTCCCTCACTCCCGTCGATAATCGTGGGTCATAAAAAAAAAATCCAAGCTTTAATCTTCTGATTAATAAAGCTATTTTTTTCCCCTCACAAGCACCTTCCTATGAGTCTGAAAGCCACTTCATAATCAGTGCTTTTTTTCCCTTGTCCAGGGCTGGGGAACCTGTGGCCTTAAGGCCCCTTAAGGCCCTGACCCTGTGCCCTGACATTCCAATTAGGAGGCAACTGAGACACCAGTTACTTTTGGTACTGCCTCCCAGGGCTAACACTGGCAATTATAGAGAATGAATGTTGACCTGACACTGAGGAGTCTGCCCCAATTTACACGGATTCAAAGTGGAATTATCTTGAAATGTCATATTACGTGTTTGAGAAGCTCCACATGTATAAACATTATGGTTTATTTTACTCATTTTGGGAAAGCTAGTGCTAAAGCAAATTCCAGCCAGAAGAATTTCCTGACTTATGATGTAACAATAACAAATGTTATTCGACAACAATGGGAAGCTGATGCCATGGTGAATTCTGAGACTGGTTTGCCGGAAGGGATTTAATTCTCTCAATGGTTTGGGGTGTATTTTTTTTCTTTTTTTAGAATTCATTGGGAACGTCTACGTATTACCATGGAAAGAAAGTACACTGCCCTAATGGGCTTAGGAGCCCCTCATACATCTGTGGGTAGGGTTGGCTGCCATCTCTTTTAATACCTCTGATTGTCTCACCAGGTGTTCTTCAGTCCTTTTTGCATCATGAAATCTCAGGTTCTGGGCTTCAATGAAACATTTCTGACAGTATCCCTCAAACAAGGTACTGCCCAGAGTGCCACATCCTCTCCCAAGGCAAGGAATGGTATTCTGGAATCTGGAGGCTGAGGGACCAGTTTGACTGGAAGCAGGGGGTTCACCTGGAATGAAATATACATTAGTCAGTATGAACAATCAAGCAGTTATGAAGATGTGGACATTACAAAATTAAATCAATTCTAAATGCAGAGTGGAAGCCTGTAAAGAATAAAAATGGAGTAGAGTCAACTTGATGTAATTAGATAGCAGCTTCCCCCCTTTTCCCTGTCAAAAAGGGATACTATTGGAACATCTTTGTTTTCATAAAACAAATCTCTACTTTTTGCTAAAGTACAGAGACCTTTTAAAGAAAAAGATCTCTAAAAAGCTTCTGCATATCCTTTAGACTGACATTCAAAAATGATCAGGTGGGAAGGGAAGGGAGAATTGGGCAGACAAATCCACAGGCCATCTGTTTTTGTACAGCCTGCAAGCTAATAATGTTGGTTTTTTTTAACATTTCAAAATACAATGCCACTTTATTTTAAAAATGTAAAAATCATTCTTAGCTTTCAGGCTGTACAAAAGCAGAAGGCACTCTGGCTTTAGTTAGCCAACCCCTACACTAGAGGCTTTAACAACTCAAAAGGTGTTATATAAAATTTTGCTGAATATGGCCAGCAGGGCTAACCTCTTCATGGGAAGCCAATATCCTTCCTTAATCCAATCTAATTTAGTATTTATTAAGCCCCTGCTATGTGCAAGGCACAGTGCTAGGCTCTGGGGGAAATCCAAAGGCAAAAGAAATGAAAAATCTAGTTCCTGTCTTCAAATTTCCACTTTGATTGACTCCTATCCCTTCTCCTGGGGCAGTTAGGGGGCTCAGTGGATAGAGTGCTGGGACTGGAGTCAAGAACACTCATCTTTCTGAGTTCAGATTTAACCTTAGACATTTACTAGCTGGTTGTTAACTCTCCTTGCCTCACTTTCCTCATCTGTAAAATGAGCTGGAGAAGGAAATGGCAAAGTATTCTAGTGTCTTTGCCAAGAAAATCGCAAATGGGGCCACAAAGAGTCAAACATGATGAAACAACAACAGCATTCCTTCTCCTGATTATTCTCTGGATAGAAGTTTTATCAAGTTTACTTTTAGGAAATCAGACAGGTTGAAATCACAAAAGACACAAAGAACAACAATATTCCCTACCACAAGAATGTGTTTTCATTCTTATCCTCATGATACCATTTATGGAGTCCTTTGGACTGGGTAACCCCCTTTTTCTGAAGACATGCACTTGTTTCTCCTCAACAGCATAAGGGATACAATCTAGTTGCAACCACAATGGGCCACAAAAATGTGGAAGTACTATTCCTTGAATTAGAATCAGAATCTCTTTCACCTGGTTCAGATTCAAGAAACTTGTTGCAAAGTCATTTTCCACTTTCTATTTAGGTTAGGAGAATACCAATAGGTCATCTTGTATCTAGCCACCAATGCCCGACATTGCATGTCACCTAGGATGTTTCCCTTTCTCCAGGCTGTAATCTTATTGCAAAGACAGGCTATCTCTGTTAAAGCTATTTGCTTCATGTGAATTGCTTTGCAAACCTTAAAACACTACATATAGGAGAGTTCTTTTTTTTTATATATATCACAGGATACTTAGTTCCACTTACGGTTATTTTCTTGGTATTCGATGAAACACAGAGTGCAAAAGCCACGGTTTTCTGGTGTCCCAAAGTATATGCAGCCAGCTTTTCGGCATTTACTCGTTCCAGTCCTGTTCTCCGGATTTCGTCCAGCCTGGGAGATGGCCCCAGAAGGGGCCTCATGACCAGTTCTGTGGCAGGGATGCTGAAGGATGTTCTGGCTCAGCTGAGAGGGATCGGAGAATGATCTCTGATGGCAGGAAGGAGGAAAACTGGAGCTGATGATAGGGGAAGACTCTGTAGTCCTTTTGAAGCAAGTACTACAAATTCCATTAAAGGTCCTGGTGACATCCTTGTGACAGGCCTGGCACTTCCCATCTTCCAAATGCCTGTGGTTGCTTGGGTCACAGTTGGGATTGAGCTGCCGAATGTTATGGCACCGTTCACAGAACCCATTGTGTTGCACATTCAGGGTGAAGGGACATCCAGGGTTTTTGCATTTCATTGCAGTTGTTTCACTAAACAGAAAGAGGCTAGGAGCAGTCGGGGGTGCAGAGTGAGGCCCTGTTGCTGGTGATTCCTCAGGCTTCCACCCAGCAGGTTCACAAACTTCACCCTGAGAAGTACCCAGTCCTATGCCTGGGGATTTCTCCACCCCTGGCTTAGAGTTCTGTTTTCTTGGTTTATTTTGTGTATTTTTCCGCCTCTCGAAGCATTCATGGCAAAGAGGTTGTGTGTTCACGGACATGAAGAAGGGACAACTTGGCGTTTCACATTTGACTTCCATGAGGGAAATCTGGGGCAGGTGGGGTTCCAGCCCATTCCTAGCACAGGCCTCTCTATGGTTCAGCTCAGCGTTCTCTTGCCATTTCTTGTACTCATGCTGAACGAGCTCAAAGTAGTCTTCTACCAGGTTTATTTCTTTGGGTAGGTTAGCTTCATCCAACCTAGAGACCAAGAAAAGTAGGACAGCATTTACAACACTGACCTGTAGGGCAAAAATCAACACAGTAAATTTGGAAAGATAAGCATTATACAAATGGGTGAAGTTCTTTTTTTGGGGGGGTTGGTTTTTGGAGGGCAAGTGGGGTTAAGTGACTTACACAATGTCACATGGCTAGTAGGTGTGTCAGGTGTCTCAGGCCGGATTTGAACTCAGGTCCTCCTGACTCTGGGGCCGGTGCTCTATTCACTGTACCACCTAGCCACCCCAAGGTGAAGCTGAATATTATACTAAAGGACCTTCATTCCAAATTGCCATGGCCCCTCAATTAATCCATTGACAAGTATAGTAGAGTCAAATATTAAATAAATGAATAGCCTCCTTGGAAGAAGGGATCCTTTCTTTATACAAAATATCTGCCATTTGGCAAGTCACTGTATCTTTTTTGGGACTCAGTTTGCTCATCTGTAAAATGGGCAGCTTGGTGGTACAGTGGATGGAGGGCCAGGCCTACAGTCAGGGTGATTCATCTTCCCAAGTTCAAATCTAGCCTCAGACACTTACTAGTTAAATGAACCTGGGCAAGTCACTTAACCCTGTTTGTCTCAATTTCCTCTTCTGTGAAACTGAGCTGGAGAAGGAAATGGCAAACCTCTCCAGTATCTTTGCCAAGAAAACCCCATGTCACAAAGAGTTAGACATGACCAAAATGACTGAACAACAACAATAACAACAAAAAGGGGGTTGGATTAAAAAAACCCTCTGAATTGGGGTGGCTAGGTATTGCAGTGAATAGAGCACCAGCCCTGGAGTCAGAAGAACCTGAGTTCAAATCCGGCCTCAGATACTTAACACTTACTAGCCATGTGACCTTAAGCAAGTCACTTAACCCCAACTGCCCTGCCTTCCCCCCTCCAAAAAGCAAAAAAAAAAAAAAACCCAAACCTCTAAATTCCCTTCAAGCTCTAAATTTATGATATATCCATTTAGTCAACTTTAGTTTATTAAAAATGGTGCAACATCTAAAGAAACTGCTATCATCTAGTCTTTTGGTACCCTATGCCTTAATGCCCTAGAGTGTTGAGGGTAAAAAAAGTTTGCTTTCAGTTAACTTGAGAATTAACTCCCCTCTCCCCGACCACCCAAAAATCTTCCATCTATCAAAGTATCATTAAGATTTGAATAGCATGTGGTGAAATTCTTGGTCCCAGTTTTCCTGAAAGTCAAAATTAACTTAAGCTTTCAAATGTATCTATTTTGCTTCTGTTTGTGGTGGTCACTAATAAGTAGGCATGGTCCTCAGGCATTCTCTGTTTGCTTTTACATCCTTCTCATTTGGGGGTTTGATCTAATTTGTTAGTTTCTTAACACTGGGACATTCACTCTCATTGCCTTCTCTGGTTTATATTTAAAATCTTCAAGGGGAAGCAGGGATTTCTCTAGCTTCAATTCAATTCAATTTGATTTGCCAAGAGCTTATTAATATTTTCTAGGTAGTAGGTGCTACTCAGGGCCATGAGACATAATGGAAACAGCCCTTGTCTTTAAGAGCAGTATGTTTTCTTGGGGGGACACAATTTATCCAGAGAAAGCAAATATCAAATACATAAAAGTAATGATGTTGAGGGGCAGGTAGAAAACTGGTAACAGTGGGAGCCTGGAAAGGCCTCATGCTGGGCCTGGCGGGGGGGGGGGGGGGGGGGGGGGG
>CM053586.1:84481690-84505069 GCA_028646515.1 Pseudochirops corinnae | reverse complement strand
CTGTCATCAATCAAGGTGCTAGTGCTAATGACAGAAGAGAAGATAAGGAGACTGTTTCAGTCTATCTCTGCCTCTCTCTCCCCCAAATCAAGCAGCAAAGGAAACTTGGCTTATATATTGCAAAGTCAAGCAATTTTGAAAGATCAAAGAATTCTGATCAATACAGTAACCAACCACAATTCCACAGGACTAATGATGAACCACGCTACAACCCACCTCCTAAAAGGTGACAGATTCAAGATATTGAATGAGAAATACACAGACAGAGCTAATGTGGGAATTATCTTGTGCGACAATGCATATTTGTTAAAAGGATCTAGTTTTCCTCTGTTTTCCCCCACACAGAGAAGGGGCAGAGGGAGAAAACAAATGCTTAACTGAAAAAAATAAAATGTGGGTTGTATTCTTTGTATACTTGATTTATGAAAGGCTATTCCAGGAATTTCTATGATAATTTAAAGAATATATAAATATTCTAAATAAATAATGTATATCTAATATATAAATAGTCTAAATAAATACATAAACATATTAAGATATCTAAAATCCATCAAGGTAGGAAATAAAACTGAACCCTCCTAAAATACCTTTTTCAAAAATCTCTCAGTGACTTTTTTCTTGTTCAAATATGCTATTTGAAACTGGTCTGCACTGCCTAAATCTAAGCTTAAGAATCATTCATATGGCATTCCTAATTTACTCACACCTCCAAAAGAATGCAATGGGTGAGACCTCATTTTATTTCCCAGCGGAGGGAAGGAGATTCCAACAAAACTAAGGCTCAGTTTCAGGTGGGAGGTTGCTCGAGTATTCTCTTGGTATAAAGCATAAAAACAACTAAACAAGCCAGCCAGCAGGAAATCACTTACTTTGCAGCATTGATTAAGTGAGTTGTCCCATGGTCCCAGCCTTGTACTGGGATTTCTACCACTGTCAAGTACTCTTTGAGTAGCTTCTCCTTCATCTCTGCTTCTGGCTCTGTTAGAAAATGAACTTTCAAGTCCTCAAACCTTCCTCGATCTCTGTTAACAAGTGGAACAGCTCTGATTTCTGAGGAGAAAATGACATATGGACATTTTACTCTACTAAATCGGGTGGTACATGAAATCATTAACATGCTAAATACATTTCTGAAAAAGTAGTACACTAGAAAAGAGTGCTGGCTTCAGAGCCAGAGGACTTGGGTTCAAGTTCTGACTCTGCTACTTACTATCTTAGGCAAGTCACTTAACTTTCTGGGTCTGTTCACCTATAAAATGAAGGAGTTGGACCACATGGTCTCTAAGGTCTTGGTTGCTTCTAGCTTTTGATCCAAGAAACCATAAGTAGGAACGATGAAGAACAAGTATGTGTGTGTTGGGGACTGGGGGGGAAAGGCGGGGGTATAGAAAAGAATGTTGCTTAAAAACTAATTCATCATTTAACTGGCAGAAAGGACCACAATTCCTCCATTCTGTTTACTTCCAGCACTCAGGCAGAATACTAACAGGAGCATAATTTTTAAAACTCTTCTCATTCTTTACAGAAACACTTCACTGGTTTGAGGTAAAGCAAGCACTACATTTACCAGATGATGTGACAATTAAACTTTCTGAAGGACATTTTCATTTAAATCAAGAATGCAGCAAATTCCAAACAGGAACAGAGACAATTAGCACAAGCATTTAGAATACGCTAGGCCTAAGTCATAGCTTAATTTTCCTACCAGGTCCGCTGTCCTTTAGAGTGACCAGTGGTGCGAAGTGTTGGCTGTCATAGCCAAGGACAACGGGATATCGATAACACTCCTGGGCAGGCCAGTGGAGAGGTAAATAAATTCCACCAACTTTCAAAGGAGCAAAATTGGAACCAGATTCTAAGCTTCTCAGCATTTTGTCTGTGTAGGGAAAGAGAAGGAAAAAAAAAATAAACCACTGAAAGGTATCCACACCAAATTCCTTTAAACTATTCACTGCTATTGTACTAAGTCAATACAGCTTTTTTTCCATCACAAGAAATGCAGTGGCATTTTAGTCTGCATCCTAGAGATGAAAACTTTAAAAGACACTCAACGTACACTAATTAAAACATACACTGATTGACGTACCTCAACTGAAATTATGTGACTCTCACCTGAAATAACAATTATTGGCCTTCTGAGGATGTTAGAAAGAACAAATATGTGGATTTCTTCAAGTGAATTATACTGAAGCCCACCCTGGGCCACTGATGTATCTGTGGATGCCATTTTGATAAGATTGTCCCACTCCTCATTCCAATTCTAAGGAAAAAATAAAGGGGTAATTCAACATAATTTGACTTTTTTCCCCTCTCCCTGACCCCAGTCTGTGTCTTTTCATCTGTATCACTGTTTTATTTTCATTCTTTTAAATAACCTAACAGTATTTCTCTCCTTGGGGCTTCCACCCACCCACCCCCGCCATTTTTTTTCTTTTGATGACCTTTTCTGTTATAATTCAAACTCAAAACTGAAGCCACTTACAGAGCTGTGAGGGAAGCTGGGGATAATATCTGCCTAAAAAAACCTTGAAGTGACATAAAATTTAAAATCTTCATCCAGATTGTCCACAAAAATTCCATACTCGTGACTTGGAGAGAGATGAGTTGGATTATACATACATGCCTGAATCTGACTCACTGCCTCAATAATGCATGTAAGGGCAATGACACATGAAAACCAGGAGAGGCTCCTGAAAAAAGCCATCCTCCAAGATTCTTCTCTTATAAGAAAGATCCTCAGCAGGAATTCAGCCACCATAAGGTCATTTGGGACAACTGTGCCCTGCCCTGCCTTTCCTTCCCCCAAACATATACAGAGAATTAGCTGCTCAGTATTTCCCAAGGAGCATACTTTGCTTGAAAAGAATCTCCTTACCCTGGTGTCATAACGGAGGCCTGTTTCCACAAATTCTTGGGATTTGAGAGACTCCAGCTGCCAACGGAATTTGAAGTTGCGGATATCGGTCTCTTTCAGAGTGCTGTATAGTGCCTTCCTCAATACCAAGTCACTATCTTGAACGCCCCACATGTACTGTGATGTTGCATGCATGAGGCAGTTGCCATCACCTGTGGAAAAAAGCACGTATACTGTTATTGCCTGACCTGGAAATGATGAGAAGAGAGAAGAAGCAAGAAAATAAGAGGAATTTGTTTAGGAAGCCTAGTAAATGCTTTCCAGGACAAATGGGCTTTGAGCTAAGAGTTTTAATCAATTGCCTGATCAGGCAACAAGCATTTACTGAACTATATGCAAGGCATCAGATGTGCTACTATTGGAAGCATCATTCCCAGAACCACTGCTACCATTTGACATCATAGTGAGAGGGAGAGGTTATTGTTATTGCTGTTGTTTTTTGATGGGGAGGGGGGGAGGCAGGGGATTCTTATTTAAAGAAAAAGATACTGAAAATTTATCTTTAACGAAGTGTAGTAGAGTGCAGTAGAGAGAGAGAGAGCTGAACCCAGAGACTGGCTCTGGCACTAATGAACCTTCGGAGTCATTATAAGAATACACAGATATAGAGGTGGAAGGAAACTGGAGGCCAATCCTCTCATTTTATAGATGAGGAGCTAAGGCAGAGGGGTTAAAGTGAACTTGCCCAGAGTCATACAACACATAAGTGTCTAAGGCATGAGTTGAACCTGGGTCTGATTCCAAGTTTGCTGCTCTATTTACTGTCATCTAACTGCCTTGGTTTCTTCATCTGTAAAATAAGGAGCTTAGACTGGATAATAGTCATTGACAGAAATACTGTGCTTTCAGGTTCGCCAAGCAAATACATAATCTCATCTCGTCCTCATGACAACCCTTCAAAGAAGAAGCTATAGGCGTTATTATTATCTCCCATTTTACAGGTGAGGAAACAGGCTAAATGAATTGACTAAGTCAGGGGTGGGGAACCTTCGGCCTTGAGGCCACATGTGGCCTTCTAGGTCCTTTGGTGCAGCCCTTTGACTGAGTTCCAGTTTTACAGAGCAAATCCTTTTATTGAGGGGATTTGCTCTGTGAAGTTTGGATTCAATCAAAGGGTAGCACTTGAGGACCTAGAGGGCTCCCCTATCCTGGACTAAATGATCTGCTCAGAGTTGCAGAGGTAGTCAAAACTGGATCTCTCTATTATGCCAAACTATCACATCTTAGAGAGCAACTTGGGAGGATTCCCAAATTGTACTCTTCTATTCCTGTCATCTTTTACATTCTGGGATTCCAACATCCAAGGACAGTGGCAGCAAGGATTGACAATTCCTAGCAAAAAGGCCCAGGGTAAACATGCAAACATCAAAAGTCCTGGCTTTTCTTACCAGGCATGGGATTGTCAGTGACTCACAATAAAGTGACTTGGTTATATCACTTTACCCCGGGTGCCGGGAGTTTCCTCTCATTTGTAATGTAGGGCTGACAAGACAAAGCTGCCCCACAGGAATGTGGTGTGGTGCTCATCTTGTCAGCAATAGTAAAGTACTTATTTAAATGGCCAACTCCTCATTAAAAATCATAACGTGCCATGGAAACAAGGGTTTGAAATTCCTATAGGTCAAACAGCACGTGCTCCCTGCAATTAGGACTAAAGTGTAGAAGGCACTATTTCTAAGAAAGTTGAGTATGACTATTTTTCAAAGGCAATATCTAGGAACTACCTGAAATTTAAAAAGCATAAACTCCATATAGACCTTGCATTTTCTCAAACTATCAAGCAACAAATGCATTGAATATACGTCTCATTTGCAGAACTGAATTGAGACAATCATATACAAACACACAATCGGTAATTCTTTGAGAAGCCCACAGTTGCTTAAAAAGCAGGACAAACTATTTTCTGATGTGGCTAGGCCAATAGTTTTGAAGTCTCATAATATGTCCAAACCGATCAAGTTTTTCAAAAAACTTAGATGTTCCTTAAACTAACATTTTTCCATTTGCCTATTTATTTATTTGGTCTGTTTTTTCTTTCTTTCTTTTTTCAAATAATGAAAATTGTACAGAAAGGCTGGCTAAACAAACATCCAGATAAATAAACGGAAAAGGCTCACTTATGTCTTGCATTTAGGCCAGAAGTGTGGCAACTATTAAATTCTGTTGAAATTTCCCCTTTGCAAAATCTAGAGCAAAGATAAGGCTTTTTTTTTTTCCTTGTTCTTACTTTCAGTTCTTTATTGAGACTCACCAGCACAAAATTCCCTCAGTAACACTTGGAATTCCCCAGTGCCAAGTTATTTGCCTAGCAATTGAGCAACTGCCATTGTACTTTTTGTTCTGGTGTGTAGACATTTAAACTGTGAAGCGCATACTGGACTTTCCAAGTGGGTGTGGTTAGGGTGAGCTGGAATAGGCCTATTCATTATACAAGTGAAATCTCAGCAGCCAATAGATGCTGGAATTTTTCACATGAAGTTTCAATTTTATACCACCTACTCCCTTCCTCATTCACTCTAGTCTCATATCCTCAAATGCAAACATTGTGAATCACCTACCATCTCTTTCCCCCTACTTCCAAACAATCCAGTAATTTTATATAATCCATACTACAGATTAAGTTAGGGGAAAAAAATCTGTGTTAATAAAAATCCTAGATGAAATGGCATCTGTTCTGTTTTTCTTTTCCTTCAAGAATATCTCTCCTCCCCTTTTCAGACCTTATAAGGCTTTCACAGGGGGAGGGGAAGAATATGTAACTGTAACCATAAAAAAAAAAAAGCCTAAAAAAGTCTTTGCCTAGAAAATACCACCCACATTCCTTACAAGCAAGTACGCTTGTATCTTTTCTAAAGTAAATGCCAGATTATGAAAATGTTTTAATCAACTAAAAACATTTCTCATACAACTTTTTCTTGAAGAAAATGAAGTTGTTACAACCAGCAAATTTGAGTCAATCCACAAATACTTGCTGGTACCTACTATGTGCAAAGTACTCTCTGCTAAGCATTATTTGGTGTTTCACACACTCCTAATTTGGCAAGGCCACTCCCCTTCTTCAATACTCCCCACCCTTTCCTATGACTCCATCCCTCCTGGTAATGAATGGGGAGGCAATGAAAACCACTTCCCAGGAGACACCACAGACAGCCTGGCTAGATTCCTACTTAACATCACCACTGAAAGCTATTTGTGTCTATCAGAACAACCGATTGTAGACAAACAATCCATCTTGCTTTCTCCATGACAACAACTAATACAGCATCACCTGTGTAAAGCAGGAAGAGAGATGGTTGTGAAGTCAGGCAAGAACTAGGTTCAAATAGTGCTTCCAGTTTGTATCTAGCTATGTAACCGTGACTGCGGCACTGAATCTCTCTGAGTTTCAGTCTTCTTTTCTATAAAATGGGAATAATACCTACAGCATCTATCCCCAAAGGGTTGTAAGGATCAAATGAGATAATGTATGCTTTTTAAAAAAAAAAAGTGGATTGCCAACATCAGTAACACTAAATACATTTCTGCTGTTACCATTCTTGTTATTTTTAAAAATTCTTTATCCATACATCATTCCCACTTGAAGATGCCAATACTGATGCTGTTTCATCTCTGGATAACTGCCTTTTCATAATGGTCATCAAGCCTTAAAGTCCTCTATTTATATCAGTAAGGTTATACTAATTGTAGCAATATTACTGATGATAGGAAATACTGTGCTTCTAGCTTCTTACCCAAGAATAAGAATCCTATTTAGACTCTTTCTAGTAGTCATCATAAATATTCACAGACTGCAATGTTTACATCCATATCAACCAATCAACCAACTCATGTTTAGAGAAATAGTGAAAGCTATCCAGAAATAATTTAAAACTAAGTAACCAACTTAAATTGTGAACCCGCTGTGATTTTTAAGGAGAATCGGACAACTCTCTCAGCAGCCTGCAGGGGGGGAAATCAAATATGCCGGGGAAAAAAGAAGATCATAATCAATGGAAAACAGCTCAAAAGTAGGGGGAAAAATCTGACATATTTCTATTATTTCTCAAGAGAAGAGTATGAAATCATCAGCTTGTAGATTTAAAGCTGGAAGAGACCTCACAGCAGCAGTTGTAAACCTGGGCATCACAGATCAAGGGCATGCAGACAGATTTCAGGGGGTCCATGAACTTGGACAGGGAAAAAAAACTTCAACTCAAAAAAGATTGCAAAATGCTGAAGACCACAAACCCTCCACATTTATACTTAATACTGCCTAGGCTCAAAAGTACAGATCAAATTCTTTGTGTAAATAATGAGTCTTTCCTTGAAAGTGTTTAGAATTCTTTAAAACCTTGTCTATTGTTTATGCCATGATGGGCATATTTTACAGGTGGTAAGCAGATCACTTGCCCAAGGTCACAAATCACTTATGGTGCTCCAGCCCTATTCTCTTAACCCTCCAAATGGTCTCTACTTTAACATGTTTCATTAGAAAGCAACATTTGCTTTATGAAACAACACAACACAAAACAAAAACATCTCGTGCTTAGGTCACCCCTTACTGAGGCTCTCATGCCAGCTGAATCATCCAGTCAGGTATTTTACATTTGATTCTAATGGAGGTTTAGCTATTGCACATAAACAGATCCACGTGGCAGGCTCATCTTGTAATGATGTTACCCTCCCACCCCCAAAGCCTTAATCAGAATCCTTTACTGGGAGTCCCAGAATAAACCCAAATTTGGGTTGGAAGGGACCTCAGACTCACCATTCGTTTTTAGTGCCACAAGCTTCCTGACTTCACGGCACCAGTTGAGCTTTCTCTGACTTTCTAGTGAAGTTTGGATGTTTCTGTCAATCAGAGCAACAAGGATAAACTCTCGGAACTGAGGACAAAACTGACAAGTCCTGAACATCTCCACTGTATATTTGTGCATGGTCTTAAAGTGATAAATTATCCCATTGGTAGGCTTGACAATATCTTCAGGGGCTCTCTCTCTTATCTTCACAGCTTTCCGCATGTTGCTCAGATACAAAGATTGGGGGAGAACCTGCTGTTCAGCCATGTTGTTGTAGAATACCTGAGAAGGAAACAAAACAAACAACAAAAAAAACCCAATCTATTAGGTTAGCCTTTAATAACTACTCTGATATAAATATATATACACATATAAATATATATACATATATACATACTTACACATGTATTATATATAAAACTACCCACAGAAAATCAGAGTTCGAATCTTGCCATTACCTTAATATGAAGGCAACAGATTTGAATCCTAGTTGCATCAATTCCCCAGCTTGCTGGTACCAAAGTTTTACTAACACTGGACTGTTGCAAGTTACATCACTTTTAAAGATTAATCTATACAAGAGTAGGAAGGAGGAGAGTGGGCATTGAGGAGGAGGGGAATAACCCGTGTTTAAGTAATGCCTGTCACAGGGCCAATCCCGCCTGTGATCAAAGGTACACAGTATGCATCTCATCATTGGTTCTGACTCTGATGCAGGGGAGTGAGGTTCACCAAGAACAAAGTACTCTGAACCATAAAACATCAGTGTAGCCACTGGCTACCTATAGGCCCACCCCTAAGTAACAACCAAGAGATCCTATCACTGCTAAGGGATCAGCATTTAGAACTTAAGGCCTTTATTTCTTTACTGGTATGGAAAGTGAAAACAAAGCTTTCATAAAAGCATCAGACATACTGATCATTTCTTCTTTTTAAGGCCTGAAACATTTATAAGGAAATTTGAAGTTCAATGCCATCAAACCACTGATGATAAAAATCTCTCCCTTAAGAACAATACCTGACATCTCCTCCCTCCCTCCCATGATTGTTTAAAGTCATCATCTATTTTATTTTTTAGAACTTTTTTCATTATAGATTTAGACTTGAGTGGGGGGAAACCTTAGAAAAGCCATATTTAGTCCAATCCCCTCCCTTGAGAGATGAAGAAACTGAGGCCTAGAGTTAAGTGACTTACCCACAATCACATAAGCAGTAAGTGATTTAGCGAGGATTTGAAGCTAGGTCCTGAGTCTAAAGCCTCTGCACTGTACCAGACTGTTTCCCACCTCCATTCATTATTTCTTTGGAGCTTAGAAATACCCCTGTGAAGGGATGCTCTTATTTTTAGAAGTATTATTAGCCTCCATTTTATAGTAGAGGAACCTGAGGAAGAGGGAGGGTTAAATGATTTGCCCAAGATACACAGTCAGGAAGCACAAGGGACAAGGAGTCTTCCTGACTCCCCAGTCTTGCAACTTTACTCAATATGTCATGCCGTCTTCCTGATCAGTCAATCAGCAAGTATTTATGATGTGCTGGGCATGATGCTAGGTGCTAGGGATAAAAGTCCAATGAATGCAAACAATTCCTTTCAAGGAGATTAAATTCTAGCATGCTAGAAATTGGTATACAGAGTAGGCAGTCAATAAGACTTGAGAAGCTCCCCAGGATTCCTCAGGTCACACACTGATCTATAACTAAGCAACTATAATAGTTAAAATTGGAGTGTAAGTATTATTCAGCTCCAAATCACTAAAATGTGGTACTCCAGACACCAACTAGTGGCTGAATGCCATTCTCTTCTTCACCCCCCAGGGGCCTCCACACCTAAGCAAACAGTACAAGAAAATGAGGACCTTGAAAAGGAAATGGAAGGAACTTGTAGAATGGATGCAACTTAAAACATAAGAAAGATGGAGAATCGGGGAGATCAGCAGAGATTAGCTTCTAGCTGGGATGATATTAGCTTCTAGCTATCAAGCCAATTTTAGCTGACAAGTCATTGTGGTGCAAGCACCAGGTGTTTTCATTGCTTCCCTTTCCTATCGTTATCACATCTCCCTTAAAAAAAAAATACAATGAAAACCCCTAAACATTTCCCAATTATCCTGGTATTTCCCCAGGTAGTCCCAAAGTATCTCCCTTTCTTTATGTGACTCCTGAACCTTCAAGATGACAAAGATATGCATCAAGGATGAACTGCTCTGGTACTGTATCAAGAAAGTCTTTTCATTGCACTCTTCCAAGGCTGAAAGCTAACCTACCTTCTAAGGCAAATATACATATATTTTAGGGATGCTGAGACCCTTAAACCTTGGCCTATCAAAATGCATAAGCTATTAACTAATGCAGACATCTGCTACCCCATAGGATTTCAGATCCTGGTGATTACTGTGAACCCTGAACACTTCTTTCATTATTATTATAAAAAATGTAAAAAGATTTTGTCTAGAGGAATTTTTTTTTCAATTAACTTCAATTTCAACTTGATATTGCTATATGTGACTTCAGGAAAATAATATTTCCTTCCCTTAGACAAATGTGAGAGTGTTTTTCTCTCTCAAGAGCAAGGAAGTCAAAGGCTGCAAGTGGAGTCTTTCAAAATGTCCTTGATTTCTCCATCAGAAATGTGTTTATAAAACTCATTAACCTTCGAGGGAAATAAGATGGGTGGCGCTAAATCCCTTGGAGAGAGGAGGTCTTGGCTTGCATTCTGGCTTCTTCCTCTCTATGTGACCCAGGGCAAATCACTGGCACTATCTGGATCTTAGCTTCATCTATTAAAAGGGAATCATAATACATGACCTCCTTTACAGAATGGCCCTGAGCAAAATGTTTTGTATATCTTAGAGCACTTAAAAATGGGTCACCATAAAATGGTCTTTAAAGTATTCTGAAAACACGTGAAGAAGGATTTGCTTTTATTCATTGCTTCTTCTAGTCCTAGAGATCTTCCTCAAATTGTGGGAGCCAAAATACATCCATTTAAACCTGTCTTAACATCAATATTCAAGAACATAAAGCAACTCAATCATTACTGCAGCCCTTCATTCTTCAAAACTATCCACTGAAACAAACGAAAATACCCTGTTGCAAATTTCCAGTTCTTGGACCTCACTCCAGATGGGGCCACAGAGTAAACATTTCTAAAAAAAAGATTGTT
This sequence comes from Pseudochirops corinnae, assembly GCA_028646515.1. Classification (NCBI taxonomy): domain Eukaryota; kingdom Metazoa; phylum Chordata; class Mammalia; order Diprotodontia; family Pseudocheiridae; genus Pseudochirops; species Pseudochirops corinnae. Next base: position 84,494,214 of record CM053586.1, on the reverse strand, counting down.
ACATACTTGTAGGAGAGAAGAAAAATCTTATGAATATGTAAAAAACAAAGTGATGTTTTGTAATATTTCTTTGACTCATTTCACAAAAATTTCCCCAAATTCTGTCACTGGGAACTACAAAATTCTTTAGCGGTTATTCATATCTAGAAGCCTCCTCTCTTTTTTCCTTTTGGTTTTTCTTTTTCTTTTTTCCATTTTGTACAGGTGTTTTAGTATGTGACGTGGAAATTTGTAAATTGTTTATCAACAAAAACCCCAATTCCATTTTTGGAAAGCACTAATTCAAAGCTATAAAATTCCCATATTGCACACCCAGAACTGCTGGAAGCAGAGTCAAGTACAATGTATAAATGTATAAATCACTGTATACTGTATACAATTGTATAATATATAAATCATTTTGGTCTTTGAATCCTTCCTAGCAGCCAACATGATACCTTACACTTAGCATGGGTTCAATAAATACTTGTTGAATAAATGCATAAAGACATAATTGTGCCTCAGTTTTCTCAAAAGCAATCATTCTTAATCTTTTCTTCCAAAATTGAAGATTTGTGTTATTATCTTTTAAACCTCTCAGTGTTCAAGGGTTCAAGGGTCTCAGACTTCAGGGCTACTACTTTTTTTTAAAATCATGTGGAATGATAAATAGCTCTCAAAAGGGCTTCTGAACCACTTTATCAGGCTGGTTTCACTAAGACGAGATCTGCAAGCAGGGAGATTTGGATTCAAACCAATCCATGGGAGCTAAGCTCCATTCTTAATACCCTAGCTTTCCTGAAAAGGCCAGGTGGCAGGATGTGGGACAACCAAGCCTGAAAAAGCTGGCTGACCGAGAGGTGGGACTGGAGCAGAGGTATTTAAATATCTCCCGAACTTTTCCACATCTGGAACTCAAAAAAAAAAAAAAGGCAACCCTGTCTTGCCACACAATCTTAAAATACCTGGCAGCTAAGACCTGGGGAAATGAGGTGGCTGGAACTCCCAGTGTAAACTTCTGCTGTCATTTCCAATACATCATCCTTTATTTATATTCTGCACAAGAGAGAATGCCAGATTCTACATATTTTCAGTGGCCCTTTGCAGAAAATGTGGAATTCCTGCTTCAAGTAGCGCAGCAATTTTTTTTAATCACAAAATTTTAATAGCATCTAATATCAGTTTAATTCTACGACTATTACTAACATTCTGTCCATTGCAGTTAAAGGTCTCCGAATTATCTTTAATTTATCCTAAAGGCTCAGACCTCTGGACTGATCTAGGGTACACCCTTCCTCCCCACCCCCAACCTCTCAACATCTTTGCAGCGAGCACAGGCACTCTCTCCCAGTCCTGCCTTCCTCCCTTCCCCATCCCATCACCACAAGCTGCAAGCAATCTGCTCGCTGTCAAGCAACAACGCTCGGGGTCAATGTCTGTGCCAAACTCGTGCGGCCAGACTCAAATGCCAAACCCACGACTAACAATGAATCGCGCCCGCGGTTTCGCAGTGGCCCAGGAGGCTTCGTCCTGGATCCATCTATCTCACTGGAAGGTCTGGGGGAAAGCGGAGGTTGGAAAATCAGGGTTACCTTTGAGAAGCAGGAGTGAGCGCCCAACGAAATACAAAAGTCCCAAATTAATGCACGAGAAGGCCCGGTGCAGACGTGAGGGCAGAAGCGGCGGGGTGCTCCATGGGAAGGAAGCCTGAAGCTGGCTGGCTGAATCTCACTGCAGGGCTGGGCTAGTCCTGGCCGGCCGGCCTCTGTCCCAGAGCCGAAGGCTGGCTGCTGCGGCTGCTGCCGAACTGTGACTCTCCTCCACTACCGCCGGCCTCCTCTCCCAGCTGCTCCACCCCCGCAAGCTCCTATCCTAGATCCTAGAACTTGAAGCGAGCGACTGCGCAAGTTCTCTTTTTCCTTTCTTTTAGCCGGGTAATAATATATGAGACCGGGGATTTCCAGCCAGGTCTCTGGGACTTTCCGACATGTGACTGTGACGCCCAGCGGCGGCTCTCTGTAAAGCACTCGGACTTGGGAGGGAGTGCAAAGGGCGCCCGGGGCAGGCCATGCACAGCCAGCGAGTCAGCCGGCCGCTGGCCACCAGGGGGCTCCCGGAGGATGTCGGGGGGCCGGAGTCCGCCGGGACCGAGAAATTCCTCAGCCTTCAAACCGGGGGTTGTCCCCGCGTGACTCAACCTGGGCATTTCGGAAGCGCCGACTGAACGTCATATCCATGTGGAAATCGCGGTGATGGGAATGAAGACGGTTCTTTTTTTTTCGCCGTCCTTTTTCTACAAAAAATAAAAATAAAAATCACCTACTTTGGAGAAGAAAAAAAGGTGGAGGGTGGGGGAAACATAGAAAGAAAACCCTCGATTCCGCCCACTCGCCCACCCGCTAATTACTGCCTCCTCGGGGGCGGCCGTGGGATGCTTGCTCGGGAAGGGCTCTCGATGCTCGCATTTAGCGAATGAGTAGTCCAGGAACACTCGGGGGCTGTTTGGTTAAAGAAGAGAGTCACAATCCCTGTGCCTTCTTCATCTAGGCTTTCCAGCAATCTGTCCTCGTAGCCACACCCCCAGGAGGCATACCAGGTCCGAGATGCTGAGAAGTTCTCCCAGATTTCAACCCTGCTAACTTGTGGGTATTCCGGCCCTGGGGGGAAAAAAAGGGGGATTAGGGCGTCTACAGCATCTCTTTCTCCCTCCTTTTCATTAAACCCCAATCCGTATTTCTGGACTGTCACACCAGGTAATCGAAGTGCCTCATTGTGACCCCCCTACCCCTACCCAACAGCACCCCATTCTTTCAAACCTTTTTTGACCTCCAAGTAGCCCTGTGTCATCTTCCTTAGAAAACCCCCAGCTAGTGACTGATAAATTTATTGGTGATAGAGACAGGGACTATGTTATGACTGATGTAGGGAACTGCCGAAGGAGGAAACTCCATCTACCAATGCAGGTTGGCACCTTCTCTGCAATTTGTAATCTGAAAGAGTTCCCTAGAGCATTGAGTGATTTGGCCAAGCTCAAGCAGCCAAACTTGTGCCAGAGGCAAGATTAGGCCCAGGCTTTTTCTAGTATCATCACCAATACCACCACCACCACCATCATCATCACCACCACCATAATTATAGGCAGAATAGTTCAGAAGCCCGCAAGATTTAGGTTTAAATACTGCCTAAGGCACATATTGAGCATGAATCAGGTCAAGTCATTTAACCTGGAGGCAAAGTTGAAGAGAAGGTATTAGCTGCATTGGCAAAGGGAATTTTTCACCAGGAAGGTGCAATCAGAGATTCAGTATCTCTCATAATTGTTATTATTATTGGTAGTTGTTGTGTTTGTCCTTTGTTTTGAAAAAGGACCGTGACTTCAGGAAAATGATGACATGTCTTGCAATTGACTTGAATTTGAGTGAGGGAAGACTGGGCAAGGTCACCAGCCTCACTTTATTATCAGAACTATCAGAGAGGGCCCAGGATGCATTGGGAGACCCTGCCCCTTGAAGGCTAAGGTCTTTCAAAGTGAGAACTTTGAGTGAGGTAGCACCCATTCAGTGAATAGGCGTCTTTAAGAAGTTAATCAAGGGGAGGTCCCTTTAATCAAAAAAGAAAAAAAAAATCAAACTGGGAGGGGAAGACCTTTAGGGTTCCTGGTCAAAAGAGAAACAGTTACTATAATATAGGTCCCTGCCTTCCTAGCACGGAGTGAACGTAAATATTGGTAGCAGTAATAATAACAATAGCTTATATTTATGTAGAAACCACAAAACACTTTCAAGCATCAATCAATCAGTATTATTTTTTTATTGAAAAAGCTGTCAAGATTTATTCTCATCTTGAAAATCATCAATGGAGGCCTCTGTTGGACATTTTTACGCTAAAGACTTTTCTCCCAGGCATTATTATTCAAAGATATGCCCTTTATTGTGCAAAGCTCACATTTTAAAGAATATCAACCCATAACATTTATTGAGTACTGACTATGTACATAACAATGGAATATATTTCTGGTCTGTACCATTTACTTTGGCACATAAGTATACATGACAGTAAATTGTTAGCTACGTCATAAGAGTTGGACTTATTTCTCCCAAATGATTGTAAATTCCTCGAGAAAATGAGATTAGATGGTTTCTAAAATCCCTTTCAGCCCTCAATCCATGTCAACTAATATTTATTAAGTGGTTCTGATGTACCAAGCACTATGCTAAGCACAGCAGATACAAAAAAAAAGCAAAAGACTGTCCCTGCTTTCAAAGAGTTTATAATCTAACAGGGGAGACAACATGCACACAAATATATACAAAGCTATGTACAAGATAAATAGGAAATAACTAAGAAATGGAAGGCACTAGAACTAAGAGGAATTGGGAAAGATTTCCTGTAAAAATGGGATTTTAGTTTGAACTTAAAGGAAGCCAGGGAAGTCAGTGGGTAGAACTGAAGAGGGAGAGCATTCCAGGCACTGATGACAGCCAGAGAAAATACTCCAATCAAGAGATGGTGTGTCTTGTTCTTGGAACAGCCAGGAGGCCAGTGTCACTGGATCAAAGTGTATCCAATGGGGAGTGAGTGGAAGAAGACTAAAACAGTAGAAAACGGTGAATTTATGAAGGATTTTTTATGCCCAGAACAGCATTTTGATTTTGATCTTGGGGGTGATAGGGAGCCAATGATGTTTATAGAGTAGGAAAGTGTTGGACCTTCACTTTAGAAAAATCACTTTGGTGACCGAATAGAGGATGGATAGGAGTGGAGAGAGCTTTGAGGCAGACAGACCCACCAGCAGGCAGGCTATTGCATAATTCAGGCATGAAGGGATAATGGCCTTCACTAGAGTGGTGGCAGTGCCAGTGAGAGAGGGTATATGCCACTGATGCTGCAAAGTTAAAATCGAAAGACTTTGTTAACAGATTGGATATAGCAAATGAGAGATAGTGAGGAATCCATGATAACTTCTAGATTGGAAGGATTGTGTTGCTCTTTCTACAGTAATAGGGAAGGTAGGAGAGGGGGACAGTTTAAGGGGAAAGATAATGATTTCTGTTTTGGACATGTTAGCTTAAAATGTATATAGGACATCTAGTTTGAAATGTCTGAAAGGCATTTGGAGATGGGAAATTGAAGGTCAGCAGAGAGTTTGGGACAGGATAGGTAGATTTTAGAATCATTATCATGAAGATAGTAATTAAATCCATTGGACCAGATGAGATCACCAAGTATAGTAGTATAGAGGGAGAAGAGAAGAGTACAAGGATGAAACCTGGAGCAACACCTCGGCTATACCTGTAGTTAGAAGTCATGATCTGGATGAAGATTCAGCACAGGAGACTGAGAAGGAGCAATCATATAGGTAAGAGGAGAACCAGGAGAAACCAATATTCTAAAAACCTTGAGAGAGGAGAAAATTAAGAAGGGAGTGATCAACATTTTCAAAGACTGCAGAGAGATCGAGGAAAATGAGGATCGGGAAAAGGCCATTAGATTTGGCAATGAAGAGATCATTGGTAACTTTGGAGAGAGCACTTTAGGGGGAATGATAAGGTCAGAAACTAGGTTTCAAGCAGTTAAAAAGAGAATAAGAACAGAGAAAGGTAGTTAGATAGAGGTTGATCAAATCAGGGTGATTGTTGTTCTTGAGGATGGGGAAGACATGGGCGTATTTGTCGGCCATAGGGAATAAGCCTATAAACAGGGAGAGATTAAAAATAAGTGATAGAGTGGGGAAGACAGAGAGGGAAGTCTGTCAGAGGAGATGGGAAGCAATGGAATTGATTAAACAGGTAAAGGAGTTACCCTTGGTAAGGAGTAAGGCCACTTCATTATGTGAGAAAGAAGTGAAGTAGGGATAGGTGCAGAAATCATTTGAATGTAGGAGATGAGGAAGAGGGAAGAAGAAGTTTATGGCAAAAATGGCCTCAATATTTCTTTCCTGTAAAATATGAGGTCAGGAACTTACCCGAGAAGTTGAGGGGAGTCCAAATTAGGGGTGGTTTGAAGAGGGATGGAAAAGTTTGGAAGAATCAATAAGAGAGTGGGATAGTGAATCAATAAGGGGAATATAGTAGGATTGCTTAGCAGCGGTGAAGGCCTACTTGAAGCTGTGTAACATAAATTTGTAGTGGACCCAATCATAACAGTTGAGTGATTTTTCTTTCCACCTTTGTTTAACTGCACATGTGTAGGAGTGAAGGCATTGAATGGTGAGAGTGATCCAAGACTAAAGCATGGCAGGTGAGTAAGTCGGTGTCTACAGACACTAGCTATCAGGATTTTGATTAGGCAGTAGATATGAATATCACAAATCTCAAAGGGAAAAGAGGAAGAGAACTAGGGAAATAATCTGGAAGTGGCAGAGGGGGGCAAGGAGTGTTCAAATTCCCCTACCTTGGCCATTGATCCAAGGAGAATGAGTGAAGGTGTAGCCAATACTGGAATGATTTTATCAGGTACAGGCTGCCTGAATGTAGGAATACCTGATTTCAGACCCTACCTCTGATTCTTACTGTCTGACCATGGGTAAGTCATCTTGCTTCTTATAACCTCAGCTTCCTCACTTGTAAAATGTATACAAATAAGATCTGTCCCACTTCACAGTTAGGATGAGGGTCAAAGGAGGTAATGCTTGCAAACCTTAAAGCTGTGTATGAGTACCCTATTTTTTATCTTTATAATTGTCCCCATTTTACAGAAACAGACTCAGAGGAACTTACTCTACCCTTACACCACCCCCCACCCAGAGGAATTATTGAGTTAATAATTGGCTTAATTTGTTGTGCCTACCAATTTACATTTTCATTTTAACTCCAGTATCTCTGCAGAATATTGGAATTTGGGTGGTGTGAGTTCTTTGGAAAGGAGGGGTAGGACTGTAGTGCCTGTCAAATCATATCATGTATGTAGATGCTTCTCTGCATTTTGGCTCAACTATGGTTCCTACTGTCTCAGTGCTCTTTCTGTTCACAAGGGACCTGAAAGGCCTTGCAAATTAGAACTGTTTGCTTTTGGAAGATGTAATGTTAATGAGAGTTGAAGATCTTCCCTGCCCATTAATAGGCCTCACATGGAGCCCAACAGGAGAAGCTTGATTAGGGGAGGCTTATTTTTCCAGAAAGGCCCGCACCTTTTGTTACTTTGTAATTAGGCAGTGGGTCACAAGGGTTATGATGCCCTCTGATCCTGCAGAAGTATATACTCTGAGCATTTATTTTGCTTTGGGGTTCACTCATGGGAAGAGTGTTCAAGCAACATAGCCAGATGAGACTCTGGGCAGCCATTAAGGAGCCCTCAAGCTTTGAAAACCCAGATGTCGGTGCTTCTCTTTCTGGTAACTATGTATGTGTATAATGGTCAGATAGTTGGATCTGCTCGTTGATCTGTGATGTATGTATTATTTGGTCAGATGGTTAGAAGCCCTGTCTGTTGGTCTTTGTGATATTTTTCTGCTTGTACTTTCTGTTTACATTTTCCCTGATTGTTGACCCCTTCTGAATCGCTTTCCTTTAGAAAAACAGATCAAAGAACCCATGCTAGCAGCCCTCCTGTGTGCTTGTGTTATTGGTCTTCCACCCCCACAGCAGCTGCAAATAGCATTGCTGTTATAGAAGAGGAGACTGGAGGAAAATTGTAGTTAAAGAAAATGTTTAAGATATACTGTGAATAGGTAGAAATAGAGATAGGATTCAGTGTTAAAACTCTCCCTTATTTATCAACAATATTGCTGCTGTTTCTTCTCACTGTTGGCTGGGTAAGTCTAATGAGGGAGTATAGTGAATGGATTTGGAATGAAAGGATGTAGGCTTTAATCTTGGCTTTGCTTTCCTATTACCTGTGAGACCAAAAACAAGGCACTCTCTGGGTCTCAGTTTCCTTCCTTGTAAAATAAGGAGGCTAGAAAAGAGGGTCTCTAAGATCTTCTAGCTCTAAATAATATGAAACCTATGGATTTTGAACTGGCCAAGAGCAAGGTATGTTTATCTTTATATTCTATATTATCTTCTGGTACTCTATCTCAGGAATGTTTTAAATTGTTTTGAAGTAATGGGGGGAACTTAAAAGAGATCTTTGTGCATGTTGACAAATATTTGTGTGTTGTTTTCCCCACGTAGCAGGTAAGCTCCCTGAGATTGGGGAATTGTCTTCATTTTTTTTTCTGTTTGTATTCTTCAGGCTTAGCACAGTGCTTGGCACATAACCCTTAAATATTTTCATTCATTCATTCTCTATTCCTTTTTTGAGTTTAAAAATTTATTTTAAACTTAAATACAAAATAAGAAAAGAAAAAAAACACTGTCATGTACAAAGGAGAACATAAGACAGGATTCAATATAAAGCAATCCATTTCCATTTCAAGAAAACATATAAGATAAATACTACACATTATTTCCAAAGTGTCCGTCTTTGCTTCCTTGCAGGTTTTCTCTTGTCCTCTGCTGTGCACTTTTTGCTTTAATTTTTTCCCCTTCCTCGCCACCCCAGGGTACAATGAAGCTTGGATATGTGTGTGTGTATACGTGTGTGTGTGTGTATATATACACATATACACATATGTATACATATATACACATATACGATATGTAGATAGGTATACACATGTATACACATATACATATATATATCCATAAACATACACATATATACTCCGATACATATATGTAATTATGCTTATTTCCACTTGTCATCTGTTTCTCTGTGGGTAGATAGCATCTTCCTTCACAAGTCCAAGTCTTTGCATATTTTTCTAAATCTACCAGCTCATCATTTCCTACACCACAACAATATTTTAACCCAATCATACTTTACCTGGGAGATTGTCTATGAGAGTTTTTCCCCCCAATTTTTCTGTATTCTTTCTATTCTTGGCTATATTCGTTTTATTTATATGGGAAAATTTTAATTTAAAATATTCAAAATTATCAACTTCAACACTGCTCTCATCTCATAATAAAGTTTAAGGTCTAATACTATTGAATCTAGTTCCTTCACATCTGGTGAGTGGTTTTCTTGACGTTCCTGACCCTCTTCTCTTCCAAATGAACCCTCTTATTATTTTTTTTTTCTGACTCAGGTAATTTTTTAGTAATTTAATTGGGATGGCATTGCATAATGGGTAAAATTGTCATTTTAAAAATTATATTAGCTTTATCTACCCTTGCACAACAAATATTACTTCAATTATTTAGCTCTAACTTTGTTTGTATAAAAGGTTATTTGGTATTTATGTTCATATAGTTCCTGTGTCTGTTCATTCTCTATTTCTAAGGTTAGTCATACTACAGTACTCCCTTCTGTACCCCACCCTGAACAAAAAAATACAGAACAGAAAGACATTTAGTTAGCCAAATATTTAAGTACTGCCAGTGTACTCACTCACTGTGACCCCCTTGGCACAAAGCCTATCTGAATTTTAACCCCCAGACAACTCTCACCTTGAACAATTTTAAACAAGAATTTCTACATTCTGCTATATCTTGCTCTTATGATAACTTGCTGGTAGATTTAATGAATTCTCTAAGCCTCAAAAAATTTCTGCTGTCTTTTCTATCCCATCCTTTGCTTCTAGGTTTAGAGACATGCAGAGTGAGAAAAAGGGGAAATGGTCTCTGAAAAGGGCAAACCTGAAAAGTAGTGCTCTCCTATGCTGTGTCCAACCTTCCCAGTCCAGAGGATGAGAGTCAGATTGACATCAGGGGTACAGTTTAAACCTTTTGATACATAGTATTTCATCTTCCTGTTCCATGCCTTTGCATAGACTATCCGGAATTCTTGCAATATACTTCCTTCTCTTAGAATTCCTATCTTCCTTCAAGTAAAACTCCTATGCTACCTTTTATGGGAAGCCTTTTTTTGGTTCTTGGCTTTTACTTAAGTGTTTAAATGTTTTAATCTTTTGATAGAACGGAAGCATTTTGAGGACAGGGTTTTGTTTTTTGTTTTTTCATTTTTTCCTTTGGATTCCTAGTGCTCAGAACAATTCTTTTCACATAATACTTGTTGCTTAAAAAACTTGTTAATTTGAATTAAAGACCTTTTCTTTGCCTTCCATCCTTAAATCTAGGGCCCTACTTGGCTTTAAACTTTGCCCTTTCCCATTTCGTGTGTGTGTGTGTGCTTACAGCATTGGCAAATACTAGGGGGAAACAGAAGAGGGGTTAGGAGAGTGGGAAAAAGATGAATAGAGAGGACTCATGGGAAAGAAAAAGATGAAATTTAGGGAGATTTGTGGAACAAAGTGAAACTTAGGAGGTATGTAACCCAAGAGATGGCTTTGCCAGGTAGTCCAGGATCCTAACATTGACCTGTCAGAGTGGAAAGAAACCTGGAGGTGAGGGGGAAAGAATAGAATGCCTGTTGTATTGGTATCTGGTGGATACTGAGGAGGGTATTCTGTTTATTAGAGGCATGTGGAGTATTATTTCAAAGTACTCTTTTTGGGGAAAAGAAGAGAAAAGTGCTCCTTTGGGGAAGTTCCTGGTTGCAAAGTCCTTCACTGAGTAAAGAAGAAATCAGGATTCTGATCAGTTACCACCCCAAGCTTAAAGGTAATGATCTCATCTAGCCATTTTTATTGTAACAGTGCCCGCAGCAGCAGGTATACAGCGTATGTGTTTACAGCATATACTGAAACACAAATCTAGTGGGTCATTCCCAGAGGAAGGGAGAGAACCTCCGAAAATAGCTGTCTGGATAGGCTGATGTGAAAAATGAACCCGAGGGCATGTCTGTCCCAACATAAACAGTGTTAGTGGAACCCCAGATCTTATCTAAGACATTATCAATGTCTTATGACAGTTTGGGAGATACTATGACATTTGAAATTATGTTAACTAAACTCATATGATAAGAACTAGCATGTATATTTAATTTTAAAATTTGCAAAGGGTTTTTAGATACATTATTAATTTTATCTTCACAAGAGCCCCATGAAGTAGGTGCTATTATTACCTCCATTTTACAGATGAGGAAATTGACGCTGACCAAGGTTAAGCAAGCTAACAATATGCTATGCATTGAAATAAATGTATTTAAATGTAAATAGTTATTAAGCAAGTTTAGTGGGTTACATTGGTATTCAATATTTATATATATATTTTCTTTTTTTTTTTTTTTGGAGGAGGGAAGGTAGGACATTTGGAGTTAAGTGACTTGCCCAAGGTCACATGGCTAGTAAGTGTTAAATGTCTGAAGTCAAATTTGAACTTAGGTCCTCCTGACTCCAGGGCCAGTGCTCTATTCACTGCTCCACCTGGCTGCCCCTCAATATATTTTTTAAAAATAAAAATTGTTAAAAATAATTTTAACTCCTTATATACAGTGATCATTGATTTAGACCTAAAAGGATATTTCAGATTTGTGAAATCTGAGACCCAAGTTCAAATGCCTTGCCCCAAGTCTCACAGGTAATAAGCAGCATTATCAGGATCCAAACCCAGGCCACTTTATTAGAAATGCATTATTTCTATTCTTCCATAATGCATTAATTTCATGTTGTGATCAGTTATATGATGAGATGGTGATGATACATTAACAGGTTTTGTTATATTGTGGAATTGACAATTTCTATCCATTCTGAAACCTGAAGATGCACAAATTTATCCTACCTAGTACTATGAGCTCTCATGAAATGTTAGTTTTGAGTTTTGAATCCATTTTTGAGATCATTTCCTAAATAATAACTTCATGACTATTTTAGACTCTTTGGAAACAAGTTTAAAATAAATTAACCTTTAGATTTAACAGCTCAAGGGAAATCATATATGAAGACAAGTTCTATAGAAGATAAAGCTGTGTAGAGGGAGCTAGGTGATCCAGTGGTTAGTGTTAGACTTAGCATCAAGGAGACCTGAATTTAAATCCTAACTTAGGCACTCACTAGCTACTAGTTACTCTGAGCAACTCACTTTATCCTCTGATTCCTTATCTGCAAAATGTGAGTAATAATAGTACCTACTTTCCAAGATTGTTTTGAGGATAAAATAACATATATCTGTAAAATGCTTCACAAACCTTAAAGCACATTATATGAATAGTAGTTATTGTTATATTGTGACTTTTCAGTTCACTTACCCAAATCCCCCATCAGGATCCCTTATCTATTCATTTTCATTCATTTTCCTCTTATATGTGTTCTCCTGGTTATGTTTTTCTCCTCCATTTTACATTATTTAAGGTCATGGATTTTGAGCTAAAGGGACCCTTTGAGGCCATCTAGTCTAATCCCTCCATTTTTAAAAATTTATTTATTTATTTTCTTGTTTACATCATTCATTTCCATGAAATTTTGAATTACAAAATTTTCCCCATCTTTCCCCTGGCCACCACCCCAAAACAGCCCTATCCCACTGTATAACCCCTCCCCCAATCTGCTCTCTATCCTCTCCCATCACCGCTCTGAATTTCCAGTAGGGCAAGATGGATCTCCCTACTCTAGTGCCTGTATATCTTAATTCCCAGTTGCATGTAGTTAATAATAATAATAATATATATATATTTTTAACATTTGATTATAGAACTTTAAATTCTAGATTCTTTCCCTTCCT
>CM053586.1:84463215-84481190 GCA_028646515.1 Pseudochirops corinnae | reverse complement strand
CCTACCGAAAAGTGACATAGGAGAGAATAGACTGGGGGAGGGGCGACACACTGGGATGGATGGCTGTTTTGGGGTGGTGGGTAGGGGAAAGAAGGGGAGAGAATATGTAACTCAAAATCTTGTGGAAATGAATGATGCAAACTAAAATAAAATTTAAAAAATAAAAATAAAATAAACATTCAATTTTTGTAATGGAAAAAAAAATAATTGTTGATTGACTACTGATTGACTGAGTTTGGAGACGCCAAAAGAACATCCATGTAGAAATATAGAGCAGAAAATTAAGAATATAAGGGGTAGAATTCTAGGGAGAGGCATGGGACTAATAATTGAAATAATAATTGAAACCTTAAAGTCAATGGAAAGCAGAAAGTATAAAGAGAGAACAGAAGAGGCCTACGAAAAGAGAATAAAACACTATATAGGTTTATCTTGGTCTGGCCCAGATTTTTAGTCTCAGAAGAAAGTTATTCTAACTCAGAGACTCAGAAGATGATACGATACAATACAATGCAATGCAATACAATCCTAAGGAAGATAATATAATTATTGCCTGAAGTAATCAGAGATTGGTTTGAATGAAAGATTGCCTTTCCTGGATTTGCCCCGAACTATCTAGATTCTTAGGTATCTCCCCAAGTTATGGGAATCTGCACCAGGTAGCCATTTTGGGGGGGTAAACATTCCTAAGAGGATATCTTGTACCTACCTTATTATTGGGTTAGAACTGGAGCAACTTTTGGGGAAAATGGGTACAAAATCCTTCAGGAGGAGGTAGCATCAATAATAATATAGGACAATTTGGATGGAACAAATGAAAGAATTAAGAGAAAAAAATGAATTTTTAAAAATAAGAATTAAAATCTAGGGTGATTTTCTCCCCTCTACTTCTGCTGACCCAAGAAAACTGAGTGTCCTATCACTTTTTATCTTGTATTATATACTGCTTAAAAGCAGTTATTTAGATTGTGAGAAACCTCTTAAACTAAGAAGGTATATTCCACAAGCCAAAAAATGATCTGTGTATCACACTGATTTTCATAAGCAAAACAAGCAATTACTTCTGGATGATAAAGACCCTTTTTGTTTATTAGCTCTAAACTTAAAAGCAATTTTTAAAATTGCATGCAATTAAAAGGGGAAAAAAAGCACAACTCCCCTGAGACTAGAGAAGAAGAGTGAGGCTGTAGGTGTTTGGGAACATAGCCAAGATATTCGGTGCAGCTGTAGGGTCTATATTACAGAACTGTGTCCTTCACTCCTGTGACAATTAGCTTAAAAATTTTGAGTGTTTCGTATATCAAGTGTTTTGTAAACACTTGACCTTGAATCCAAGTGGTAGAAGGAAGTATGGTAAACCTCCATTAAAAAAAAATCTTGATCAGAAAGAAGAAGCAGTTCAGTGGCAACGTCACTTGCCTCTACTCTTTGGAAAATCAGAAATAGTAACTGGACTTTGCCATGTGGATTATTTTTTTATAATTAAATGGTACCTCACAGGCAATGCAGAACCTAGGAGTGATGCCACAGAGAAATTTTTTTTATATTGATGAGGCAACGAGACCGGGTTCCCAAGTGAGGAATAGGAACCAGAGCTTATCAGTTCACTGAAATAAGAGGGTTTCTGTGAAGTTTTTCTTTTCCTTTTTCCCTTTAGGGGTATTCTTCTCACCATAGTGATACCTAGGAAAGACTTGGAGAGAAAAACTGGAACTACCAATTTTATGTAGCTTCTTGGGAATTTTTTTAAAAGTGTGGTGCCAGGTGCCTTCTATTACATTTTTTTAACAAGTTGATACATGGGGAGGCTAGGTGGTGCAGTGAATAAAGCACTGGCCCTGGAGTCAGGAGGATCTGAATTGAAATCTGGCCTCACACATTTAATACTTACTAGCCATGTGACCTTGGGCAAGTCACTTAACCCCAATTGCCCTGCCTTCCCCCTTCAAAAAAAAATCAATTGATATAATGATAATAATTGAAATATGCACTAATATCTCTTTTCCCAGTTACTGTTCCTAAATTTGTAGACAGCAGCCCCCACTCCTTACCATTCAATATTTTGCTCTGGCTTTGTCTTTATCAACAGTTTAGGGACCAAGAGTTGGTTTCACAAAATAGTCAGAAAGAATGGTAATGCATGGAGCCAAATCTTTTATTTTTGTGTGTATAACTGAAATAAGGTGAAGCTCGGGGTCTGAAAAGAAACACTGGAGGATGAGAGAAATGGGACATCTAGGAATCAGACTTTGGAACAAATGATGCAACCAGGTGTCAATCACTATAGCTATGAGGGTTGGGCCTGAAATCAGAAAGACCCGAGTTCAAATCTAGCCTCAGACACTTATTAGCTGTGTGATCTTAGGCAAGCCATGTAACCTCTCTTTACCTCAATTTCCTTAGCCGTAAGGTAGGGGTAATAATAGTGCCTACCTCTTAGGGCTGATAATATTTGTAGAGCACTTAGCAAAGTTCTTTCCCTAATAAGACAACCAGGTGTCAGTTGCTAGAGAGATCAGTTGCCAGACCCTCCATTGTGACGTTCTTTAGGCCATAGCAAGAAAAGCAAAGGAGGTGTAGGGTAGGTGATGGTCTTTTAAAGAGATCTTCCTCAGATATAGAACACTCAGCTATACCAATCTCAGCATTTGTACTAGTTAATATGAGGAATTTGGGGGACCCAATCACTTTCAGACTAGGGCAGCTCGTTTAAGCAGCTGATGGTCTTGGGTTTTAAAGGGGAGGAGTGAATTCTCACTGAGGTCCCAGGGTTTGGTTTCCCATCTTTGATGTCATCAGCAAGGGGACCGAGATATTGACCGATGGATCAAATAAAGAGTAGAGACCCATGGTACAGAAGTTTCTAGAAAATCACAGGGTAGAAGCATCAGGACAAAATAGTGGTATGCTTAGCAAGATAGTTTGACGTGGATGAGCCTTCGGCATTTCAGAGACACACTTAAGCTCCAGGCTTTTTGAATGGTCACATGTCTCAGCTCTCATTTTATGTTGCCTTGAGACCTATACTTTACTGTCTTTCCCTACTCATTTCATGATTTTTACTGATATCAGAAAAGACAAGGTATCAACTCATGCACAGTTAGAGCACATCACACATATCCCCAGGATTTCATCCTTTTAACAATTCACTTGAATACACAATTTCCAGAAACAATAGTGTTATGTCTAGAATAAGGGAATTTCAATTGAACCTGTATTTTGGTTAAGAGGATAGAAACTAAACCTAAGCTTTGAATATCTGATCCTTTCATGGGCATAGATCTCCCTGGGATTTCAATAAAGCACTGGTTGTGTAAGGAACAACAACAACAAAAATTTGATGTAGTCAAGTACCATATAACATCACAGACTGCACCACCCTTCCATGGCTTTCTATAAAATCTCCATTAAGGCATTAACAGTAAAACCTGCACCTTCGTTGTTTGGCCAATAAACCATTTATAATGTTGTTCCAGTGTAATTAACTGTCCTCTGTAAAATTATTTCACCTAAATCATGTTTTCTCTGAACCAATTAATAGCAGATGAGTATATATATACAAAATTATCAGAAAACTGGGAAGAGCATTTCTAGATTTCCTTTTTTTGTGGTATTCCTTTTTTGCATATAGTATTTTATTACATCTAATTTGAAAATAATTACATGTAAAGATAGTTTTCAACATCCATTTTTTATAAGATTTTGAGCTCCAAATTTCTTTCTCTCTTTCGCATCCCTCTTCCAAAGATGGCAAGCAATCTGATATAGCTTATACGTGTGCAATCATGTTAAACACATTTCCACATTAGCCATGTTGTGAAAGAAAAAAACAAAAGGGAAAGAACAAAAAAGGTGAAAATAGTATGCTTCAATTTGCATTCAGACTTCATAATTCTTTCTCTGGATGTGGGTAACATTCTCTGTCATGAGTCTTTTGGAACTGTCTTAGATCATTGTATTGCCGAGAAGAGCTAAGTCTATCATAGTTGGTCATCACACAGTGTTGCTGTTACTGTGTATAATGTTCTCTGGGTTCTGCTCACTTCATTCAGCATCAGTTCATGTAAGTTGTTCCAGGTTTTTCTGAAACCTGACTGCTCATCATTTCTTATAGGACAATAGTATTCCAGTACGTTTATATACTACACCTTGTTCAGTCATTCTGTAATTGATGGGCATTCCCTCAATTTCCAACTCTTTACCACCATAAAAACAGTTGCTGTAAATACTGTTGTACATGTAAGTTCTCCCCCACCCGCTCACACACTTTTTTTTTGTCTCTTTGGGATACAGACCTAGTAGTGGTATTTTTGGATGAAAGAATATGCACAGGTTGATTGTCCTCTGGGCATAGTTTGAGATTGCTTTCCAGAATGCTTATATCAATTCACAACTCCACCAACAATGCATTAGTGTCCCAATTTCCCCACATCTCTAACATGTATCATTTTCCTTTTCTGTCATATTAGCCAATCTGATAGGAGTGAGGTTGTACCTCAGAGCTGTTTTAATTTGCATTTCTCTAATCAGTATTGATTTAGATAATTTTTTTTTCATATGACTATATAATTTCTTCATCTGAGAACCTTCTGTTCATGTAGTTTGACCATTTTTTCAATTGGGAAATGACATATAATTTTATAAATTTGACTCAATTCTCTAGATATTTGAGCATTTCTAGATTTTCAAAGGTGGAGGTGTTAAATTGAACAGAACAGTTTTTTTTTAAAATACTTTAAAAATTAATGTCTTTGTCTTTACATCAGTCATTTCCCAGCCTTCTCTGGATTCAACCCTCTCTTATAACAAAGAAAAAGAAAGGCTATCTAAGGTATTCAGTACAGAAACAATGTCTTAAAATAGAAACAATAACATTCTGGCCTCCTAGTCCCCCATCTCTATGGCCTGAGAGAACAATATGTTTTGTTATCTTTTCTCAGGTACTTTCATTATCCTCTCACCCCCACCATTGCTCAGAGTTCAATTTCCTTTTTAGTGATCTTTTCATTCACATTGTTGGAATTGTATTATGGCTATTATGGCTCTGATTACTTCACTCTGCATTTATTCATACAAATCCTCTCATGTCCTCTAAAATTCTTCACATATGTATCACTTCTTAGGGAACAATAATATTCCCTAATTTCTTAGAGAAATAATATTCCATTACAATCATGTACCACAAGTTATTTTAGTCATTCCCTAATTGTTGGACACCTATTTTTTCATTAATTCTTTGCTGTGACAAATTTTCAATTTGGTAAACACTTATTAAACTATGTTCCTATGCACTACTATGTGGCAGGCACTGTACTAAACTCTGGGAATACAAAAGATACAAAAAGAATTTAAAAAATCAGTCCCTACCCTCAAATAGCTTATACTTTAATGTGGGAGACCGCATACAAATAAATATAGACAAAGTAAGCTACATACAGAATAAACAGGAAATAATTAAAAGAGAAAAAACAGTAGAATTAAGAGGAATTAAGACATAATTTCAGATTGCTATCCAAAATGGTAGGATCAGTTCACAAGTCTACCAACAATGAATTAGTGTTCCAATTTTTCCACATCCCATCCAACACTTGTCGATTTCCCCTTCAATCATTTTAGCCTGTGTGATAGGTGTAAAATGCTATCTCAAGGACATTTTAATTTGATAACTTTGTTATATATTTAAAAGGAATAGCAAGTTGTATGTAATAGATTTGCAGTTTCATGTGCAGTCATCTTTTTTTATTACACTAGGTTATGGAAATACTTGTTTTATTCCACAAATTAAAAATAAAATAAATAAAAGAGAAGTTAGGGGAAACTTCTTGTAGAAAGTGAGATTTTAGTTGAGACTTAAAGAAATCCAGGGGGGTCAGGAGTCAGAGCAGAGAGGGGATAATGGTCCAGGCATAAGGGACAGTCAGAGAAAATGACCAGTGACGAGAGATGGAGTGTCTTATTAGTGGAACAGTCAGGGAGCCAGTGTCACTGGATCAAAGAGAATGTGTTTGGGAGTAAGGTATAAGAAGACTAGAAAGGTAGAAGGGGACTAAACTGTGAAGGCTTTGAATGCTAAACAGAGAATTTTGTATTTGTTCCTAGAGGAACTCACTGGAGCTTGAGTTTATTGCTATGAATATTTTGGTATATATTTAAATCTTGTTTGTTTCTTTAACTTTCTTGGGATTTATCTTCAGTAATGGGATTGCTGCTCCAAAGGTATGGAAAGTTTAGTCACTTTTCTTGGATAATTACAAATTAAGATACAAGACAATTGAATCACTTTATAGTTCTATCAACAGTGCATCAGTGTGCCTGCTTACCCACAGTCTCTCCAACAGTGACTATCAGGCACTTGATTTAAAACAAAAAAAAGAACCATTTTGAATGCTGATTCCCTTAGTTTTGCACCTACACCCAATATGGCAGCTGCTTTTGTCCATACTTATTTATGATAATAGTCTTGCAGCTATCTGAAGTACATACAAAGATCTCTTATTAGATAGTGGTGGAAGGGTCTGGGGTTTAAGAAATCTCCTTATAGCACTAGGCAGCAAGAATCTTTTCATTAGCATAACTTCACAGTTTCACCACAGTGGTTTGCTAATCTTCAAAATGGCTAAGCTGAATTAAGGAAGCAGTTAATAAGTTACTGGAAATGGAGCAGTTAAGATTGTTATCAAGTTCATATCTGCTCCATTCCTCATTACAAAGCACATATAATAGCCAAAAATGGTCTTGGGGAGTGATATGCAAAGACTGAAATCAGAATAATTCAGAAAAACCTCTGCAGTGACAGACTGAAGTCGCCTTATTTGAATGAAATTCGTACGTTAAAAATAAGGACGCCGAAACCCAAGTATTGCTATACCATCGTCACCATTTTTCATCCTTGGTCACTGTGCTTTACATAACATGTATTTCTTTAAATAAATCCACCCCTTCATTCCTCATATAGCAATGTAGTCCTTGGTCAGATTGATTTTTGATGGGAAAATTTGGTTATGTGACCAGTAGCATGAGAATCTCAGCTCATCTAGGCACTATTTCTACGTGAATATGTTCATGGGCAATTTGTGTGTGTGTGTGTGTGTGTGTGTGTGTATGGTTGTATTGTCTGAGTATGTGTATGTGTAGGTATATGTATGTGTATATATGTGTGCATATACCCAAGCACATATATATATATGCATATACTCTGCATATATGTGTATGTGCATATATAAACAGATGTCTGTATGTGTGTATATATACATGTATGTATGTGTATAGATATATGTACAAGTGTATATATTTGTATACACACATATATACATACATACATATATATATATATATTCTGCTTTTATTCATTCCAGAGATACTTTGATTTATGGATGATTCAAGCCTGAGGTCTTCAACTTTTCTATAAGAAAAAAATTACCTTTCATTTCCCTGAAGGTTTATAATCCTAGCAGGAAAACCAATAAAGTCCCTGAGCCAAGCAAAGAGTGGATGCCTGCTGCCTGCTCTGTTCTCTTCCCCAGAGGCAGGCCAGCTAAAAGTAGGAGAGGATTTCATGGCACAGAAAAGGATGGGTGGGGAACACTGCAACAATCGTGGGGGATCCCTCAGACTTTGGGTTTTTAAATCTCTCAGTGGAGCCCAACTTCCTCATTGGAGACTTCTGCCCGTGGCCCTTTTCTACTTCCCTTCCTGTTCTTCCCCTTTGTGTCTGATTGCTTTCTCAGCTGGTTATTTATCTATAAGGGTAAGCAGGGGAATGAAATTGATGAAATTCAAAATTAGTCAAGTGTGCTATTTCTGGGTAGCTATAGCAACTGGGTTAGAAAAGAGGTATCAGGGTGACCATTGTGTTTAGGCAATGTGGAATGGGAGAGGGATGGGTCTGGGAGAAGTGGGGAGCTACTGGGGTACCATGCTGAATGACTTCAAGTGTTAGACAAGGTGGGGGTGGGTACTGTGCTGAGAAACCAGCACCCTGGGAATTGTGTTCACCAGGAAATGGCCTTTATGTAAGGAAGAAAAACACAGCCTGATGTCCCCACCCTTCTCCTGCACCTGTTCCTAGTTATTTCCCTGGGAGATACAACAGGACAGATGAAGTATATATGCTGCTGTGCAAATGGGAAGTTAACTAGAATTTCAATGACATATTTCTATGAATACTTGTTAAGTGCCTGCTGTATATAAGGTAATGTGTATGCTAGATGCTGCAGATCCAATGGTAAAAAATGATTCAGTCTCTGTGCTCAAGGAATTTACAGTCTAGTAGATGGAATAAGATATACAAATACTTAAAATACAGTTAAATTACAATTAACAACATAGGAAGAATCAAACCAAAGTACTTATAATATGGACATTATTGATTTATAAACAAGTAGGGGTTTTAAAAAAACATTATGTTGAGAAAAATATTCATGCAAAATAGAATTTTCTGTCATTACCTCCTGAAAGAGATACAGAATTGCACAGTGGATAGCAAGGTGGCCTCAGAACCAGGAAGAACCAAATTCAGCCTTCACCTTTGACACATACTCTCTCTGTATCTCTGGGGAGGTCCCTTAATCTTTCAGTGATCTAAGCAAGTCTCTAAGACTATAAATTACAGTCAAATTGTACTGGTGGCAGTTTCCTCATATAGTAATTACCTATATCAATGATATTACTAGTCTAGGCCCTATCAGTCCCTACTTACTTCAGGATACAGACTTTTAAATACTGGTTATCTACACATACGGCTTCCAGCAATGTTTTCTTAATACTTTCATGGTAGAGGTCTTTAGTGTTTTGGACAAAATACAGTGGACAAGGTTTGTGACCTTGAAACAAAGAAGCTTTTTTGTTTCTTTTTAAAGATTTAATTTAATTTTTCAATCTACAAAAATCTATTTCCTCACCCTCCTCCTTCCTGTATACCCAACTACTGGGGGTAAAAACTAAAAAGAAAAACAAAGTTTAGTAACAAATATGCAAAGTCAGGCAACATAGATTCCCACATCAGTCATATCCAAAACTATGCGTGTCTCCATTTCACCTGATTCCATCATTGCTCTATCAAGGGTTCAGTGGCATTGTGGGTCCTCTGGAATTTCGCTTCATCATTGAGGCAGCTAGTTGGCACGGTGGATAAAGTCAGGAATATTTGAGTTCAAATCCAGTCTCAGAAGTTCAATAGCTGTGTGACCTTGAGCAATCACTTAATCTCTGTCTGCATCAGTTTCTTCAACTGTTAAATGGGAATTATAATAACAGCATCTTAACTCTCATATTTGTGAGGATCAAAGAAGATAATATTTATAAAGCACTTAGGATAGTGTCTGTAACATAGTAAGTGGATATAAATGTTAGTTATTAGTAGTATCATTGAATTAATCAGAGTTCTTAAGTCTTCAACCTTGTTTGTCTTTTCAGTCTTGTTACTACATACATTGCTTTCTTGGTTCTTTCAATTTTGTATCAGTTCATACAAATCTTCCCAGTTTCCTTTAAGCATTTCTTATAACATAATAGTAGTCCATCATTCGGTCATTCCTCAATTGATGGGTATTCCTATCTATTTGCTTCTTAATCTTAAATACCTCCCTTTATTTTAAACCATCTAGAAACAAGGAGAAATTTGAGAAGGAAAAGATGACTACCAGTTGGAATGGATAGGGAAGAGGGGAATGGGGCATGGACAAGGTGGCATCTGAGTTTGGCCTCAGATTTAACTGAAGACTGGTGGGGAGGTGTCTGCTCCAGGACATCAGGGATGGGATGTACAAATGCATGGAGGCAAGAGAGAACATTTTCAGAAAAACTGGGCATAACCTACCTTTAATTACATAATAGCTATTGGGTAGAACAGTATGAGTCTTTTTATCTGCAATTTTAGTTTCAACTTGTGTTCAGCATTATTTTCCTAGGATTAGGTAGCAAAAAGAAAATCATAGTGTGCTTTCAATCCATTTAAGATATATGGAAGATTAAAACAGATAGTTCCTGCTCTAGCTTTATCTTCCCAGTCTGGCACTGAGAGTACCTCTGTGGCTCCTCAGAAGGTTGCTAAAACATTATGATACAACCTTTTCCAGCTCAATTTTTGCTTGATTGCTGTGCTATTAAACCAGAGTGCATTAAGATATCCTAGTAACAAGTCATCCTTTATCAGCCATTTACTTTAGCCATTACTTTTCTCATTCCATGGGAGGTATCTATGCTGCCTTGATGAAGGGATAAATCTTTCCTTAGCAATAGGATTTAAAAGTAGAGTGTATTTGTGAATGTCTGGAGGGGGAAAAAATTATTTAGTGCATTTAAATTCCTGTCCCATGAGTCCTTGGTAAATCTGTTTAGAATAATCCACTCCCTTCTATCCTACTCCCCTCCAAGCCTACCCCCCAATTCCCTCTATCCCTGTAACTCCCACACTCCCCTTCCCCATCAGCACCTTACTGAATCTTGGTACATAATTTCTATTGATTGCTGTGACTTCATACTTCTGAGCTATGATTTCATATTGTGGGTTGTTGTTTGGTCATTTAAGTCATGTCCAACTCTTCTTGACCCCATTTGGGGTTATCTTAACAAAGATACTGGAGCAGTTTGCCATTTCCTTCTATAGCTGATTTTATAGATGAGGAAACTGAAGTAAAAAGGCTTAAGTGAGTTGCCCGGGGTCACACAGCTATTAAGTGTCTGAGGCCACATTTGAAGTCAGATCTTCCTGATTTTAGGTCCAGCCAGCACTCTATCCACTGTGACACCTTGTTGCCCCCATATTGTGGGGGTACTCTTCCAAAAATGTAGATCATAACAGCTTCAGTCCTTATCCTGTTTAAATCCAGTCCATATTTTTCTATAAATTCTTCAGGGAATCTATCCAATGAGGAGAAGATTTTATTAATCCTTTGCTATCTAGGAGATGCCAACTAATTCCCCCTGGATTTCTTCTGTTGTCTCATTCTGGTTACATAACTGATTCACTTTCACTTCCTTTTCCTGTCCATGGGAATGTTTTTCATGCCACTTCTGGGCTCCTCTGGCTATCATATTGCATCTTTCTATTGTTCTTTCCATTCTATCTTTTCTGATTTCTACTAACAGAAATCTTCTTTCCCCAAGCTGGCAGCCTAGATTCTCCTCCCTAAATTGCTTCATTACCAGTTGTCACCTAACTCAAAATCTCTGCAGTTTGTGGTGCTGGTTGTGCTTTATCAATCACTGTTGTCTGTGCTTTCCCCAGTCTTTATCTCTCTTCCACAATTTGGCTGCTATCCTCAAATAATAGCAATTTATTTGTTCCTTAGAATAGGAGAACTCTGGAAATTTGATGGGTGCAGGGTGTCAAATACATTGTCAGATATGGTCACTGAATTGATTGATTTTGCTTAACTGTGTTCAGGTTTTTTCTACACCTATTTATTTTTATTTCCCTACGCATATTCATAACAATTTTATTAGTACCTTGGACCAAGGCAAAGATGAAATTCTTATGAATTTTCCAGACTATAACAATAAAACTAGTTAACATTTGAGAGAAATGATTATTATTATTAACCAATGATTTGGGGAGATCCAAAGTATTTTCTTTTTCGATAGTCTTCATTTCAAAGTTCAGTCTCTTGAAGGACATTACTGATAATCAGACTGAATTAACTCCTCAGTCTTGGTCAGATCCCACTCAACCTTTCTAGGAATTTAATCCCATTGTGTTTTACTCAGGTTTGGGTGGGGATAAATTCTTTGATTTGATTGCTCAAGACTGGGTAATTTAGAAGTAAATGACATAATCAAAGTTCATTAGACTAGGTCCAGGCCCTCATTGTAATATTCACACTCTCTCTCATTACTTGTTAACCAATCAGAGTTGATTGTCATGCTCTGGAATACCAACCTTTCTAAGGCCACATTAGCTTTGAACCCACTGCCATGAGGATCTCTGGCATTCAAGAATGCCACTGACCTCTTTGATTAAAATGCTAGCCTTATTAATAAATTGACTAATTACCCAGAAATTATGTCTCTTGGACTTTTTAAATGTCACACATTGAGAGAGCACTTTGAGGTTCAAAAAGTGCTTTATATAAATTATCTCATTTAAAGAACTCTATGAATAAGGGCTATTAATTTTCCCCATTTTACAAATGAGAAAATTGGGCAAAGGTAAAGTGACTTTTCCCAGGTCACACATGTAGTGAATGTCTGGAGCAGGATTCAAACTCAAGTCTTTCTAACTCCGAGTCACATGTGCTAACCACTATACCAAGTAGCTGGGTTGGGGAATTTGGTATAGTGACTAGACTAGACAGATGACCTTGAGACCTCTTTTCATCTCAAGAATCCTGTTCTTGAGGCAGTCAGGTGGTACAGAAGGTAGAATGTCAGGCCTGGAGTCAGGAAGGCTTGAGTTCAAATTTGACCTCAGAAGCTTTCTAGCTGTGTGACCAGCCACTTAACTAGTTTGTCTCAGTTTCCTCATCTGGGATAATAATAGGACTTATGTCCCAGGGTTATTGTGGAGATCAATTAATTAATAATTGTAAAGTGTTTATCACAGTGCCTGACACATAGCAGATGTTACATAAATGTTAGCTCTAATTAGGAAGGTATCGCACTAACCTTTGGTGGCCTTCAGTGAATGGAGTGATGATAACAGAGACTGGTGTTAAACTGGCCCCCATACACTGACAAAGACAGCCCACTACTGCCAGTACAAAGAAGGTTTGCCAAAGTGAAAGGTAGCTCATGGTACTTAAGAGTTAAATTTGAAGGCCTGTTCTATTGTTGTTAGATAGACTCTATTCTATTAATTTTAAATCCTTTCCTCCTTTCACTGTCACTAAGGAAACAGACTGGTTAATTTATTGCAGAGAAACTATTGGGGATATCTGCTTGTTTTTCCTAAGGCATGGGCTTGGCTCAGGAAGATTTTAGGATTGATTTAATACAATGCTGAGCAGAAATGTGCAGTGAATTATACATGTATCATTATAACCACCACTGTCTGTTCCAAAGCTGCCTCTTAATTCCATGAGTAAAACTGCAAGGCAAATGGTAAATGCAGTTCCCACATGCAAACATGGCCCCCCTAAAACCAAGTTTATTTTCATCATCTGTTTCTTCTTTCTCTTTTTGGAAAATGCCAGACCTAAGGCTGTTCAATATGCAAAATTCATCATTGAGCTGATTGTACAGGCTTGGAAAGAGGATAAAGGCACCTATAATGTGCTTTAAGAAAATGCCTAACGTGGAATTGATAGCCCTGGTTTGACTTCCCACTCTGAAAAACTTAACCCTTCCTACCCCACTCCTTTATAAATGTTCTTTCTCTTCTTTAGAGTGTAAGCCCTTTGAGGGCAGGGACTGTCTTGCTCTCATATTTGTATCCCCAGTGCTTAGCACAGTATTTAGCACCTAGTAAGTGTTTAATAAATGCTTTTGCTTTCACTCATGCATTTAAAGGTGGTTCCAGTAGGAATTCTGTTGCAATATTTAAAAAGTGAGAGTCCTGAAAGTGTAGTACTCTGGGAAAAATCTTGTTGTAAAATGAGGTTTTCTGCCATCACCCCCTACATGATACCTGTTGCCAACACAGACTATTAAAGGTTCATTATCTGCACATATGGCTGCAGTCACATTATTTTTAATGCTGATAGAATAGAGACTTTTAGTGCCTTGGACGAAATACAAGGGACAAGTCTGTGACCGTGAGAAGAGCAAACAAAAAAGGCACCTATTTCTTTCTTTATCTGAAATACCCTCCACATGATTTGTTAAGTTGCCTAGAAACAGAGTAAGAATAGTATTTTACATGTTATCTTCATTGTGAGCATGGTGCCAAATAGTCAGACCATGGTAGAAGATGGAATAAATGGAAGAAGATCTAGCTAGAATTCAGTGAATCTTAAGCCACAAATGTTCCCAGCCTTAAAATTAAATCTTTTGTCAGTAGAACCAAGAAAACTAATTAGTTGAGGACAGGGTTAGTCCTCAGACATACAATATCTAGCTAGCATTTATATAGTGCTTTGCTTTAACAATATTATTTTAAAATATTTGATCCTCACAACAATCTTGGGAGGGAGGTGCTATTATTATCACCATTTTACAGATGAATAAACCAAGGCAGAAAAGGTTAAATGATTTACCTATGGGTACACAACTAGAAAGTGTCTAAGGTTGGATATGAACCCAGGTCTTCCTGACTCTGGGTCCAGCACTTCTAACACTTTCCTACCTAGTTGTCATATAGTTAATAGCCCCACATGTACCTCATGGGGGTAACTATCAGATGTTTCTGATATTTAGAATATCTCTAATTCTCTTTATTGGTGACCACAAAATTGATTGTGCCATGGTGATGGATGGTTTTAAATTTGTTTTTAAATAATGGTTAGCTATGGCCTGAATCATTAAGTCAGAGATATTAACTTTCTTCTAGGGGCTACAACATCAGACTTGGAATCAGGAGTCCCAGGTTCAAATCCAACCCTGGAGATTTACTACTTGTGTGTGACTGTGGGAATGTTACAATCTTATAAAGCCTTAGTTTGGAGAAAATACTCTGAATTTGTTGAATTGAAAATACTCTGAAGCCAAAATTAAATATATTGCATTGGAAAGAACTCTAGATTTGGAATAAAGGCCTGAGTTCAAATCCCAGTTGTGCCACTTAAAACCTATGTTACCTTGGGCAAGTCATTTAATATCTCCCAATCTCTATTTCCTTATCTATAAAATGAGAGGATTAGACTAGTTGATCTGTTTTAGAGGTTCTTAACCTGAGGTCCATGCATTTGCTTTTTAAAAAATATTTTGAAAACTGTATTTCAACATAATTGGTTTTCTTTGTAATCCCATGTATTTTAGTTGGTACAGTGGATAGAGTACTGGAAAGAGAATTGGACCTATAGTCCGGAAGATGAGTTTAAATCTAGTCTCAGACACTTCCTAGCTATGTGACCAAATTTGGTTTTGTTTTTTTTTTTGGCTTTTTGGAGGTGGGGGGAGGAGGTAGGGCAATTGGGGTTAAGAGATTTGCCCAAGTTCACACAGATATTTTTTTGTGTTAAGTGTCAGAGATTGGATTTGACCTCAGGTCCTCTTGACTCCAGGGCGGGTGCTCTATTCACTGCACCACCTAGCTGCCCCAAGTGTGACCAAATTCTGCAACCCCAGTTTAAACCACCCCCACTCCCCAGATGGCTCCTATGATAAAAGAAAAGCAGCATGTAATCCTCACATTGTAGCTATTTGGGTGGGAAGGGATTCAAACTATTGACAATCTCAGGAGAATAAACATAACTAATTAATCAACAAGCAGTTAGTTATTAAGCAGTTTATTGTGTGCCAAGCATTTAAGGATATAAAGAAAAAGCAAAAATAGTTGTTACCCTCAAGAAGTTTACATTTTAAAAAGGGAGACAATATTTACCTAACTGGTAACTGCAAGGTGAATACAGAGTAGGCGGAAGGTAGCTGTAAAGGGGAAGGCAATAGAGGCTGGGTTTGTGGGTAGGGATTGAGAAAGGCCAAGAAAGGCAGTTGACTCTAGAGTTGACTCTTCCAGTGGCCGGAATGGTTGAAATTCCTTGTTTCATTTCAGGGCAGTGCAATAGAACCCACACAGCCCAGCCATCAGAAAATCCAGGGCAGGTTGCTTTTATCACTTTCTGGGCTGCTGAGAGTGTTGTGTTAGATGATTTCTAAGACCCTATCCAGCTCTGTAATACTCTGAAACATTATCTATCATGAGCAAATTTGAGCATAGATATGGAGCTCAGAGAGCTCAGAGGGCAAATAATTCAACACCCTTAACTTACAAATGAAAAAAAAAGGAGCTCTAGGAAGATCAGTTAACAATATGGTGCATTGTTGCTATTCATTCATTTCAGTTATGGTCAACTCTTCATGACCATATTTGGAGTTTTCTTGACAAAAATACCAAAGTAGTTTGACATTTCCTTCTCCAGCTCATTTTATAGATGAGGAAACTGAGGCAAACAGGGCTCAGTGACTTGCCCAGGGTCACACAGCTAGAACAGCCACACAAAATAGTAGATACTTAATAAATGTCTGTTGATTCATTTGATTGCTTAAGATCACATAGTTGGTGTCAGGGGTGAGATTTATGATTCTAACATCATTGTCATTTCTATTATACCAGGTTGTTTCCGTTTATGTCTGTTCCTTTTCTTTCTGTAGAGAAAGGTGTCATTGAAAGCACTAGTTACTAAGGTTACTAAGAACCTGATGTACTTTTCCCACATGGGAAATAGCTTCCAAGCTGTTTATTTATGAGAACCAATTTCATTTCTCTCCTCTATTATCTTAGCTGTTAGAATTGGCTAGTTTTGTTCTAGTATTTTGCCATTTTAATTAGATATTTCTATTCCAGAAAGGACAGGCATTGTGATGAATTAGAAAGAGCACTAGAATGAATCAGATCCTGAGATCCTAAGATCCATCCCTGGCCCTGCCACATAAACTATCTGTGTAACCTTAGGCAATCCATAACTTCTGTGCTTCATTTCCCTTACCTTTACTACGAGAACATTCTATTAAAAGGGTTTTGAGGTCCCTTTCAGTTCCATTTTACACCTCTAAAGGATAATTCGACCATTAGTTGTCTTGCCTGTATTTTGCTTTTTGGCATGTAGATAGTGATTATATTTGTGAATGAATAGACTGATGGATTCTAAAGAGATTGTTTTTTTTTTTTCATTCAGACTTGTGTGGGGACCTGCTAAGGTATTCTCTCCCTCCACTGATGAAGCTCTCTAACTCATCTGTAACTTAAATCTTGAGAATTGCCTGAGGTGTGGAAAAATTGAATGATAATAGCTCATTATAGTCAGGTCTGTGTCCAAAGCATGATCCTGGTCCAGCTTTTTCTTATTCCAAGGCTGGCCCTCCAGCCACTCTCCACTTAGTCAAACAGAACTTTAAAAACCACAATATTTTCCTTGTATGATTAGGAATAAATGACTATAGATTTCAGATATTTGCAGAAATATATCCACCTTAGACTTGATAAACAGGCCATGTATAAGACAGCTTGAGAGAAGATAAGAATGATGGGGTGAAAGAATCCCACTCATAGTTTCTTTTCTGTTTTTCATTTTTTATTAATTTATTTATTTTCTTGTTTATATCATTTATTTCCACGAGATTATGAGTTACAAATTTTCTCCCCATCTTTCCCCTACCCAATACCTCAAAACATCCATCCCACTGTATAACCCCTCCCCCAATCTGCTCTCTCCTATGTCCTCCCCCTCGCCCCTCTGAATTTCTGGTAGGGCAGAATGGATCTCCCTACCACAGTGCCTGTGTATGTATCTTAATTCCCAGTTTGATGTAGTTAATAATAATAATAATAATAATAATAGTATATATATATATTTTTTTTTAAACATTTTATTATAGAGCTTTAAATTCTAGATTCTTTCCCTTCCTCCCTCATCACCCACCCCCACTGGAAGGACAAGCAATTAAATATAGGGTATACATGTGTAATTGCAGAGAACCTCTCCACAGTGGGCATATTGTGAGAGACTGATTATATGTCCCTCCTTCCTATCCCACCCACTCCCTTGTTCTATTCTCTACCCTGTCCCTGTCCCTTTGGAGAAGTGTGTAATTCCATCAAACCCTCCCCTTAGTCATCCCACCTCTCATCCCCATCCCCTCTACTCTTCTGTGTGGCAAGATACCCAGTTTAGAGTCTATGTAGTTCCTTCCCTAAGCCAAGTTCAATGAAAGTAAGGTTGACCCTTTCCCTTTTGCCTTCCTGTTCTTCCCCTCTATTGTAACAATTATCCTTTGCCTCTTCTATGAGATGATTAACCCCATTCTGTCTCTCCCTGTCTCCTCTCATTCTAATCCTCTTCCACCTCAGAATTTCACCTTTTTAGAGTATAGTACCTTCCTATTCAATTGATCTTGTGCCCTCTATGTATTCATATATACACATACTCAGATATGTGTTT
>CM053586.1:84413909-84462715 GCA_028646515.1 Pseudochirops corinnae | reverse complement strand
AAATTGCTGGGGTTTTCCCAGCTGCCGGAGCTATTAGGGGGCTGTTGTTTTTTTGCAGCTTTGGCTCACTGAAAACGCACCCCGGGACCACCACCCAAGACCATGATCTGGATCCAGGCCACTCAACACAAGAGCACTTAGTCTCTGAACGATCACTTGGTCCCCCTGCAGTCTGTAGGCAGGGAGCTCTGAAGCAGCTACATGGAGTCAGCCCTGCACCACCCGCTTCTGCCACTTCCTTGCCCTGGAGGTAGTTTGTCTGGACCTGCTTTTCTGCCCAATGTTTAGCTGAGATCCGCTGACCTTTCACTTAGTCCTTGTTTCTTATGGCTTGATAATTCTGGAAACTGCCACAGCTGCCGCTGATCCACTCTCCTGAAGCTCCAGCTGTGGCTTGGCTATTCCGGCTGCTCCCAGGGCCATGCTGCTGTTTCAGGCTGGGCTGGTTTCGGCTCCCAGCACTGAAATGGTCCCTTTAAGCTGAGCTGCCTTCAGCAGGAAGTGTATTTGTGTGAGTTTTAGAGCCCTAAAGTTTGTTTAGAGTCATATTTTATGGGTATTTGAGGTGGCTCTGTCGGAGCTGCCGTACCTTGCTGCTCCTGCGCCACCATCTTGGCTCCACCTCTGTCCCAACTTGAGAGTTTCTATATAAGAGAAGTAGAGAAGGTTAGAGTAAGGGGAAGATGACAATAAAGGAAAAGAGAGAATTGAGTGTGACCTGTTTTAAAAGGCCCTTGAAGAAGAGAGTGGAGATTTTGGCTTTATCCACAGTGCAGAAGAAAGTTGTCCTAGTTCCTTAGGGAAGGAAATGGTATTACTGATTGGTTATCAGAAATAGTAGTTTTCTTGAGGACAAGAAGGATCAACTGGAGAAATGTGGAGATGGAGGTAGGAGCCCAACGAGGAGGATAAGAGATTTACCATATTTCTAAGAATCAAAACAACCTTTTTGTTGTATGATATAGTATTAATCTGTAAATTAATTTATATAGTATTGACATTTTTATTTTATCAACATATCCTAACCATGAGCAATTAATATCGCCTAATTACTTAAGGCTGTGAACAGTATTTTTAGTTATATTCATAAAATTCCAGTGTGTAGTTTAATAAGTGAGCTCCAGGTTATTTTATACACCTCGAGTTATTTTTAATATAATTTTTTCTACTCCTGTTGGATTCTATCAGTATTATAAATTTTTTCTTAATTTATTATGTTGATATTTCCCCAATTCCTTTTTTTTTTTTATTAGAGCTATAGAAAAGCAAAGCATATATTAACTTCGGTTAGAGTCTGGGGTCAGGTTCTTCCTGCAATTGCTTCAGCAGTTCCCAACCTGTGGGTTATATTCAATTTGTAACAATGAAAATACATCCTGCATATCAGATATTTACATTATGATTCATAACAGTAGCAAAATTACAGTTATGAAGTAGCAACAAAAATAATTTTATGGTTGGGGGTCACCACAACATGAGGAACTGTATTAAATGGTCACAGCATTAGGAAGGTTGAGAACCACTGCATCTACTTCTTTACCTTTCATAGTCAATGACAGCTTGCTCTCTTGGTTCTTTGCTTCTTATGTTCATTGTGAGAACTGCAAAGTGGCAGAGAAGTGTCCCAAGTGTACTTATAGGAGCCTAGTTTTAAGATCACAAAACTATCACTGCAGACTTTTGTTTGTTTCTCTAGGGATGGTGAAATATATAACATATGGTGCAGGCATCTTTTTAGTTATATGTTTTTTAAATTATATTGAGTAATTATATTAATTATTTATAATTATATTAAGCACCCTTTGATGCCTATGCTTTATACTGTTTTAGCATAAATGAGTGTTCTGCATTGCCAAAGACTTTTTTCTACTTCTATCAGTTATTGTCATGTGGGTAGTAGAGGCACCTCTTGATACAAAAAATACTCTTCTAGAGAATTAATTTTAAGTGATAGCAGAATCCATTAAGGATCTATGATTACATCTGCTTTATAGGTTGCAGAGTGCCTTCCATATCCAGATCCTAATTTATCTGTAATTTATTGGATAAATCACACCTCAGGCATTTTCTGAGGCACACAGTGGTTAAGTCATTTTTAGCCCAGGTCCTGCCACAATTACCTGTTGTTGTTTGGGATTTGAACTGTTGGGGTTTAAATGGTTTGAGTCAAACTGTTAGAATTTGAACTTCTTTCTTCCTCACTCTAAGCCAAGCACTCTAGTCGTTACATGATGCTTGTTTTTAAAATTATGATCAAAATGGCACATAATAAATAAAGGGCAATAAGTAAAAAGGGACAGGAGAATGACAATTCAAAGAAGCCTACAATGTGTAAACAATTATTATGAAAATACTAGCTCCAAGTTATACTACTTGCTTTAAATCTTATCCCAATTGGAATTATTATTACAATTTCCAGTGGAGAAGATTAAAAAAAATTTTTAATACTCAATATTTTTAAAATAAAAATTTATAGCTATCTTTTGTTTTTATATCATCTACCTTTGCAACTATATAGCTCTCCTTCCCTCCTCCCAGAGAGTCATCCGTTATGATAAAGAAGAAAAAACAGTTGTGCAAAACTAAATAGTTAACAAGCTTTCATTAAGCATCTACTATATACCAGGCTTGGGCAGCAGGATGGTGCAGTGGATAGAGCTCTGGGCCTGGAGTCAGGAAGACCTGATTTCAAATGTGGCTTCAGATACTAGCTTGTGTGACCCTGGGCAAGTCACTTAACCTTATTTGCCTCAGTTTCTTCCTCTGTAAAATGAGTTGTAGAAGGAAATGGCAAACTGTTTCAGAAACTTTGCCAAGAAAACCCCAGATGGGATCACAAAGAGTTGGACATGACTGAAGCGGCTGAAAAATAACAAATATTTTCAGCACTGTGCTAAGCAATTGAGATGCAAAGAAAAGCACAAAAAAATAGAACCTGTCCTCATGGAGCCCATAGACAACATAGAAATGACATGAGAATAAAATATATACAAAATAGATTGGAGGTGATCAGCAGAGCGAAGAATAGCACAAAGGTGAATATGGAAAGGCTTCTTGTAAAAGTGGATTTTCACTGAGACTTGGAGGAAGTCAGGAGATGGAGAAAAACCAAACCAATGATAATGAAACTAAAACTAATACATTGAAAAAGTCTTATGTCTATGCCAGGGATAGGGAATCTGTGGCCTCAAGGCCACATGTGGCCCTCTAGGTCCCCAAATGCAGCCCTTTGACTGAATCCAAACCTCACAGAACAAATCCCCTTAATAAAATAATTTGTTCTGTAAAACTTGGACTCAGTCAAAAGGCTGCACTTGAAGACCTAGAGGGCCACATGTAACCTCAAGGCCACAGGTTTCCCACCCCTGGTCTAAGGAGTGTTCCACATCCAAGTCCACTATCTCTGCAAAAAAAAGTGGGAGTCGGGAGGGATGTCTTCACATATCCTTTCCTTGGAGCCAGATCTAGTTATTATAATTTTATAGCTTTCAGTCTGAATCTTTGCTTTTCTTCTTTCCATTTACATTGCTGAGGCCACTGTTTGCGTTTCCCTGGCTTTGCTTATACTGCTTGTTAACAATTTAGGGTTCTGTGGGGTGGAGTCATTGGGGAGTGATATTAATGTTTAAAAGAAAAGAATCAATAAAATATGTATTTTTAAAAGATTCCTTAGTCTATTCCCTTTGTTTTACAGATGAGGAAACCTAGACCCAGAGAGGTCACACACAACAAAGCCAGGATTCAAAACCAGACTCTTTGGGGCTCAAAATTATGCAGATTGTGCTAGGTCTGGCACAAGCTGCATCTTTCTGAGACTTAGTTTCCCCAGGTGTAAAAAAATGGGATAATTCTTATACTACCTACCTCCCTGGACTCCCATGAGGAAAGCACTTTGTGAATCTGAATATTACTATTATTAGAAAATTGGTAATCAGGGTTAAATATTACATGTGGCCATTCCTTGTACTACACTCTGTGGGGGAAGGGAGAGAATAAGTATTCGTAGGGTCTACATACTACATACTACATTGTGCCTAGGCATTTTATAAATACTATTTTATTTGATCAATATTAGCCCTGCAAAGTGCTATTATTATTCCCACTTTACAGATGAGGAAACTGAAGCAAATAGAGGTTAAGTGACTTGCCCAGATTCACACAGCTAGTAAGTGTCTGAGGCCAGAATTGAGCACAGGTCTTCCTTCCTGACTCCAGGTCCAGCACACTATCCATTGTGAAATCAAGATGCATATTGTTTTCTCCTCTCTGGCCTTAAAGACTGTGCTCAGAACTGGGGGTAGAAGGGTAAAACTGAAGGAGAAACATGATTGTCTCTCTGCAGGGACAGCAATGGAGACCGACTGCCCAAGTCCTCTGTGGATGTAAGACTTTGTAAACCCAGCAAGAGGACAGGAGGTGAGGGTGAGATTATGAGACAATGGCAGTTTTTGATAAATTCTGCTCTATTCCCAGACAACAAAGTTCCTTCAGAAAATATACAAAGCCTTAGTTTTCCTGCAGAGTCCTGGGATGCTCGTGCCAGTGTCCTCTCCAGAACTGGCTTTCCTTCACCCTTAAAACAGCAGTTGCAATTGTATGGCATTCAGGCTGCTGCGGCAACTATTTTTAGCCTGCTTCATGTGGGTCTGGGCCAGAGCTAGCAGTGGAGCCAAAATGGCTCAGGGCCCCAGGCAACTTCCATGAATTCAAATTTTCAGGTATCTTCTATATTAAAATACTTCCCAGACATATAAATTGTGCATTAGTGAAATGCTACATGCTGGGTTGCACATACCCAGGGATTCATATATTAGGTGATTGGGTTACTCACCAAAGAGATGTTTTATTATAGGAAGACTGCTGAGAATAGCTGCCCAGGCCTTAGCTCTCTGTCCACTCACGTCCATTAGGCTCTAACATCCATTTAGTACTGAATAGTGGTATCAGGCCCAGAATGGATATGCTCTGGGACCAGAGAGAACTGCCTCTAAGTACAGAGCTGAGGCAAGTGGTAGTTACAGTGGTTGTCCTCTAGCCATTACAACTTGTACACATAACAAGCAATGGATGATTGCAAGAAAGAAGAAAATAAAGTAAGAGATCTTGTAAACATGCAATTTCTAGTCTGCATGAAATCATGACAGGAATGTGTGTTAGAAAAATAGTAAATGACTTAATGTAGTGTTTGAGTATTAATTTAAAACGATGATGGACTATTCTAAATTAACTATAAAGGACATATGAAGAAAGATACTATCTGCAGCCGGAGAAAGAGCCAATACTTAGAAGTATGTATAGAATATCTTTATAGATCTATTTGTGTTTAATGTTAACCGTCTCTAGAGTGGTGGGGGAGGGAAGAAAAAAGAAATTTACATGATAGTTTTGTTGTATATTTGAAAGTAATAGTAATTGTGCATAGTAGATTTGTAGTTTCATGTGCAATAATCTTTTTTATTGTACTTTGTTATGGAAATACTTGTTCTGTTCCCTAAATTAAAAATAAAAATTTATTTTAAAAAAAATGATGGTCTGCCCTATGTTGAAATCTCTTCAGCTATGTAGATCTGACAGTGATTATTATCTTTTTCCTTCTCTTGCTGTGCTCAATAGGCTTTCCAGAAAGGTGGCCAGAAATTTTCAAACGATTTTCATCTTGTTCATCTTTTATGTAGGTATTTGTACAATTTCTGTTAATGTGGCAATATTCATTTTACATTATTCCGAAAAGCATTACTTTTCTCCCCATGTGGCAAAGAGAAAATGGAAGACCTGGATTTTACTTATTGATTTTGGTCTTATTTCCAAGTAAACTTAAAGCATCTCCCAGTTTTAGAGGAAGCCTGAGGACAGACAGACACAGCTGGCATCTGAGTGCATCCTAAGCATTTCAAACGGCAAGCATCACCGTAATGGGTAGACGAGGAGAGTGGGGTCTGAAAGAGAGAAGGAGATGTCTATGTATAGTTGGAAAGATGAGGTTTCAGGTTTAACAATTAGGCTTTTTCTATTGAAAAACTTTTCTTTACAATTCCACAGCAGAATTTACCATTGTTTGTGTATTAGAAGGAACATTGAAACAGGAATCAAGAAACTCAGATTCAAGTTTTGGAAGCAGTTGGGGGCACTGTGAATAAAGAGCTATGGACCTGGAGTCAAGACTACCTGAGTTCAAATCCAGTCTCTGACTCCGTTTCCTCAATTGTAAAGATGGGGGTGATAACAGCACCTACTTCCCAGGGTTGTTGTAACTATCAAAGGAGATAATATTCGTAAATCGCTTTGTGTAGTTGTTATTAGTTGGTCATTTCAGGTGTCTCTGACTCTTTGTGACCCCTTTGGGATTTTCTTGGCAAAGATACTGAAATGGTTTGCCATTTCTTTCTCCAGTTCATATTACAGATGAGGGAACAGAGGCAAAGAGGGTTAAATGACTTGTCCAGGGTCACAAAGCAAGTAAGTGTCAGAGGCTGGATTTGAATTCATGAAGATGAGTCTTCTTGACTCTAGGCCCAATACTTTATCTACTGTGTCACCTAACTGCCAAGGCACAGTACTGTTGATAAATGCTTACTCCCTTCCCTTCCCTCAACAAGAATGCTTGAGCACCTTCTCTGTACCAGGTACTTGAGATATAAAAATAAATATAGTCCTTACCCTCAATGAGTTTATATTCTGGGGGTAGACCAGGGAAGGTGTGCATGAAATAATGTGTGTCCAGATAAAGACAACACAGTTTGGAGTGAGGAGGGCAAAATCCCTATATTGACAGAGAAGGGAGAATCCTTTTCTCTCTCTTGTTCCCTAAATATTAACTTGAGTGCTGCCCAAGAAGAGAGCAATGTGCTGGCTCTGGGATCAGAGGACATGGGTTCATATTCTGCTTCTGCTGCTTGTTTGCAAAGTCCTTCTCCTCTCTGGGATTCAATTGCCTCATTTGTGAAATGCAGGAATTGGTCTATTCTGGATGATCACGAAGTTTGCTTGCAGATCTAAAATCCCAGTAAAAGAGAATTTCTAAGACTATCTCTGTTTGCGGGTACGTTATATTGATCACATTGAACCCCACTCCTCCCCAACTCTGTAGAATGTTATCTATGATATTTATGACAATAGGAAATGGACTAGTGGTACTGAATCAGATGTGTGTTCTAAGATGTGCCTAATATTTAATTTGTTTTGTTCAATTATACATGATTGTTGCAAGGGAGGCCTTCTATGGAAAGAGGAGGTTGGGTTAGTGTGTAATGCTAGATCTAAAAAATAATCTGTAAGAAAAAGTACAAAAGGGGATATAGTTAGTATCCCTATGTGCCTGCAGTAGGTAGCAGTAGGAAAAAATAGAGTGCAAATAAAGCAATTTTGTTACCCATTATTAAATTTCATATATGCATATGTTTCTTAAAGGAGAAGTCATGAGATTCAGGAGCAAAAGCAAAAGTTGAGTGAAGGAGTGAGTAAGCATGGGACTGGCCTGAGTATTTCCTCAAAATGGAGATGTGAGAACGAACTCACAAATAGGAGGATAATATTTGTAGGAGCTAGGGTGAAAGTTTTTTTTTTTAATCTCAAGGCATGTGCGAGTGTTAGTATGAACTATTTTTTCCTTGAAGTATTTTTATTTTTTAATATTTAAAATGGCATTTTATTTTTCCAATTACATACAAAGATAATTTGCAACATTTATTTTTTGAAAGTTTTTGAGTGAGTTCCAAATTTTTCTCCCTCCTCTTCCCTCCCTCCTACCCAAGACAGCAAGCAATCTGGTATAGGTTATACATTTGCAGTCACGTAAAACATTTCCACATTAGTCATGCTGTAAAAGAAGAAACAGAACAAAAGGAAAAAAAAAACATGTAAAAAACAAAATAAAGTGAAAATAGTATGCTTTGATCTGCATTCAGATTTCATCAGTACTATGAACTATTATTATTATTAACCATCTGAAGAGTATGACAGGCCCTTAGGAGTTATCTAGTCTAGACTTTTCCCCAATGTTTTGTGAAGCAGGAAGTCATTGAATGCTCAGGGATATGAAGCTTTGCTTAATCATAAGTTTTGCTGGAAATTCGCATCAATCCCCTTTATTGAAATGCAATCACTAATAAATAAATACTAGACAACTTTCCTTTGTTTTCTGTTTGTTATTTCCCCTTTGCCTGCTTGTCTTCGCAGTGTAATGAAGCTGGGCTGCCAACCATAGCAATGTAGTTAATGGAAATAGGCTTAACTTTCTTTGATATAATTTGCTGCCAGATCCTGAAGATAAAATGCTGCTTTGTAGATCTGTAGCATTCCTAATTATTTCTTAGCTTAAAACCAAACAAAGCAATGTGATTGTTTAGGAATGGAATGCAGAGAGCTTCTGCCTTCATTGACTCAGGCAGGAAAGCATCTTGTATATTGCTTTTGCATGAAAATTAAGAGTTTACCATCAGAATATCAATTTTGGGAATGCCCTTTTCCCATGTGTCAACATCAGTACAGGATCAAAATGTCATTCTGTATGTGCTGCAATGAAGAGGAATTATGTGTGGCATATACCATCTTCATTAGAAATTTCATTAGCAAATTATATTCATGGGTCATTATTCTCTGCTCATTAAAGCCCTTGCTTTTTGAATAAAGTAGCAGGCTTTTTAAATGATTTTCTGCAATAATCTACAGATTGTAATATTTGTCCTCTT
The DNA here is from genome assembly GCA_028646515.1 of Pseudochirops corinnae. Taxonomy (NCBI): domain Eukaryota; kingdom Metazoa; phylum Chordata; class Mammalia; order Diprotodontia; family Pseudocheiridae; genus Pseudochirops; species Pseudochirops corinnae. The sequence goes on along the minus strand of CM053586.1, from coordinate 84,454,028 downwards.
TAATTGATCCTGGTTGACTTCCAGTTGTATCCCTTTCCCCATTTATGTCAGAATTATTGGGCTATAACTATTAGGTATTTGGAGAGAGGTGGGTGGCAGATAGGGTACAGATTTACAGGGTTATGGGAAGGTGCCTTCCTCCCTCAAGACAGGGATACTTCTTCCTCTGTGACTTCTACCCCAGGACCTGACCCAGAACTGCTCCTGAGTTCTTTGACATTGTAGAAGAATGCCACATCCCGATCGAGAATGTGTCTGTGATTGTGGTTGTTGTGGTTTGTCTTTCTTTCTCAAAGAGGACCATGACATCAGGAAGATGATGTCATGACTTGAAAGTGAATTGGATTTAAGTGAGGGAGGGCTGTGCAAAGTCACCGGCCTCACTTTCTCCTCCAGAGCCATCTGGGTCCAGATCAAGACAACTGGAGATGGCCCCAAAGGAGAATACAGCCTTTTGCTAGATGCTGATAGCAAAGACTCCTGGCTAAATATGGAAGATCTCTCCTCTCTCATAACTTTAGTCTTAGCCTACCTTAAACCCTTAAGAACTAAAATTTTCTCCTTGAGGGTAGTGTCATGTGGTACCATAGACACAATACACCCCATCCTATAACAACGTTCTTCCTTCACCAACAGCCCAACTCTTAACTTGCTGGTGTTCTCTTGTTTTAGCTACCATTGTTTCTTTTACTCTCTTCCTGTACTCTTACTTCCAGTGTCTAGCACAGACTAAGTGCTTAATAAAAGATTGTTGATCAATTGATTACTTCCCAAAATAACACAGAATGCTTATTTGGATCTGTAAAGAATGAGTTTACTATGACTACTGCTTAAATATTTGGATAGAGCTGCAATCCCATCATTCCTTCCTATTCTGTATAAAATTTTCCCCCTAATTTTGGAACTCAAAATCTTGTGGAAATGAATGTTGAAAACTAAAATAAATAAATCAAATTTAAAAATAAAAAAAAATTCCTGTAAGTCTTCCATGAGGATCAACCCAAGGTTTGAAATTCTTTCCTCTGATTCTCTTGATACGCTGAGTATGTCATTGTAGCATTCCAGCTATCTGATAACTGTTATCATTCTTGCTGTGTGACAAATTATCTCACTTTCCACTCATCCCTATTCTTGATGATGTTTTTTTTTTATGCTACTTATTAAAGCAAGCCATCTTTCACAGTGTGATCTTATCTCTTTCTGACATTTCCAGGAGATTGCTCCCACTGTCTTTCCCACCCTCTCATAGCTCTTCCTATTTACTGGCTTATTCCCAGCTGACTACAAACAAGTCTGTGTCTATCTCATCTTGACTATTGTCCTATCTCTCTCCCCCACTTCTTGAAAAAGCTGTCTGTACTAGGTACCTTCACTTCTTCTCCTCTTTCTCTCAATTCTCTGTAACTTGGCCTCTAACTTCATTCAACTGAAACAACCCTCTCCAAAATAATCATATTTCACCGCATAATCATTGTATCCTGTTTTTTTTCCAGTCCAAAAATTAGTTTAGAACCTTTCATCGAGTAACCATCACATGGTATAATTCTGTTCATCACACTGCTTAAGAGGTAAACAGAGCAGCAATGTATTCAACAGTAGCATATGGATACACATTTATCTCTTGCACTTTAGGAGCCATGAGCCTAAACTTCTTAGCACACGGGCTCTGTCAGTATATTTCTAAAAGCAAACTTGCTTGATTTATTTAGAATACCACAATAGTGCTACCATTATTGTTACTTAACCTAAAGAAGAGCCATAGGCACAAGGGGAGTGGACTGGTAGGTGAAGCTGCTACGAGGAAGTCATATGGTAAGACTTGCATCTTCCCAGTTTTAATGTATATCCACAAGTATTCCATGCATCCTAATCTTGCACCAAAGACAAGTTAGTAATAAAAGATTTTTAAGTAATACCAGCACAGATTTTTAAGCTTCATATAATGGTTGTACCTCATTTAAAAAACATTTTTGGCATAAAATATGCAATGATTATGCAGTGAAATGCCATACCAGTGATCCTTTAATTGCCAGATCTAATGATCTTTTCTCAATCCTCAACCTTCTTGACCTGTCTACAACTGTTGACTGCTGATCACCATCTCCTCCTGGATAATCTTTCATCTATAATGTTTTCACCTTCTTTTCCTTCTACTGTATGACTGTTTCTTCTCATTCTCCTATGCTGAGTCTCTATCTAGTTCACATCTACTAAACATGGGAATTCACCAAGGCTTTTCCCTTAGCTCTCTTTCTGTTCTCCCTGGGTACTAACTCACTTGGTGAACTCCAGTGACCTCAATGATCATATCTATGCAGATGATTGTCAGATTCATATATCTAGTTCTAGTCTTTGTCCTGAGACACCGGCCCCAAATCACCAACAATCCTTTGGACATCTTGGAATTCAACATATTCAAAACAAAGATTGTTATCTTGCTCCCCACCTCAAACCACACCCCGCTTCTTCTAAACTTTCCAATTATTGTTCAACAAAGGGCACCACTATTCTCTTAATTACTCAGGTTTCCAGCCTTGGTGTCATTCATGACTTCCCAATCTTAATCACTCCACATATCTAGTCTCTCTTGTCAAATCTTGCCATTTCTACACTTCCACAACTGTGGTGTATTCCCCTTTCCTACACTCACAAAGCTACCACCTGGGAACAAGCCTTCATTACTTCTCACTTGGACTATTCCAATAGCCCTCTAGTTGGTCTCCTTGCTTCAAGGCTCTCCTCTTCCTAATTTAGCATCCACTAGACTGCCAAAGTGATTTTCCCAAAGTGCAGATCTGACCAAGTCAATTCCTCTCCTCTCTATTCAACAACCTTTAGTGATCTCTCTTACCTCCTGAATAAAATACAAAATCTTCTGTGGCATTTAAACCCCTCACAACTGAACCCTTCTTACCCTTCCAGACTTCTTATACTTTTCTTGGTGCCAACCTAATTGACTTGTGAAAGTTCTTAATTTAATTCATTTTCATCATACTTAGTTGTCATGTCAGAGGAGAGTTGGGAAGCCAAGGGGTTAACAGAGAATTGTGGGAGTTCTTGGGAAGAAGGACCATTGGATAACTGAAAGAAACTAAAGAAAGTGAATTAATTCCCTCTTCTGTCCCAGGTTGAGGGATCTCTAGGGTTAGACCAGAATTGGGATAATGGGTCACACATCTTCCTGTGTTAAGGAAATTCACTATGTGGGAAAAAGGAAATAAATTTAGACAAAGAGCAAACAAGGTCTCTAGCCATTCATAACGAGCCAGGATATCAGATAACTGAAAGCAGGAAGAATGAGTATCAGGCAAATCAATGCCCAGAACTAAAGAGCCAAAGAGTCGGGAAGCAGGAATTGAGCTATGGGTTATATGACCACTAAGGATACCTAGGATGCCTCAGGATTCTGTCTCATAGTTTATGGGTCAGGCTGTATTTTGAAAGATTGTATCTCAGTCTTGCTCTTCTGATTCTTACAATCTGGACTTGACTGGGCGGTGCATTTGGACAGATTTGCACATCAGCTGACCTTTGCCTGTCTCCTTATATATAATTTATCAGCACATGCAGAAATGTTATTTCTATAAAGATTTAGATGTTTCGATGTGTAATACTCTTGACAGAATTCATAGAGTTGGAAAATATCTTCCTTCTTATTCCTATATCTCTCATCCATTGGTTTCCTTTTTCTACCCTTGGAATTGACAGTAATAGCATGTCACTCACATATGAACAGTGAACAGAACTGGAATTCTCTGCAGATCAGATTCCTAGTGACCACTAATCTAGAGTTGCTTTTGTAACCACGGTTAGGTGATGATTTTGAAGATAGCATTGATGATATTTGCAATTGAAACAGGAAATGACCCAATGTTGTCATTGAGCTTTCTGTCAAGGAATGTATAGAAAGGGAAACCACTATGATGATCCATTTTCCCGTGAACTACTTATTCTGCAACCAGGGTTGGTTTGAACTGTGGTGGAATGGTAAATTATGTTCTTGGTAATCAAATCTATTTTCATTTCATCAGCTTATAAGATGACATATCTAGCGCTTCTCTCATCCTTTGTGGCTGCTGATGCTGGAGGGATGCTCAGAGATGTAGGTTAGCCAGCTGCATGGTGGAAGCACAAATGTTCAAACCAATTTCTCTATACTATAGTGACTGTTAATTTTCTGATTCATTGGGTTATCTGTACAGCTGGTTTCCTAGTGGTTTCTAAAGGTGAAATACTGTGGTCTTTCTTCTCACCCTTAGCAGATAATAGAGTTAATTTAAAGAGGTGAGAGCCTCTATTGGTTGTTAGAGAAGCTTCAGTGGTAACTGCATAGCGGTTCACTCAGAGAAAGTAAAATGAGATTTTCTACTGCACAGGTAGAAATCTTGGATTTCATTCTTCCTATCACTGTACCAACAATTTATTGCTATATATGGGTATCAATAGCTTTGTGACAGGAACTTTTTTTTGTTTTGTTTTATCTTTGTGTTCCAGTTATATATAAAACATTCATTCTTTCATTCAACGAGAATCTTTTAAAGCTCCAATTAAGGGCCAGGCTCTGTGTAAGTCCTGGGAATTCAAAGAAAGAAATGAAAATTGCTACCCTCAGCTAAAATGCTGTTAAGGTGATGGAGAACTATAATGTTTGTTCTTGCTGTTTAGTCATTTTTCAGTCGTGTGTCTCAACTCTTAGTGACCCCATTTGAGGTTTTCTTAGCAAAAATACTGGAGTAGTTTGCCATTTCTGTTTCCAGCTCATTTTACAGAAGAGGAAACTGAGGCAAACTGGGTTAAGTGACTAGCCCAAAGTCACACAACTAACAAGTGTCTCAGGCCAGATTTGAATTCAGGAAGGTGAGTCTTCCTGACTCCAGGTTCAGTGCTTTATCGACTGTGCCCTATAATGCGTTTAGAGACAATTAAATACAAAACATACAAAAATAATTTCTACTTTGAGGATAGTGTTAGGACCTGGGAAGTGAATGGAAGAAGAAGGGTTTATGTTAGGCTTCAGATAGAAAGTAACATGAGCTGGGCCTTGAAGGAAGCTTGGGATTCTATGAGATCAAGGCAAAGAGGGAGAGCACTTGTATTTCTTGTAGGTTTACCTATAGGTAGACAAGGCAAAAAGTGCAGGAATTCTCTTTTCTGCCCAGTTTGTTGCTGTTGGGGTTACAAATAACCAAGTCCAGTTATGTCATTTTTTTTTTTATTGTTGACTGCACGAAAGCAGACCGGAAAGCATGACTTGCCAAATAATCTGAACTATTGGGTTTTTTCTTCTTTTTTTGTACCTCTTCCAGGGAGAAGTGCCTACTTCCTCTCCAACTTGCTTTGGAATCCAAGAACATGAAATTGGCCCAGTACGCTCTAGCAGGGATGCAGGTAAAACTGATTCCCCTTGAATGGAAGGTGGTTTAGAGAAGTGTCAAGTCTCATTTTGCATTTGTAGTTTAGCCAAGGTGAATTTGATTTTGTGTGTTACATAATCAGTCCTCAAAACTTTGCTAATAATAAATTAGACCTTGGGAAGACAAAGGTGAAAAATCTTCCTATTTCAGGCAAAATTTCTCCAACTCCACTGTTTTTTTCTCTTTTTGTCAGTTAAAGGACTATCACTGACAGTCTGAAACCCAACTAACTCTCAAGTGGAATCTTTCCTTTAGCAGTCTCCTTTTTAGAAGTAGAAGTAAAACATAAAAAATGAGTTAAGGCGATCAGGGATTTATTTTTTAAAACAACTTGCAAACTATGCCCTTAACATTGGTATAGATTTGGTACCATCCCCTACAAAATTACATTTACAACACTGTACAATGAAAATTGATGTTCAAAATAATTATGTTGATGGTAAACCCAAAGCAGTGCAGTCCTTCTTTCAAAGATTCAATGAAGTTTCCTTTTCTATCTTTGCTAAGGCAGGAAAGTGGACTAATATTTATTGCTTCATTTTCCTAGTAGAATGTAAGGCACTTGAGAGAAAGGACTGTTTGAATTTCTTCTTTGTAGACCTAGCCCCTAGTAAATCCCTTGCACATAGTACATGCTTAATAAATGCTTGTTCATTGATTCACCAAATATTAAGTACAGAACAATATGCAAGGGACTGAGAATCATACACAATTTACAGTATCTGACCTCATGGAACTTTTAAAAAATTATTATTTATTTTTAACATTATTTTCTTTTAGAATTTTGAGTTCTAAATTCTTCCCCTTCCTCCCAACCCTCCCTTACTCACTGAGAAAGTAATCAAAATTATATCAATTATATATATGAAATCATGCAAAACATCCATATTAATGATATCACACAAAAAAGCACAAAAAAAAGAGAAACCAAGAAAATTATACTGCAGTTTGTACTCAGAGTTCCTTCTCTCTAGAGGTGAATAGCATTTTTTTTTCATAATGGAATTATCTTGGATTGTTGTATTGATTAGAGTAGTTATCTTTCACAGTTCATCATCATTACAACATTGTTGTTGCTGTGCACAATGATTTCCTGGTTCTTCACCCTTCACCTTGCATAAGTTCATATAGTCTTGTCATTTATTTTTCTGGAACCACCCCGTCATCATTTCTTATAACAAAACAGTACTTCATCACATTCGTATGCCACTACATGTTTAGCCATTCCCCAATTGATGAGAATCTTTGGCACTACAAATAGAGCTGCTATAAATACTTTTTGTATCTAGAGGTCTTCTTCCTTTATCTTTAATCTCTTTGGGGTATAGATTTAGTAGTGGTACTGCTGGGGCAAAGTGTATGTAGTTGTGGAACCCTTTGGGCATAGCTCCAATTTGTTTTCCAAAATGGTTGGACTAGTTCACAACTCCACAAATAGTTCATTAAGTGGACCTATTTTTCCTCATCCCCTCCAGCATTTGTCATTTCTGATAGGTGTGACGTGGTATGTCAGGGTTGTTTTAATTCACACTTCTCTAATCATTCATAATTTAGAGCATTTCTTCATGGGACTACAGAGAGCTTTGATTTCTTCTACTGAAAACTACCTCTTTGTTATCCTTCAACCATTTATCACTTGGGGAATACAACATATTTTACACACAATGTATTTACAAAGATTTTTCAGAGCAGTGTTTGAAGCACACAGGCAGACTTGGGTTTAATCTGTTAACTAGAACACATCTTCCTTTTCTGAATATTACAGTTCATTCAGGTTTTACTCTACAGATGCAGGTGTTAATTCCACTAGGGAGAGATGGCAGTATTCCCATTTTGGTAACATACTATCTTTTCCTGGTGGCTTCTTTTATGAGGCTCAGGGACGGCTCAGTGTGAATGTGATTTAATACAGTTCTGGATTAGTGGTACAGGTTTCAAATGAATAGAGGATATATAGTTCTTCTAGTTCACCATGCTAACCGTGAATAATAATAATAATGGCTAACATTTCTGTGGCATCTACTATTATGCCCAGCGCTGTGCTAAAGTGCTTTACAATTATTATCTCATTTGGTCCTAATACGAATAGCAAACATTTATATAGTGATTACTGTGTGGTAAGTGCTTTACAATTATTATCTCAGGTCACCCTGAGAGGTGGATGCTATTTTTTTTTTTTACAGATGAGGAAGTTGAGGCAAACCAAGATTAAGTGACTGGAAAGGATTAAATAGCTGCTTGTAAATATCTAAAACCTCAAACCCCAATTGTCTCCCCTTTGTATAGAACCTGGTTTAGATAAGTAAGACATGATAATTATGTGACCCTTGAATCTAAAACATAGCACTTTGTTTGGTACCCCTCTAGTATTCTTATCATGCAATATTGTGCTATAATTACTCACATTTTTGTTTTATTCCCCAACTCGACTGTAAGCTTCCTGAGGGGAGAAACTAGGTCAACATAGGGGAATTTTGAATAGTATTCCTCTACCAAGCTAGCACTTAGTCCAATGCTATGTATACATTACTGCCCTATATCTTTATACAATGTGAATATTATCAGCTATATACAGCTCTATCACCTAGCTGCCCTAGAAGAGTTAATGCATCTGCAATGGGAAACAGATGGCATCCCTCTTATGCAGTGGTTCTCAACCTTCCTAATGCTGTGACCCTTTAATACTCGTATGTGGGCATATCTGCATATGGGCAGACCCTCCTGGAGACGGATAGAGGAGTGGTGTCTCGGTTCCTAAGACCATCGGAAATATGTGTTTTCTGATGGTCTTAGGTGACCCCTGTGAAAGTGTTATTCAACCCCCAAAGGGATTGTGACCCCCAGGTTGAGAACCGCTGCTCTTATCCAAAGGATCACATAGAATGTACTTTAAAATATTTTATTAAAACTTATTAAAATACATATTCATTGTCAACAATGTCAACAATAGCGTGCTTCTCTGTTCCTTCTCAAAAACGTATATGGATAGGTACAAAATGAGTGAGTCTAGACAGCTGGGTGGTGCAGTGGATAGACTCAGCACCTGAAGACAGGAAGACTTGAACTCAACTCTGGCTACAGACACTTACTAGCCGTGTGACCCTGGGTACACTTAACCTGTGTTTGCCTCAGTTTTTTCAACTGTAAAATGGGGATAATAACAGTATCTACCTCTCAGAGTTGTCAAATAAAATTATAATTGTAAATGCTTAGCATGGTGCCTCCACACAGTAGGTGCTATGTAAATGTTTATTTCCTTCCTTGCCCCTCTTGCTTTAACCTGCCAGTATTTTCAGTATGTCTCTATATTAAGAACATATGATTTCACTGGTGTGGCAATGGAACTCCTTACCCTGGTACTAGCATTTATAGCAGCCCAGAGCTGCCTATAAGAATCAGCTACACTGATACAGATTTCAATTCCATTTCAAAGGCATTTATTAAGCACCAACTATAGTCTCAGCACCATGTTCATCTTTAGGAATGCAGGGGGAGGGGAACATTCTCTGCCCTTAGATTCCATTATAATTTATAGCCTTAGAGAATTGCTTGTACCTGGTCACAGAGCTAGTATCAGAGACAAGATTTGAACCTGGGACTTAATGACTTTAAATCTGCCCCAATATATACTACACCATGCATTAATTCAGTTTTTAGAAACACACACATGCCCTATTTCAGTTCTCATCTGAGAACTGAATTTACAGTACTGTTTTACATAGCTAATTGTATTGGAAATTAACTTCTCTATCCTTGGACTCCTTGTCTTTGTAACCCTCATCTTTAGAATCTCAGAGAGGAACTTTCTTTTTTTTAAAAAAAAAATTTATTTTGTTTACTTTTAGTTTACAAGATTCAATTCCACAATCCCTTGAGTTTCAAATTTTCTCCCCTCCCTCCTCCCCCCTCCCCTCATGGTGGCATGTAACCATGTATAGGATCTGCAATAGTTTGGTCATATAGAAGGGCTGTAACCAATGAGTAATCACTGAGAAAAACCAAACCAAACCAAACCAAACATGAGAAAAAACAATAGCATGTTTTGCTTCGGTCTCCATTTAAACTATAGTCTTTCTAGATCTTTCTCTGAGTTTAGATAAGAGAGGAACTTTCCTGGGGCTTCCTTAGTTTCTTGTATTTTTTTTCATGCATTTTGTTGTTATTTTTGTCCAGACTTAGATTATTCTTGGCATAGGTGAAATCTCAATGAGCAAACCCCCTTTACCAATGTAGATCCTAAACTTGTTTTGGAACTTAAGAGTTTTAGGGAGTTTCCTAGGACATTTGCCAGGATCACACAGTGTTTAAGCCCAAGTCTTGTTGCCTTCCAGGCTAGTGCTCTCACTGTGCCACATCACCTTTCAATCCCTATTTGTCACTTTAAATTAAACAGCTATATAGCTCTTTGACTAAGGATTGGCCTTTAGAATAATACCTAGAGTGCCCTAACTCTCATGGAAGAAGCAGGGGATGCAGACAGGCTATCTTCAATTTTTAAAGAAGCATTCCAGAATACATGTCCATAATAAAGAGCTGGTTGAATTAGGAAGCCAGGAGGCTCAGTATCTGGACAGTGACTTCTGCATCTTGGAAATCTCACCCACTTTTTAAAATCCTTTTACCAAACCACATTTGGGATGGGTATATGTCCAGATGTCTGTAGAGAGAGAATGGATCAACTTGTCATATCCATACCAATCTCATTGTCACCCAGACACCTGTTCACCTGACACATTTAGCATCATTCAAAGTTAAAATGACATAGATCAATTGACAGCAGAATTTGGCTTTTTTTTTTCCAATGAAAAACACTTGACAAAGATATTATCTACTTCAGTCATCAATTTTTTTTTTTTCACAGTATGGGAATATCAGATCTTTCATAATGGTCTCCAGCTATATGACTCTTGGGTAATAAAAATAACCATCAATATATAATAAGCTACAACAGAGCTAGGCAGCAGGGGAAAAGACTGTCTGTGCTCAGTGCCTTGTGTCTCTTTGCAGAAGCTGCTGTCGGATGAGAGATTTGTCTCCATGGAAACAGACTCTGATGAGAAGCAGTTGCTTAATCAGATCCTGAATGCTGTCAGAGTGACTCCTTCCCTCAATGAGGACCTACAGGTAGAAGTGATGAAGGTTAGTATAACGCTTCTCTGGGGCTTGCGTCACTGGAGCAGAGACAAGGTCTGACCCCATGAGTGACACTGGCTCTTGTGAAAGATGTTGTTGCTTTCTGTAGCTCAGCTCATCTTCCTGCTGGCATCCAATTATCAAGCCTGCTTATTCGATCTTGTTGAAGCAGAATGGTCTTAACTCAAACTGTTGGTGCATTCTAATGTCAATGACAACTGTATGGGAGGAAACAAATTCAATAAATCCATGAAGAAATTTGGCCTGATGGGAACAGCAGGAATTTGTCTAGCAATTAATCATCACCTTTTAATAGAATATGCGTTAGTTCATAAAGTGATCTGTCTTAGGGATACACCTTATCATGGACAGGAATTCTGCCTGCTCTGATTTAAAAACCATATAAAATAATGTTCCTTATCTAACTGCTCCCTCCTCCTTCTTCAAAATAGACAAGCAAACAAACAAGGGAAAAACAAAAGCAAAATCCCCAAACATTCCTCTCCCCAAACAAATCTCAGTGTTTCTGGTAAACATTAAACTACTCAAAGTCAAACAAACTTGGGCAAATTACTTCAATTTTCTGAGCCTCAGTCACCCCGAAATTATGGGGGCCAAATTAGATATACCCTCCAAGGTCCATTCCATTTCTAAAATTTGATGATTTCGTGGTAGACTGAGAGCTAAGATATTAAGAAGATGTAACATGCATGGTCTCTTTGTATATTGTGACATAGGTCAATTAGCCATGAATGGACCACAACTATAGGATCTACCTCTAGATGCAATTGTTTTTTCCTACCAAAGCACTGACCCCATGGGTGGAACTATAACCAACTATTAATGGTAGTTTCTGTGGCAACTTGTCTAGCACATTCCCTTCAACCATTAGGCTTTCAGCATGTGCCTGGATGGTGGTTACATTTATGGAAGAAGTGAGTCACAGATTTAGGTCTGGAAGAGACCTTACCATTCTGAAATCTCTTCTCCAAATCCTGCATTTCTTTTAGAATTTATGTATTAGAGATTAAAATGATGAAGTACTTCTTCATCTAGAAGGTGGGAATAGGCAGAAAGTTAAATGATCATGTCAATGCCACCACCTGCTTCTCTGACCCCATCCTTGATTTCCAATTCCAGCCCAGTGGTGCCTTCTGCTAACTTTGCCAAGGACAAGAAATAACACATGTTAACTCTACTGGAAGTAATGGCTGTCATATCATGGCTAACTTTAATGTTATCATAATGGTTTCTAGAAATTCTGGAACCTAATGTATCAACTACATGTAGCTAGGAAAGGCAAGTAAGCAGATATTCTGAAAGAGGGAAAATAATAATATGGATGAGTGTTTTTAGCAAACAAGGCTTTTGATCAAAATGTTGACTATGAATAATAAAGACTTTAGTTTCCCTACTGTAGTTTTTTACTTTTCCCACCTAAAACTCTAGTACGAGCAAAGCAAAGCATTTCAGTTCACAAGAAGCCCATGTTTAAGCTTTTTTAATTTATTGGTTATTTTAATTTCTAGGGTTCTCTTGGGGGGAAATCAAGGAATTGTCACCTTTTGTTTAACAGCGAGAGATAGAGAAATTCCAAATAAAATAACCATAGACAATATATAATATTTGAGTCTCTACCTACCCAGACAAACCCAGAAACTATATGAACACAACTAAAAAGCTAGTAAGTTAATGGAAATAAAATTGTTTTTATTTTTTTGTAATTTTAATGTTTATGGGTGTTTTTAGTTTTGTTTTAGCAAATAGATCTTGAGGGCTTAGGGTCACATCTGTCATGTCTGTGAATGGCCTTATTATGCTTCACTTTTCAGAGTTAAAATCTAACCCATCCTTTAGCTGCACAGACTCATTAGAATCAGAGACAGTTAGAAGGGACTTTATAGATCACTCAATTCAGTCCTCTCATTTTATCAGTGAGGAAGCTAGACTTTGCTCTCCCTCCCTCTTTCTTTCCTTCTTTTTTTCCTTTTTCTCTCCTCTTCCACTAAGGGATAGGTCAGTCAATCAATCAACATGTCTTAAATGCTCACTCTTCGCTAAGTCTTGGAGAAAGAAAAAGCAACAACAGCCTCTCCACTCAGTGAGTGTGCGTTCTGATGGGGCAGGTGGTGAAGAAGAGGGAAGGAAATGACCTCAATATACAAGATACCCATATGATGAACCAAAGTCCCTGGGTGGGCAGTCTGGAATGAATTCACTGGCTCAAGCATTCTGAGTCAAGTTGGTAAAAGTTTATTGTTACACTTCATAGTGGGCAAGAGTTCTTAGGGAACCTGCAACCTTAAAGGAGTCATAGGTATATTTTTATATAATAATCCATAGTATAACCTGTGCCAATTATGCTAACTAGGTGAGTAAGGGTGGGATTAGGGAGGAGTTAAGGAGTGGTCAGTGCTTAAAGGGACATGCATTTTTAACATCTACTGGCCAGGCATATTGCCTATAATTCACTGGGAAATAGCCCAAGGGGAGGCTGCAAGGAGGTGTGTTTTTAGGCTTGAAATATCACTAAGTCAACTAGCGGTCAGGGATGACTGAGAAGTGCCCAGTTACCCATCAATGTCCTGTTTGACAAGATAGATGTTGGGAGTATACATATGTCCCAAGTTAACAAGGGATCCAGGATGTGTATAATGAGCTAAGGAGTATACACATGACTGAGTCTATGATATATGTGATAGATAGATACCTGTCCACAGATGCTTCAGCCAGTACACAGTTGGGTCAAACCACTAAATTCTATAGATGCAGCTGACCACTGTAACAGAAAGAGAGATAAACATTTTATTAGGGCATGCTGCTCTTGAGCTAAGGAGAAACTGCCTGAGACAGCATTTTGGGGCTAGGGAGACTTGAGGCTAGAGAGAAATGTGATTTTACAAACTGTGGTTCAAACACAGGCACCCAAGCACCCCATCACATAGAGTAGATGGTATTAGAGTCTTACATAAAGTAGAATAGTCTTAGAGAGGAAGGCATTAGCACCTGGCAGAATTGGAGAGGCCTCATGGGAAAGGCATTACTTAAGCTAAGTCTTGAACAAGCCATGGATTGTAAGAGATGGAGGGGAGGAGAGGAAGTATTCCAATCAGGGAGGACAGACAGCGGAAAAGCATGAAGATAGATAATAGAACATTATATGGGAGAAGCAGCAAGCAGGTCAGGAGGGGAACATGTCTTCTCATTTTTTTTTTTTTTTGGCTCAGTGCTTGTTCTTTGTAACTTTGCAACACCCCCTTTTGATTGTCTTATGGTGGTGGTTCTTTCATTTACGTGTCTGCTGTAATTGTGTCTATTCACAGTGTCAAACCTGCCCCTTATAACACTCCAAAGTGCACCTGAATCAGATTAAAATGTAATTGGGAAACATTTAACAAAATAAATAAAAGTACAATAAAACATAGGATTAATATGTGGTTGTCTAAGTCTATACATGATCCACAGGGATCCTCATGTATGGTTTAGTGGCCCCTCTTTCTATTTAAATTTACAACACTGTTTTCTTGACTCTGATACTTCACTCTGCATCAGTTCATGTAAATCTTTCAAATCTTCTCTGTATTCATCTTATTCATTGTTTCTTATGGCACAGTAACATTTTATTACATTCACATAATCCAATTTGTTTAGCCATTCCCTAATTGATGGTCATCTACTTTGTTTCTAATTTTTTCCTACTACAAAAGTGTTGTTATAAACATTTTGGTATATATGGAGGAAAATTTAACTTTTCTTAATGAATCTAGTTAACACCCAAAAAGTGAAACTCTAACCCCAAACCATGATCTCTCCCCTCAAATGCACCAAAAAATAATTGATAGCTCTTTTTAGTATGATCTCTTTTTGTTTAACTGGGTGTGGAAAGGCTACCTATGATTATTGAAAGGACAGGGAAATGAGGATTAAAATTTACAGTTGGAGCAGATAACATTGCAGAACCATAAAGGCCAAAAGGGATACTTCTTAAATGATATCATCTCTGAAATGAGTCAGTACAACATGCGGATGCTTAATCCTCTAGATCAGTGGTTCTCAACCTTCCTAATGCTGTGACCCTTTAGTACTTGTATGTGGGCATATGTGCATATGGGTGGACCTGCCTGGAGACAGATAGAGGAGCAGTGTCTCGGTTCCTAAGACTATCGGAAATATGTGTTTTCTGATGGTCTTAGGTGACTCCGTTCGACCCCCAAAGAGGTCGTGACCCACAGGTCGAGAACTGCTGCTCTAGATGAAATGTCAATGTCAGCAGTGATGATGGTTTTTTATAGTGTAGATATCCAGTTTATGCAGAGCGCTGTTCTGTGTTCCACAGAATCCTTGTAAATAACTAATGTCATTCCCAACATAGGGCTCAGGACTTTGTTTTGTGTCTGATGGATAACCTTTAGTGGGGTTGTCATCTGATAAAAATAACTTAGGCTAGATCAGAGATTGGAAGCAATTAGGAATGCTGATCTAGTGCTTTGTTAATTTATGATGGGGATGAAAATATCCAGGAAAATGAGACTACAGGCTACTTGTCCTTGACCACTAGACGTGGGACAGCGTAGGGCATTTTACAAATTCTTGTTGATTAATTCACTAAGTTAATGACCTTTTTCACCTGGCAGTGATATTGATTCACTGTTGCCATGAGATAGGTTCAAATATGATGGGAAAAGGGTCGTTGAAAGTAGTACTATTACCAAGTGTGTAATTAAGTTGCAAAATTGCAATTCAGGCAAAATGGAGGAGAAAACCTTCAACTGCCTTTTTTTCCCCCACTGCAGACTACTAACAGAAAGGAAAATAACCTATTTGAGTATAGAGTAACATGTTTTTTTTTTTTTCCTTACACCAAAGTGAATGTGTAGTTAACACCTTTTTTAATCTAAGGTTTAATTTGTGGATATTCAAAGGATTGATAGAAATATGTCATAGTGAGAACAGTGCAATAGTTTAAACTTGTATTTTAAATATTTTGTTTATGGTTGTACATTGTATAGATGTGATAGCTAGGATAGAGTTCTGGGCTTGGAGTCAGGAAGACCTGAGTTCAAATGTGGCCTCAGTCACTTACTAGCTGTATGACCCCAGGCAAGTCACTTAACTCTGTTTGCCTCAGTTTCCTCATCTCTAAAATGAGCTGGAGAAAAAAGTAGCAAACCATTCTAGTATCTCTGCCAAGAAAACACCAAATGGGATCATGAAGAGTCAAATGTGACTGAAATGTCTAACAACAAATTGGGTAGATAGTGATACTATAGTACAGTCTGAAACAGAACCCCAGATACAACTCTCTCATAAACTTCCCTGTTTTTTTTCAGGGCACCATCACCCTTTCAGTCACCTGGGCTTTGAACCTCAGCAATCACCCCCTACTTATTCACCTTCACTTACATAACCAACTAGTTGCCATATCTTATTCTCTTTACCTGTAAAACATGTCTTGCAGCTCTCCACTCACATGGACACTATTCTACTTCAGACGCTTGTCACTGTTGGCCTACGATATTGCAATAACATCCTAATTGGTTTCTCTGCCCTAAGTCTCTTCCGCCTGTAATCCACATCATTCCTCCAATAAACACGAACTTCCTGTGTCACTAGAATGAAACAGAAACTGTTTGACATTGAAATCTTTTCAGAATCTGGCTCCAGCCAACCTTTCCATCCAAACTATACTTGAATCCCCTTCTCACACTCAACAGTCCAGCTAAACTGGTCTTCTTGTCCTTTTTCTCTACTTCCTGATTTCTCTGGCTTCCTTCATTGTAGTCTCAATTAAAATCCCTCCTTCTAGAGGAAGCCTTTCCCTATCCCTCTTAATTTTAGGGCCTTTGTCTTATTGATTATTTCCAATTTTTCCAGTATATAACTTATTTGTGGACAGTTGTTTGCATGTTGTTATCTCTTTCATTAGATTGTAAGCTCCTCAAGGACAAGGACTGTCTTTTACCTTTTACAGTATCCCTAGCTCTTAGCACAGTGTCTAGCATGTGGTAGATGCTTAATGAATATTTACTATTAACAATATTCCTTTTACTCTCTGCACTAGCTTTTCCCTATGCCTGAAAATGCCTTCTAGAATTCTGTGTTTCCTTCAATACTCAACTCAAATGCCACATTTACACCTTTACTTGATTTCCACCCATTTTGGAGAAGATTTGGATGGATCAAGAAAGGTACAAGATGGTGCTTCAGATGCAACTTGAAAGAAGAGAGGGGTTTTCTGAGACATTGGTAGGGAGAAAGCATATGTCAAGAATGAGAGATGGCCATTGCACAGTCAAAGAGATGGATGGAGGCAAAAGTGGAGTGAGTTTTATGAGTGAGAAACAGAGAGAAAGCTAGTTTGTCTAGACTATGGAATGGGAGAAGGGAAGTAATATAATATATTTATGCATGTTTTCTTCTCAGATAGAATGTAGGAAGTGTTTCATTTTTGTCTTAGCATTACCAGCACTAGCACATTACCAGCACTGGCATTTAGAGGCAACTAGTTGACTCAGTGGATAAGAGTATTCATTGGCCTGGCACCAGGAAGACCTGAGTTCAAATGTGACCTCAAGCATTTAGTAGCTGTGTCAGTCTAGGCAAGTCGCTTAATCAGTCAGGCTAGGATAAGGGGCCAATAACACCTTATTGGTCTTGACATAATGTTTCTTCAATGGTTACAAAAGCCGGTTGTTATCCCTGGAGATCTTGCCATATGTTGGTTCCTGAAAAGTTTGCTAACATTCCTGTTGGTGAAAACTTCTTTTGCATGAACACTCTATAGTTATTGTTCTTTACACAGATAATTCTTGATGATCTTGTTTGTTTGTGCAAATATATGAGCTATAACAATAGTCTAGTAAGTCAAAACAGATAATAGGCATGTGACTTTTTTCACATCTAATGTTTACTTGGCTGTGGAAGGCATTCCTTTACTAAAGTCTTTTTCCAATGTCTCATAGTAGTGTGGAGGTGACCTTGAATTTTTAAATCCTACAGGATGAAGCCTACCAAGTTAGAAAGGCTTTGAGTATGGGACTGGTGACATACATATGTGTCCTTTGCCCAAGAACCAGCTTGATGGTTATATTTGAGCCAATGATATCTTTTAGCCACGGAAACTCATGAGATGATCTCTTGGGAGCAGGAAGGGGTTATGAGTTCTGCCAGAGGTAGGGCTAACTATAAGAATGAAATCACAGATCTCTGAAGTTTCAAAATGCCATTCCTGGGCATAGTAGGTTGACTATCCTAACCCTGCTTTCCTTAGGCTGCTATTGAAACTAGAGTTTTAAAAAATCATTAATTTGGATAAATTAAGGAGAAGGGCCTGGTTTATATGAATTGTGGGTTATTTTCCATGTTTTTGAAATATAGTTTCATTCCTTTTAAGTAAATAGAATTGTGAAAACTAGGCTATTAAAATGATGCCAAGCAGAAGGTTCCTTACAACTTCCCAGTAATGAGGAGATAAGAAGCATTTGTTTGTATACAGTGAATACTAAGTCTTTGAAAATAATTATATCATTTAGGGAGCTCAAACACTCTTTCATCCTCCAATTAACAAGTGAAAGGGGTCTGCAGTACTGATGAGTGTGTTCTAGGGGCTGTAGGTGTAGGGAAACATTTTAATACTCTTAATAAGTGGGAGGGAAGGTCATGTGAGTGCAGGAAAAGTCACTGGAAAATGCCCTAATCTGCTTTCTCCCCATCAGCAATCAGTCCACTCAAAGCTCTTTTGTCTCTTGTTCTCTTTCTAAAAGTGGAATAGGAAAAAATCATGGGCTGGACTGGAAAAGTCTGGTTTAGCTGAGAATAGAGGGAATTGGGGGAAACTAAGGGAGGTTTGCAGGTTTTTGTATTGGTCTGATAACCTTAACTATGGCATACAGTCTAGTAGTAGAAACGTATTAAATTTTAAGTTGCTATTCAACTAT
Organism: Pseudochirops corinnae; assembly: GCA_028646515.1. Lineage (NCBI taxonomy): Eukaryota > Metazoa > Chordata > Mammalia > Diprotodontia > Pseudocheiridae > Pseudochirops > Pseudochirops corinnae. The sequence goes on along the minus strand of CM053586.1, from coordinate 84,435,544 downwards.
AAACTCCTTGAATGAGAAGATTGTGTCTTATTTGAATCTCCAAATTTTAGCATAGTATTTTGCAATTTTTTTTGTATGTGGTTTTTTTGGTTTGTTTCTTTTTATAAATCGCAGTCTATCTTAGCCCATCTGGGCCAATTATTGTACCTAAGGCTCTTTAATTTGTCGCTTTAGACACTACCAAAGTCTTATGCAAAACTGAGAGATAAGCAACATTTTTCTTTACCTCACTTGTCTTTTTTAACCTTTCTACCAGCTCCTATCTTAGTTCCTTGCTCCCTTGGGTATGTTGTGTTCTCATGTTGCCCCACACTGGACCACCTAGCTGCCCCCTATTTGCCCCCGCACTACCAGAACAGGATGATGTACAATGAGAGGACAGTCTGCATTGAAGGGGAATAAGTAAAAGTTACCAAGGGCCTTAAAAGTTAGTATTGACTTGATACAGTAGGAAATAATTATTGTAGGTTCTTAGGCAAGGGGATAATTCAAAGCCCCTCATAATCTAACCCTCCTTCCACCTTTCCAGTCTTCTTACATCTTACTCCCCAAAAACATACTCTTCAGTCCAGTAACACTTACCTCCTGGCTATTCCACAAACAAGATACTCCATATCTTTGCTCCAGACATTTTTCCTGGCTATCCCCATGCCTGGAATGTTCTCTCTTCTTTGCTTTGACTTCTGACCCCCCTGGCTTCCTCGAAGTCCCAACTAAAATCCTATCTTCTATAAGAAGTCTTCCTTAACCTCTCTTAAATTTAGTGCTTTTCCTCTATTATTTTCTATTTATCCTGTATATTGTTTGTTTTGTATATATTTGTTTGCGTGTTGTCTCCCCCATTGGACTGGAAGCTCCTTGAGGACAGGGACTGTCTTTTGCCTCTTTTTGTATCTCCAGCACTTACTGTGGTGCCTGATACACAGTAGACCCTTAATAAATGCTTATTGGATGAACAGTCTGATGAGCCATTGGAAGTTCTCTCATGTGAAGCATCAAAATAATGTATCAAACTAACAGAATTCATATTAGTAGAATCCTATTTAATTTATCTGCACTGACTTGGTACTGAAAGAATGTGCCATTCTAGAAATTTTTGTTCCAAGATGCTACTACTTTTGTAACTCTTCTCAGACTGTGGGACAGGTTATACCATTATATATTGATCTAGTTGAAATGGTTGGGAAGGAGAAGGAAGGAGAGAGATCCCTACTATAGAAGCAACTAGTTGGTGCAGTGTATAGAGCACTGGACCTGGAGCCTGAAAGAGCTGAATTTAAATCTGATCTCAAGTACTTATGCACTGCATGACCCTTAACAAATCATTCCCTCTGCTTGTCTCAGTTTCTTTATCTGTAAAATAGAAATAATAATAGTACCTACCTCCTAGAGTTGTTGTGAGGATAAAGTGAGATTATTATAAAGCACTTTGCAAACCTTAAAGGGCTATTTTAATGCTAGTTGTTGTTATTGTTGTTGCTGTTAGTGGAACTTAATTTGGAGCCTAGTAAATTGGTTCAGTGGTCCATAATACCCTTTTTTCCACCCCTTTTCCTATGGAGATAAAGTTTAAGTTTTGATTTTTTTAAAAAAGTTAATCACATTCTATTTCATTGGCTCACTAAAACTAGTCTTCGGATACTATTAATTAATTACCTACAACCCAACCCCAGGAAAAAGTTCATAGACATGTTAATATATTTAGATTCATATTAATATGTAATATTTATATGATTGAATCACAAGATGGTATAGTCTAGTGGACAGAGACATGACTTTATTAAAAGTTCTGCCTCTGACAAGGACTAGTTCTTTTTTTTTTTTTTCCCTTGCTTTTGGGAGGGCAACTGGGGTTAAGTGACTTGCCCAAAGTCACACAGCTAGTAAGTGTGTCAAGTGTCTGAGGCTAGATTTGAACTCAGGTCCTCCTGACTCCAAGGCCAGTGTTCTACTCATTGCACCACCTAGCCGCCCCAAGGACTAGTTCTGTGATAACAGACAAATCACTTAACCTCTCAGTCCTCTAGGAAGATGTCTAAGACTTTATGTCTCAGAAAAGGTTCCAAACTGAGTTTGGATCACATGAGTTCGGTATGCTGATAAAATTACAGGTGCAGTCCTAATCCCTGTGAGATCCACAGTAAACCATGGTCATATTTGGTTGGCTCTGCCTAGAAATGGGAAGGAATTAATATACTGTCTGTACTCTAACATGGTATAGTTACTGTTTTGCAGAATATATAAGTACTCGATAAATGCATTTGATTGAATTAGAGATCTGATGGTCCCCCTAGTGATTCCCTGGAATTCTAATCAGCTTGATTTCCGGAGATGAATTCTTTATGACTCTGGGGAATTTGGAGCCTCTCAGAATTCAGAGTCATATCTTTAGAGCCATGAGGGTAGATAGTATGGAGCTTTTTACATCTTCTAGAAAAACTAGACTCTAATTTCAGAGAATTCTGGGTTCTGATTAAAGAGGCACAAAGAATATGAGCCTAATTTTAGTTCCCGTTTTGTGACATAGCTTCTGGCAGCTAGAGGTAACACCTTTTGAATTGTGAGGGAAACACATATGATATAAGTGATTCATTCAGAATTCTTGCCCCACTGCTTTTTCACAGTCAAATTCATTATGTTGATTGGCAAAAGATATTTGCTAATAAATTAATCAGCTGAAAATCAATCTTTGGTGAATACCGTTGGCTAGGAAATATACCATTCTCTTTAGATGGCTCATCTTGTGCACACAGTAAGCCATACAGAGCAGGAATGATTTTCTCAGCTGGCTTGCCCTTTTTTGACCCACATAAACAGAGGGAGAAGATAGATTACTGCACTCTATTCATACTCATTAAAGGTTTGCATGTGTCGCATTACTCCTGATATTACTTGTATGAACCAGAGCATAGAGAATCTTTTTATTGCCAAATAAGGGAGTCATTTTATTCATTCCCAGAGGCTGTAATTCATTGCAGGAACTGTAATAATAAGTGATAAAGTCAATATAGAGGCATGCAAATATTGTACTTCTGTTATGTGAAACAGTCATCAAGCTTGGCTGCAATGAGATTTTCTTTTTCTATTTCCTTTCCCTTTAGAGTCCTTATTACTGCACCACTTATATTATATGAAACTACCTATGAGCTACCTGGCTACCTCATGATGCAGTAGGTGTTTAATAAATATTTGCTGGTTGAGTTTAGTGGTTCTTAGTTGCCTACAGAAAAGGATGTTCCATTTGTAGTCCTAGGGTAGCCTCTTTCCCCTAAACTCCTCTAACTAGACTAAGTTCCAGGTACCCTGTACAGATTTGCATTTGCTCACAACCATAGCTCACAAGTTCCCATCAATACCTTCACTTTTACTAGTCAGCCAGAGGACACATTGAATTCAAAGAAAAGAAATTTAGTGAAATATCATAGTAAGAAAAGTTGTAGTAGTTTTCCCTATAACCCAAGGTATACCCTCTAACAAATATACCCATTCTTGGGCAAAGATTTGACATGCCTAATGGACAGGTGTGGAGGAGCAGACATATAGAAAATACACATAGCAGGGTACCTGCATGGAGCTGCAACATATACTCTTCATGCTCTTGGTCTGCTGCTGTCATCTGATGAGGTCACTGGGTTGCTCCATCTCAGTTTGCCTCCTGCCAGGTTCACATGCCATAGTCTTTGATAATGATTTAATAGTTTCACGATCACTTCTGGGCAGTCCTCTCCTGATCTCATAGCGCTGCTGAGTGCTGTTTTGTGAGTTTTGTGGTAAAAATGCTTCTTTCCTGTCTAAAATTTTCCTGAGTTCAACAGGGATTAAATAAATATAAAATGATCAGAAATTTTTAGCTCACTAGTAGCTAAAGCAGTGTGGTTTAGAGGCATTTGGCTTTAATTTTAAATTGTGAGCAGTCTTATAGCTCCTGAGCTACAGCCCAGCTCTGAGTCACCATAACCGTGGTCCATCATAGCCAGCTAAAGGCTAAATGCCAAACCATGTAACCCTAGGTTAAGGTAAAGTCTGGCTTTTGAACTTAATTCAGAAATTAAGTTAAATTAAATTAAGGTAGCTAGCTGGTATAGTGGATAAAGTACTTATTATAATTCTAGTTATAAGTACTAAAGTACCTGAAAGTATTGGCTATTATTACTATTAATGATGGTTACGATAGCTATTAGTTTAAGGTTTACAAAGTGATTTACTGGGAAAGGTCTCTTCTTGAGCTGAGTCTTAAAGGAAGCCAAAGATTCTTAAAGGTAGTAAGAAGGGAGAGCATTCCAAGAGCATTCCAAGCATTCCATTAAGACAGCCAATGCCAAGGAACAGAGATGAGAGAGATGCAATGTCATGGGTGAGGAGCTACAAGTAGGCCGATGGAGCACAAAAGTTTTAGGAAAAGAAGACTGAGAAAAGGTTATTAAGTTTGTCAATGAGCTCATCACTGACCTATGGAAGAGAGTCCATATGGCTCAAATGAATTCATATGAGTCCATATCAGCTGAGTATATGGATTTAGGATTCAACTATATATGTAATTCATTGATATTGCCAAGGAAGAGGTTTTGGGGTTTTTTTTGGCGGTTTGTTTTTGTTTTGGTATTACAAGACTTGTTTTTGGATAAAGCACACAACTCTAAGTTTTCTTATTGTAAGTAGTTTATTTTTTTTTAAGGTTCCTATGATATATTGGATATAGAGCTGGCCTATAGGACAGGAAGATCTGTGTTCAAGTTGCCTGTCTGACATATACTGGCTATGTGACCCTGGGCAGGTAATTTAATTTCTAGCATTCTGGGCAACTCTCTAAGACCTTAAGCTGTCATTCCCTATACCAAATGAGCGGTAGCTAGGTGGCTTAGTGGATGGAGCATGGGGCCTAGAATGAGGAAGACCAGAGTTCAAATCCAGCCTCAGACATTTACTAACTGTGTGACTCTGAGCAAGTCACTTAATCTCTATTTGCCTTAATCCCTTGGAGAATGAAATGGCGTAAACCACTCCAATATCTTTGCCAAGAAAACTCCATGGACAATATTGACATGCCGTGGTCCATAGGGTTACGGAGAATAGGACATAACTGAACAACATACCAAATGAAGTCTCAGGTCCCATATCTATTCCTATCTCTTTCCACCTTTTACACAATAATAATTATCTGCTACTTCTCTAGGGTTTTCTAGTATTCACTCACAAGTTCCAAGCCTACAGTTTTATAAGAAGAGTGGCAGTGAATAAGGGAAGACAGTGAGCAAGGGAAAGGGCACAGGTTGAAGAAAGTTCTACTTGTTCCCAGCCCGTAAAGAATGTCACAAGTAAAACAATCTATATGAATGTGCCCCCTTCCCCCACTTATATGGACAATAAACAATTAACTTAATAGGAATTAACAATTAACAATTAGCTCAATTTCGAATGTTTTCCAAACTGTAAGCATAAGTCTAATGACAATCAGCTTCTCCAACTGAATCACGCCCCACCCCCCCTTCATTCTTGACCAACAAATATCCAGAAATAATTATTTTCCAAAACTCAAGTAAACTGAGACAGAAAGACTCCCTTCCTATTTTCTTTTGACAAGGACTTCTGTTTAGGTAAGTCAGTTTGTATAAAAGGCAGTAGAAAGTCTGTTCATTTAATTAGTTCATCATGAGCATTCCTGCCATTATGAAGATAGAGACATAGCTCTGGCTAAATGGAATCATGCTGTTGGATGACAGATCTCGGTTTCCTGAGCAGATTCATGATGCAAAGGATCACAGACGTATTCATGGTGCATGCCAGCCACAAAAGAGCTGAAAGGGGACAAAAACATCTATTCTGGGCATCAGTGTTTTTCAAAGAAAAGGATGAGCAAGTGCTCTCCTACAGAACTGCGTACCTCTAATACTCTCCACAGCTTCCAGCGTCTTACCCCTTCAACCTCAAAGAGCAACACTCCTCTCTCTTCAGAGGACTGATACTGCTTTTTACTTTTAGGCAAACCCTGGAGAAAAAAGCAATTTCCCCTGATTTATGCAACATGATGGAGGGATGCTTTTAAGTTAATTCATAGCTGTATAGATTGTATGTTCATAAGTCACTTAAGGAAAGGCATTTAACAGCATTTAATATTTCCTCAGTCCTTAATTGAAGCTTCCTTTTCTAATGCTTCCAGAGCTTGACAGGGAGTAAATAAATATAAAATGATCAGAAATTTCTAACTCACTAGTAACCAAAGCAATGTGTTTTAGAAAAGGCATTTAGCTTCAATTCTAAATTGAATTCACATACTGGACCTATGTATGTAAGTGATAGACTGCAAGGAAAAATAAATGTGTATCATGTGAGGTGTTGAAGTAGAATTAATGATTGGCACTGAGATTAAAATTGTGTTGTGCATTCCGTGTTTAGATAAGGAAATTTGGGGCTGTGGAAGAAGGGAAGTAAATTCTGCTGCCCTCGATCTGCTACCCTAAGCCTTTTGCTGTTACTTCCTTGATCCCTGGAATTTTCAAATGATGTATGGTGTCTAGGGGGATAAAATCATAGTCAATCCCACAAGCACTCTAGAGAGTTAAACAGTGCTTCTTACTAAGTTATATGAGGAGAAAGCTTTTAGTTCTTATATTATGTGTGTCTATTTCTTGGATATATCTCAGAGATAGGTGGCATCTAAGGAGCAGGCAGCTGATTTATGTTGGCTTGTCTCTATCCTTTTTTAAAATTTTACTGTTTCCTTTCTCCTATATTATTATTTTTTAAAAAATATGAAAAATAGGCCCCCTGCTCTACAAATGATTAGAATTGTTATTCTATATTCTCACCTCATCATGATCAGATTATGATTCCTTCAGCAAGTATAAATTGAATTCCTCCTATCTATTTAATAAGATGTTAAAGTTGAGCCAATATCCGTTAAAGTAAATCATAGATAGAGACAGCCTTGCAGTTGCTATGGGAACTCAACTGTGGATTTTATGGCCTCTGTATGGCTTATGCCTCAACTACAACCTGGCATCAATGTTATTTTGCATTTATCACTCATTTTGAACAAGAAGATTCTTTAGTCCCAAAATACTTACATATGAATCCCCTGATTTTATCCATTACTTTGTCATACAGTTGAAAGTATCATAGAATACATTTAAATATAAGTATAGTACATAATAGAATTGTATACCCTAGGTTTTTTAGTTGCTGTACGTTTTTCTCTCTGGCATAAAAGCACCAAGAATATTTAAATCCCTCCTGGCCTCAATCCATATACTTTATCTTCAGTCATTGCAAACAAACCTGAAAAATGCACATGTAAGCATTCTCCATAGCAAATGTTTATTACTGTGAGGATAATGCTCCTCTCTCCAAGTGATAATCTCATATATTTCAATAGTCTACAAAGCTCCCTCACTGTCAAGACCCTTTAAAATTTGGTTAGAGCCTTAGTTGATTTTGTTAGTTTAATGCTTAGATCTTCTAAAATTGTTAGCAAAAATATTTATCAAGCAACTTTTTAATGTAACATCCTGCTGGGTGACGTACAGTGAGTTAGCCACAATTTTTTTCTCCTTGTAAGGTTCTATAGTAATATAAACAAAAGCGAGCAGTAAATAGATAACCACTGAACAGATATACAAGGATTTTCATTATACTCAATGGGCCTTCCATCTAACTGCATGTCATCATATGCAACAATTGCGCTCAAAGTTTCTTGTCTTTGGAGCTCCTTACACACTTAAAAATTATGGAGGGCCTCTCCAATTCCCCAGAGTGAAGCTTTTGTTTATGTAGGTTATATCTATCAATATTTGCCATTTTGGAGTTTTAAAAGTTAGTATTATTCTGAAAATTGTTTTGATCTTGTGGACCTTCTGAACAGGTCTCAGAGAGCTGGACAAAATGTTGAAAACCACTGGTAGACACAAATAGCCATTCTTCATCCATTTTGTTTTTCTCATGTGGATGGTTAGGCCAATCTTTTTTGAATAGTCATGAATCTCATAGAGGAAACTATGTAGTATTATAGGGCATGATGCAATTAGCACAATGTCTTCTACCAAGAGAAACATGTGGAGAAGCATATGATCAGAAAAGGAGATTAGATCATACAGCAAGAGTAAAGGTAACAGAGGAACACTGAAGTGCTGTACTTCTACCAAGAGAATGTTAAAAATCAAGAGGAAAGCCTTTGTCATGTTGGGTAGATAGAGTGAAGGACCTGTTAAAAATCATACAGCATAATAAGATGTGAATGGTCGGCCATCTTTAGCTCTAATTTAACTTCTGCAGTTTTCCTGATTTTAGTGTTTTTTTTTAAAAGACAGATTCTTTTTAACTTTTTTCTTTGTTATTCTTATTTTTTTAAATTAAATTTATCATGTTGACTTGTTTTCTTGAAATAATTACAATTAAGGTATTCCTCAATAAATATTTGATTTTTTAATTCCTGTAGGTCATACTTTCATAACTTTCCCACTTTTTACGCATTTCCCCCACTCTCGGCTTCCCTTTAATTTTTTATTTTAAGGAGGGAGAGTCCAAGAAAGAGATTGGTAAGAAGGAACTATTTCTTGTGTATCCTGCTATTCAGTATTAATTGAGTTAGTGTTTGGGTGATGAATTTATTTGAGGAATAGTTCTTAAAATTTAAATTGCTTATTTTTATTTTCCATTAGGCACACATGCTTGGTTTTTCAGCCCAAACTGTCTGCCCTATATAGTAGCAGAAAGAAGTCTAAAAAATTAAAATAATCTTATTTTGATTGATGATGCTGTTTTCAGCAATGCTTTGACTTTATCCCTCTGATTTAATGCTTCTCAGGCATTAGAAACACTGAATATTTATTTTGCCACTCATCTTTGGTATGACTCATTTCTATCTGATGCTTTGCTTGGTGCTGATGCTGGGCCTTTTATAGCTCTTCTGATTCACAGGAGGTTGTAGGCCCTGTCAGCCCTCTTTATTAAATGTTGCCATGCTTTTTATACCACAAGCCCTGGGTGAACTAGTGAGCTCTATTAATGTTATTTAACAGTTATTTTTGCATGGTTTTTCTCATAAAGATGAGGGTCCTTGTGGTCAGATAAGATCTTGTCAAATTGGGAGCAAGTTCATCTGGTTTGTTTCAGGGGGTTCTCAACTTAAAGATGCAACCATGAGATCAGAGATCTAGACTTTGGGGAAAGACTTCAGAGGATACCTTCCCAAACCCTCTCATTTTACAGTTAAATAAACTGAGACCCAGGGAGATGACATGAATGCCTGTCATCACACAGATAAAAAGTAGGAGAAACAGAATAAGTGGTAATTGTCAGAAGCAGGTCCTCAGACTCCAAATCAACTCCTTAATGACACTCTGTGACCTTTCCTAATACCCCCAATTTTTAGTGCTCCCAAATCATTATAATTTTTCATATGAGTATTGCAATGATATGCATTCTCTATGTATATATTCTCCATGTGTTATCTATTCTACATATAAATGTCCATGTGTATGTATGTATCTTGCATTTACATATATGGGAATATGTTAGATTCTTCCACTAGCTGTTCCTTGAGGGAAGGGAATTTTTGCACTTTTGTATTTGTTTCTCTAATGTCTGGCACCCAGTATGTGGGTAGCTAGGTGGTATGGTGGGTAGATAACTCCGTTTGGAATCGGAAAAATTCAGAAATCAGGAATCAGGAAAATTCAGTAATCAGAAATCAGGAAGACTCATCTTCCCAAGTTCAAATCTGGCCTCAGACATTTATTAGCCATGTGACCCTGAGCAAGTCACTTAACCCTGTTTGCCTCAGTTCGTTTTCTTATCTTTCAAATGGTCCAGAAAAGGAAATGGCAAACCACTCCAGTGTTTTTGCCAAGAAAACCCCAAATGTAGTCACAGAGTCAGACATGACTGAAATGACTGGACAACAACCACATTTGCTTATTATGCCTGTTGATGGATGGATCGATTATTGATTATCTATACTGTGTGATTATGCCCACCTCTGTGGGATATTCTAGCCTCTTCCCAATGTTTGGTAAGATTTCCAGGGGTATAGAGTGGTATAGAGCTATCATTAATGTTCCTTTCCCCATTCTTCTGAGGGATTTAGAGCTTGGAGGGACACCTGAGATTATAAAATCATAGATTTAGAACTGTAAGAGACTTTAGAGGTCATCTCTTCTAAAACCTTAATTTTATAGGTAAATAACCTTAGGCCGTTTTCCACTGGAGAAGGAAATGGCAAATCACTCCAGTGTCTTTGCCAAGACAACCCCATGGACAGTATTGGCGTGCCATGGTCCATGGGGGTCACGAAGAGTCACACATCACTGAATGACTAAAAAGTAACAAGCTTAGGCCCAGGGCAATGAGGGATTTGCCCAAGGTGACACCAGTGGTAAGTAGTAAAGTCGGTCCTCTGACTCAGAATACGGCACTCTTCCTCCTATATCATCCCTTTTCAGGATCTTTGCAGTCAGTTCTTCTTCCTCACGCTTCTTCTCAAAGTCTTTACTCAAAGCTTTTCCCCTTTCTCCTAATCCCATTGGCCTTGATTCTTCCTGTTATGACTCCTCACAAAAGATTTGGGAATTCACATTTGGAATCTTCAAACTTTCTGGTCTGTTGTTGCTTGGCTTCTTTACGAACAGATGGATCAGTAGAAGACCACAAGTGTGGTATCATGAAATTAATTTTAGATGTGGGAGTCAGAAACTCTGGCTTTAACACTCATTAGCCATTCCACCTTGGGCAACTTACCCGATTTCTCTAAGACGTTTATCTGTACTGTAACACTTTCTGTCCTATTTCCCAGGCTTGCCATAAAGGAAGAACTTCATGAGCTTTAAAATTATAAAGTATATATTATTTTAAGTGGGATAAGTTAGCCTTGTAAATGGAAAGAGAAATTTGGAGCTCACAAAAAATTGCCAAATATTTGTACTGATTTAAAATGTAGTTACTCCACTTTGAATAAGCCACTTTCTTCCTATGGGCCCTGAATTTCTTCACCTATAAAAGGAGGGGATTAGAATAAATGATCTCTTAGTATACTTCCAAGGCTAATACTCTGTGATGCTATGAGAGTCAACAAACAATGGATGACTAACAATAGCCAACTAGCACCCCAGGATCACCATTCCACTCCCCAAAACACACACATATAAACATGCACACACATATATACATACACATATAAGGCCTCCCCCCCCAAGAAAAAAAAAACCCTAAATAACCATACAATTAACTGGAGCAAGCAGTAAAGCACAGATCTGTAAGGCCAGCCAGGGTGAGATGGAATGTTCCTTCTGGTAAGAAGCATTATAAAACTCAGTCTCCCTCTTGGGCCATTGTGAGGCCAGGCCCTATTACAACAGCTGCTCTCTCACCATCTTTGGCTCCATCTTCCACATTGGTTAACGCCTGAGGCCCATGTACCAGACCTTTGCTGTGGGTAGCCATATTATAGAAGACAGTATTTTATCACCAAAGAAGCACTAACTCCCAGAATCCCTCTTTCAAAATTAATGCTACATAACAAAGCAGTGCTAGGAAAGGCAAAACTCTATGGTAGTTTTCAAAAGATGTTAAATTCTGTTTGTATTTTGAGACTTAACATATAAGCAAATACCCCCAGTGATTACCATTGCTTTCTAATAATATCGGCCAGCTTTGCATTCTTTTCTTCCTGAACTATGGACATATCTGCTTGTTCAGGATAACGATGTCTATGTCTTGGACTGCCCTACTTGATAACTGAGGGAAACTGAAAGTATTTCACTATTCCTATCTGATGGTGATTTAGTTCTTATAGTGTTGGTTAGAGTATAAGCACTTCACACCCAAATCAAAGCATTTTTTAAAAGTCAATGTCAAACTGGAATTGCTCCCAAAGGATAAAACACCAAGTTTGAGGAGCTATCAGAACAATAACAGCAAGCCTCCTGTCTCTGATACTTGGAGTACTAAGTGGTCACCAACTCTCTGAGCCTCTGTTCCCTAATATGTCAAATGAGAGATGGTCTCCAGCTATGAATCTATGATTCTGTGAAATATATATTTCATAAGTGCCTATTGTATACAAATCACTGTGAGTTGGAGATCTAGAATTTAGATAAAGAGTTTCTAGCCTTTGACCCTTGGTCTAGGAAAATGGTAGTTGAAGGCAGGAGTTATTCCTGCCCTCCCCCCCCCTTTCTTTCCTAACACAAAGTAATAAGCTACTCACTAAATACTAGATTGAATTGAAATGAATTCAAGTAGCTTCCAATCCGGTAGGGGAATAAAGACATTGACACAGTACTTTATTGCAAATGTAACTGTGATTTCATGGGTATGGGCACAAAGGATCCATAGATCTCATCTTTTGGGATTCTTGTCTATATTCTCCCCCAAATTCTCCGCAGGTGATCAGCTGAACCCATTAGACGATTTCCTCTAATTTTTTTTAACATCCCATCAGCCCTAGTATAGCACCGAAACTATCTGTTGTCCCTTGCTCACTCTCTCTGTCTCTGTTTAATTAGTCCACTCCTTTTCTGGCACCAACACAGATAGCCACAACAATACAATAATAACTGGCATTTATATGGCACTTTAAGGTTTGCAAAGTGCTTTATATATTATCTCATGTAATTCTCAAGCTGTGAGACAGGCGCTATTAATATCCCCATTTTTACAGCTGAAAAAAGAGGCACAGAGAAGTTGTGACTACCCAGGGTAAAATAGCTAGGAAGTGTCTGAAGCAGGATTTGAACTCAGGTCTTCCTGATTCCAGTGGATGACTAAGCCCAACTGGAAGAATTCCAAGTATATCACTCTGACTGGTATGCCACTTAGCTTCAGAAATACACAATACTATATGTTAAGTGCATGAAAAAATTATAAAATAAAGTACTATGAGGTCTGAGAAGGATATTTGTTAGCAGAGAAAGACTAGAATAACATCATATTTGGCATTCTCTATCTGGAGAACAAAGGCATTCGAGGTTCATAAGTTGTATTCTAATGAATCATCTCTTGAATTACCCACCTAGTTCTTTGCCTATTTGGAAATGAGTAGCTAAAGCTATCCCTTAAAAAGCTGTGGAGGAAACAGAAGCATGAGAGAGGAAGGAGGGGATAATCTGCCTGTTGTCTGTTAAATTAGAGTCCATTCCTAAAATGTCAGTGGCAATATCGATTTGTTCCATGATGTTTAGCAATGGATAGTGTCTCTAATGGTCTTGAAAGGTTTCTAGTGTTCTTTAGATCAATTCTTAAAATTAATCTTAATATATTTGGGCTAGAAAAGTCTCCAGCAGTCATCTAGTCCAACCCTCTCATTTTACAAATAAAGAAACTGAGTACCATAGAGTTTGTCACTTGCTTAATGTTGCTTGACTATAAAGCTGAGTGGAACACTGGTCTCCTGATTTCCAGTAAAGTCTGTCTTCTGTCTTCATAGTTTGCCATTAATTGATTAGCCCTGACAAATAAGCAAGCCTCCAGTTTTTGTCTGAAGATAGAGGGGAAAAGCATTGAATTGAGAGGTAACCCATTCTACTTTAGGATAGCTCTAATGATTAGAAAGAATTTCTAATTGGGAAAAAACAAAACAAAACATTGAGTCTAAATCTGTCTCTACAACTGCCACCCAGAGTGCCCTTAATTCTGCCTGGAGGATTGGTGGTAGTAGGAAGTGGAACAGGTCTGATGTGGCTTTCAAATGTTAATGTAAAATTAGGAGGTTGGGCTAAGTGGTCTCCAAAGTCTCTTTTTGCCTCTAATGTTCTTAGAGCTTAGATTAGAGGATCCAAGATTGAGCCTCATCGATATTGAACATCTCTGAAGGGCGTTGAGAAAAAGGAGATAAATGTCTCTCTCATGTAGTATTGCTCTGATCTCTTCCTTCAGAATGAGTTTGGAAGCAACATGGCCCCAGTTGTTCCCTTCTGACACTTAAAAATTATCACCATCTTCATCTTCATCCTTATCATCATTGCTTGGATCTGCGACTTCCTTAGTTTGGGGAACTCCTAGTAAGGAATTTACCCTATGAATTACTGTTGGCATCTTGTTGGCTATTTCTATTCTTACACCAGGAGCTGTTAACCTAGGGTTCACAGACCCCTAGATTTGAGGAGATCTGTGAACTTGGATGGGGAAAATGAATTATATCATTATTTTCACTGTCTTCAAACTAAAATTTAGTATTTCCTTCCCTTAAAAACATTCTGAGAAAGGGTCCATAGATTTTACCAGGCTGCTACAGGAGTCCATGATGTCCCCAAAAGACTAAGAACTTCTGTCTTAGGGAGTTGCTTGGGGGACTGAGGTTAAGTATGTGACAAAACCCACCAGTATGTGACAAAAGGTAGTTCCTGGGCTTTAAAAAAGAATTCTCTGTCTTATTGGGAAATAATTTATGGCTTTTGATGAGGAAGGAGTGGATAGGGCTAGAAGGAGGGACCCTATCTTCAAAAGAAAGCCAAGAGCTAGGGAAAGGAATCTTTAAATTGGTATGTGAAGTAACAATGGTTTTGTGATTTCTTCCCTTCTTCTGTTCAAGGTTTTACTTTGCATAACTTATTCATCCACCTTTGACATGAATGGAAGTGCAGTGCTGAAGATTGCAGAGGTGAGTGCCCCTTCCCTTTCTCTGTGCCCCCAAAGAGCTCCATGCCTCCATGTTGCCAGCATTATGAGCTGCTTTAACACTAACTGGAATAAAACATCATACCAGATTGGTATGGAATGGAATCCTAGATGCAGAGCAAGGCTTCCTCTGATTACTATTGCCTTTAGCAATTACCACTAATGGGAATTGATTTTTTTTTTTTTGAGAAATGTCTGTAGATCCCCATCCTTCTAATGATGCTGTATGTCTTAGAGCTTTGCATGTTTCAGCTTGCTAAACACAGGGCTTTAATGATGATAATAACAGTACTAGGTCTCTTCAGACTCACCTTGTACCCTTTCCCTATGATTGCCTAAAAACACATATAAGCTGAACTTAGAAAATTTTTTTTAAAGAACAAGATATGAGATCTTGAGAAGCTAGTCCTAGTTTAAACCTAAACAATAAACTTTGAGAGGCAGGATGTTATAGTGGTTAGGTAGTCAGCTTTGTTCAAGTATGTTCAAGAAACAGTTTTTTCACCTTAAACAAGTCACTTAGTTCCTATTATCCCAAGTGACTCTTTTGAGTATATGTTACTGGTAAATTGCTACTCAGCATTAGCAAAAGTTCCCATCCTGAGATGTCTCCACATTGATGGAATCACAGGTCCATACTTAAGATCCTCCCCAACTTGTAAAAAAACATCCCAAACTCTGTATTTCTCAATACCAACAAAATCCCCCTATTGAGGCCTGTTGCAGCAGAATATTAATGTCTGGTTCAGAGCACTTCCGAGAAGCTTCCTAGTAGAAAGTTTGACTCTCAGGATTTATTACATGCATACATCTCTTGCTACTTGGCAGCATCTTGGTTTAAAAACTATGCTATAATGAGGTTTTTACCACTACTTTGTACAAAATATATAGCTTCTAAGAACTGGCAAGTTTTGATAGGTGGATGCTTTCACACCAAAAAGAACACAAAACACTTGGGGAATAAAGGATCTCTCCAACAGCAATTCTGTGCAGAGCTCATACTAGTGGGGATGTTTAGGCTTGTAGAGCATTACCTAGTGAACAGCCAGAGAAACCAGTTTGGTATTATAATAGGGAATGGCATTAGAATCAAGGGACCTGAATTCTTCTGATGGCCCTGCCATTAACTGTATGGTCTTAGATGGGTCCTTTTATCTATTCTGCTCTCAGTTTCCTTGGGTATAAAATAGGTCCCCAAAGTCCTTTTCAGCTCCAAAATGCTCTAATTCTAATTTAGAAGATGTCAAAATTTTAAAGTGGAGAAACTAACAAGTTAAGTTAGGGGATGTTGAGTTCCTATAACTTTGAAAATAGTTACAGCAAGGGGTAGGAGATCCATCTTGCCCTAACAGAAAGTCAGAGGGTGATGGGGGAGAATATAGAAGAGAGAAGATTGGGGGAGGGGGCATACAGTGGGAATTGCTGTTTTGGGGTGGTGGGTAGGGGAGAGACGGAGAGAAAATTTGTAACTCAAAATCTGGTGGAAATGAATGATGTAAACTAAAAATAAACCAAAGTTAATTTAAAAAAAAAGAAAATAGTTACAGTGAGAATGCTGTTTAAAAGTCTAGAATTAGCTTTGCTACTTGTCACATTTATACAATTTACCTTTGTTCATGAATCATTACTTGAAGAAATCTTGGCTTGGTTTTCTACTCTCAAGAAACATCAACTTTAATCTCACTTTGGCATTTCCGAGAGTTACTGTAGCCCAGTTGCTTGTTTGCTGCCATCAGACAATCCACATACAGTTTGATTGTTAAAAGCCTTCACCGTGCTTTCCTCCCCCCACGCCTGCCCCCTGCCCCATGCCAATTAACTGAACTATTGCTCTTCAAATACCTTAGTAAATCTGATCTTGATTGTGTTCTGGTCATCTCTGGCACTTAAAATGTAAGACATAGCAGGAAGCTCCTTGAGGGAAGGAATTATTTTTTTGTCTTCTTGTCTCCAGCAAATGGCTCAGTATCAGGCACATGGTCAACCTTTAATAAATTCTTGTTGATTAACTGATGGCTTGCTTACACGCAGCCTCCCTCTTCTCCAATTCCTTGTATGTCCTCTGCCAGAGCTTATCACAGAAACATGAGGTCCTATTGTAGATGCAGCACCTTCTCCCATCCCTCTTACTAGTTATTTTTAAAAAGTTCCTTGGCAACTCCTTCTAGAGTTGCCTCTGCTCCACTCAATTCTGACTCTCCCCTTCCACCCTGCAAATTAGTGATTAATGTCCATTAAAACATATTTCTTTAACTTGATCATTTTTAAATTTTCCCACATTAAATAACACTATTAATTTCTTATAGGTGGTCAAACACTTTCTTTTGAATGCTTTAAAAAAACAATGTAAAGGTCATAACAAAAGAGTTTCAATACTAAGAGAAGTTTCCTCATAATTGACAAAAAGCTAAAAAAACCAAAAAACAAAACAAAAAGCCTCCTAATAAGATGGCTTCACCTATAAGGCAGTCCTTAGCATTTTAAGATAAGAAAAAAAGATTAACTTTCTCTCTACTCTTAAAATAATTTAATGTAAGATAAGTCCATAAATTGGTTATATGCATTTATATTAAAATGACATTAATTTTTTACATTATGAGCATATGTATCAAGAATTATGAAAGACAGTATAGATTAATAGTAGCTTGCTCTTCACTGTGTACATTCCATCAAAAAGAATAACCACGGAAAGTGTTAGAAAATTTGAGTGTGATATGTAGTTGAATTCATATTTCTCTGAGAATTTCTCATTTCTATTAATACCTCCCTTCTGTCTGTTATCTCATTGGTGTGAGTTCTCCCTCTACAGAGAAAGATTTCTACCCACCCACGTTTTCTGTACCTGTGTGATTCTTGTTCATACCTTTTCATACATCTCCCATTGACAATCTGTCCAGCAGATTGGATTAGGTCATTTAACAACTCAACCTAACACTCAACTGTCTCTTCCTCCCTTTTACTTCATTAATCAAGCCACTTGTTTTTTGGTCATAAAATGTCCTCAATGAAGTCTTTTATATAACCTCATACTTAGAAGGCATCTCAGTATCTATTATTTAAAAAGTATTCTTTATCAATTTGTAACATAGATTACAGAGAATATTAGAGCTAGGGGGAGAGAATACATTAGAAATCATTTAGTCTGACCCCCTCATTTTACAGATAAACTGATGCTCAGAGAGATCCCAGAATATAAGAGGAACCTTGAACACCATCTAGGTACCTGAACAAGAATGCCTTCCATAACATTCTCTACAAGTAGTTTCCTTTGCTAAAGACCTGTAGTGAGGGGGAAACCATTCCTTCCTTGGTTAATCCTCAATATTCAATACCTTCAGATGTAGTCTGATCTGAGTAGAACAGAGCAAGATTAACAACATCATAGTTCTAGATATTATGCCTGTCTTAATAAAATCTATTTGGTTGTTATCTCATTGATTATTCATATTGACTTTACAGTACACAAAAACTTCCAAGTCTTTCACAAATTGCTCTCTAGCCTGACCTTTTCCATCTTGTGCTTGTGAAGTTAATTTTTTGAACCTGAGTGTAAGACTTTACATTTATCCTGATTACATTTCATTTTTTAACACTCTACATGGTGATCTAGCTTATAAAAAATTTTTGGATCTTGATTGTGTCATTCAAAAATCCCTCCTAGTTTTATTTCACCAGAAAAACTGATAATTTATGCCCTTAACCTGGTCACTGATTAATAGTACAGGGCCAAGCACCTGGAATGCTTTTATGCCACCTTTACATTAAACCCAAATGAGTACTATCAGTCAGTTCCAAATCAGCCTAACTACTCATGCACATCTTTTACATCTTTTTTTCTTTTTTTCCATATTTTCCATCTTTTCCTCAAGAATAGCATGAGAGACTTATCAAATACATTGTTAAAATTTAGTTAAATTATATATGCAGTATTCCCTTCATTTGCTAATTTAATAACCTGTCAGTAAAGGAAATAAGGATGGCCTGGCATGGTCTGCTCTTGATGAAAAAATGCCAACACTGAAACCACTTCATTTTCTAGATATTCATTATCCATCCATTTAAGAATATATTGCTTGGCAATATTTCAGGAATCCAAAGTTAAGATCACTAGTCTCTAATTCGAAGCCTTTTCCTTTTTTTGTGGAAAATCAGACAATTTACCTTTCTCCAGTCCTACTTTATTGTCTTATTCTCTATGTTGTTTTAGATTACTGACAACAGCTCAGTAGTAATATCTGCTGGATCAAAAACAAAACAAAACAAAAAATAAACTCCTGTACCAAATGTACTTAAACAAAGCAAATTCCCATATTGGCCACGTCCAAAAAAAAGGTGCTTTTTGTTTTCATATTAGTCTATCACTTCTCTGGGAGCAGATGGGGGACATTCTTTATCATGGGTATTCTAGTACTTCTAGAGTGCTCCATTCCTCCCTAGACTGATCCAAGAAAGAACTTTAGTCCATGGGATCTTGTTCATTCCTTTCTATCAACTCTTTGAAATCTGCTTTTCCAAAATCTAGGGTGCATGCAGAAGCCGCCCAGTTTTTCTGTCTTTTTCTGTCACACATGCTAAGATGGAGTGATGATTGCCTTCAAAGACTGCCATCATTTCCTCTTTAGCAACCACTTCTTGCTTGTTTGTGAAAATCAAGTTTAGAATAGAAGTTTCCATCTTTGCTTCCTCCAACTTCTGAAGGATAAATTCTTAAGGAAAACTCAGCTTCTAGTAAAGGTAAAGTTCCAACAGATGTTCAGTTAATTGAATTCTTCCATTACTACTATAATCATACCTCTATGCCAGATGCATAATTTATTTCCCAAACTCCATATCTATTTATTCTTTCTGTTTAGCTTGTCTGTTAGTATAGTCAGGTGATAATATTGCTTCTTTTTCTGCCTCTTTTTATATTTGCCTAAATGTCTTCTTCCATGCTTTCCACATCTGTTTCCTGAGTTTCCTAATATGAGTTTATTTTCTTAATATACAATGTTACTCCAATCAAACACCCCCCCCCACACACCTGTCCTGTTCCTTTTGAATAAGTTATCCCCTTCCAGAACCATATGACCTTTCATGAGTCTTATCCCACCAAGTATCAGTGTTACCTTTGGTAATTCTTGCTAGTAGATTGCCGAAAGAATTATTCTTTCAAACTTCTTAGAGGGCACCTTGGAGAGCCTTCATCTTCAGAGTTATCTTTCCTCACTTCCTTTACCCCTTTTCATATTATTAGTACTTTTAAAATCCCACACAAATTTCTTTCCCTGATCTAACTGATCTCTTGTTTTACCTAACAACTTCCTTCACCCTTTCCTTAATTCCTACTCTTCCTTCTTAGGTTTTCTTGGGTTCTAGAGTTCAAAGCGTCCTCAGAAATCATCTAGTCCAAATACCTAATTTTTACAAATAGGGAAACTGAGGTCAGGTTGCAAAAGTAATTCAGGACCTTCTGCTCTTTCTACTCTGTGAAACTTGACTAATTTACCATCAGCTCAGGTCCTATTTGTCTCAACTCCTCCCAATTTTCCCTTCTTAAATTTAGTTCCTAATCTTATTTAAATTTCCAAATCCTTCAAGTCTCCTGTACAATTCTTATTTCTTTTCCTTTCTCTATATCATCTTTTTTCTCATTTTCCTCTTTTATCTTTTCCCTTTCCTACTCCTCTTTCTCTTCCCACACCCTTCTTTCTCCTTCTCCCTTCCTTTCTCTTTCCCTCTCCTTCGTCTCTTTGTCCTCTTTTGCTTTCTACTTTTCTTCTTTTTCCCTTCCCACTCCCTTCCCCTCTTTTTCTCCCTCTTTTCCCCAACTCCTCCTCTCCCTTTTCCTCCTCCTCTATCTTTTTCTCCTTTTCCTCCTCCAACTTGAATCATCTTCCTTCTACTGAAGCTGGGAGTCAAATATAGCTCAAGTAACATAGCCAAAGTCAAATAAATAGCAAATTTCTGGAAGAACTGTGACTAGAAACCAGGTCCATTGACTGATTATGGTTCATCACACTTTCCACCACACCATACATTAATTTCGCTAAGAAATGTGAACTTTCAAACAAGAAATTTCAATAAAAAGGAGGTGATTGTGAGCAAAGGGTGATCTTATTCCAGTGACATTCCTAAAACCATGATTTTGGGATCCCCAAATGAATCTCCTACTCATTGAACCTTTGGAAACAGGTCCCTTTGTTGTCAGTGCCAAAATATTGCAATCTGATGGCACCCATTAAGTCCACAAGAGCTTCCATGATGCTCCTCTAGCAGCTTTCTTTGGGTTTCAAGTAGAAGACCCCTTACATTTATTAAACTCTCAAATTTTTTTCATTATAACTTACCAGGGGGCTACCAAGGGTTTTTTTTTTTTTTTAAACCACTTAATTACTCTAAAGTCCCCTGGAACTGAAATTTTAAAATCATTATTTATCTAAGAGGATCCTATGACTCATTTTTTTCTGCCAAATAGTCATACAAGAACAGGACTAGTGTTCATCAGAAAATGGAAAGTGTGTTTGACTGCACTATTAGCCCCCTTAATTATGAAATCGTAGGTGATTTCCTTCAATTTATTACTTAGTTCTGCACCTGTGATTTCTTCAATGTAGGAAGGCCCTGGTATAGAAACTCTCTTCATTAGTGCAGGTTGGCAAGTCCTCTGTAACTTAGTGAGTTACTTTAGATGTTGAAGGGTTAAGTAACTTTCATAGAGTCACACATCTAATGTCAGAAGCATCTAGTGTCAGAGCCAGGGGCTGAGGGCTAGTCTATTCCTGACTCCAAGACTGGCCTCATGTTGCTGATCTCCTATCACATCACCCTACTGCTAAGGCCTTAAATGATCACTGTGACAGCAAAATTAATAGTAGTAGTAGTAGTAGTGGTAGTAGTGGTGTTAGTAGTAGTAATAGTAGTAGTAGTAATAGTAGTAGTAGTAGTAGTAGTAGTGGTGGTGGTAGTAGTGGTGGTAGTAGTGGTGGTAGTAGTAGTAATAGTAGTAGTAGTAGTAGTAGTAATAGTAGTAGTAGTAGTAGTAGTGG
>CM053586.1:84348515-84413409 GCA_028646515.1 Pseudochirops corinnae | reverse complement strand
TAGTAGTAGTAGTAGTGGTAGTAGTAGTAGTAGTAGTAGTAGTAATAGTAGTAGTAGTAGTAGTAGTAGTAGTAGTAGTAGTAGTAGTAGTAGCAGCAGCAGCAGAAGCTAGGTTTTTCAAAGAAATTTATATGCTATATTAGCTGATCTTCACAACAACCCCATAAGGTAGTTGCTATTATTATCCCTACTAAACAGATGAAAAAACTGAGGCTTAAAGAGGTTTGGTGCCTTGTTTAGGGTTACATAGCTAGTGTCTGAGGCTGGATTCAAACTCAGGCCTTTCTGACTTCAAATTCTGAACTCTGTCCACTATGTTACCTATCTACCTCAGCATTTGGCACATAGTAGGTGCTTGATTTGTTGATTTGAAAGAGGCATATGCCATCAACCCATCTTTAACGGGCTTTAGTGACCCCAAAATTATGAGTCAATAGGGAGAGTTAGAAACAGAGAGAGGAATAATAATGATTATCTCATATTTCTATATTGCTTTAAGGTTTACAAATAACTATCTTCAAAACAATCCTGTTAAACTCTTGTGTTACAAATTCAGAAATTGAATGCCAGCTTGATCTAGCAATGCCCATCAACATACTATTTGCAGGTGACTACATGCAGGATTTTAAGCCAGTTCTCCTCACTCTAGAGCCAGTATTATTTCTACATCACCTGGGCTACTAAAGCATCACAAATAAGTGAAAGAGGTACAGAATTGCATTTTTGAGTGTTGTAGGACACAAACAAGAAGGAGAAGAAAAATATTAACTTCTGGGAAAACATGAGACCTGGTTGACCCTCTGAAGTATGGTCCTAGATTACTAAACTTCTGTGTGGGAGTGGATAGCCAATAACATGTGCCAGTATAATATCAGCCTGCCAGTCACCAGTTAGGCCTGAATCAGGAACTCATTAAGCATTAATCTTACTCTTCATAATATCTTGAATTGGCTTATAGGACTACTGTCATGCCAAAGGGAAATGATAGTGAACAAGAAATCACTCATACCTTAGGAGCAGGATAAGAACAGTGGCATCATGGACAGAAGTTCCACTCATTTGAAGGTTAGTAAGTATGTGCCTTGATTTAAATAATCTTAGGCAGCAAAGGACTGGAATAT
The DNA here is from genome assembly GCA_028646515.1 of Pseudochirops corinnae. NCBI lineage: Eukaryota > Metazoa > Chordata > Mammalia > Diprotodontia > Pseudocheiridae > Pseudochirops > Pseudochirops corinnae. The sequence goes on along the minus strand of CM053586.1, from coordinate 84,412,288 downwards.
TCATATCTGTATTCCAAATGATTGTGTAAAATATTCCCATTGTGCAACCATGAGACCTGAGATTGACAATAATCTATTATATGTACGCTAGATTTGGATTGCTTGGGAGATTTTGCAAAGGGAAGAGTTTGCCTCTCAATTTACTTTTATACTTCTAGTGTGGAAGGAAGTCCCTATATTAAACATCTTCCTTTTTGTCGAGATTTTTGTGAATATGTGCCATACTTCTTCCATGAAGATAAATAAAAGCAAGCTGGTTAAAATGTAGCATCTGCAAACATGAAAAGTCTCATCCAAAAATTTTGTCATAAAGATATTCACTAGACAGTGGAATTCAGTTTGAAACTGATTCATCCTACCCCTAACCAAGTATGTTTCATGGAATCTTTGAGTCATAGTCCTGGGAGAGACCTTAAAGTTCAACTAATCGACTACATTAACTTCACAGATGAGAAAACTGAAGCCCAGGAAAGTAATCACATACTCATCTGAGCCAGTCTCTTGACCTCCCTTAGCCTCACTTTGTTCCTCTGTTTAATGGCGATAATAATAGCACCTATCTCACAGGGTTGTTGTAAGGATCAGAAGAGATTTTTAAAAAGCACATCACAAATCTTAAGGTGCTATATAAATATTAGGTATTTATTTTATCACTAGTGTTTTTTTCTGCTACATTATTACTTCTCAATATTTTAACGAATGAAGTGTCAGAACAACCTCATGATGAAGTAATTGCCTCTCTAATGCATCTATAATGTGTTTCCTTTTGCTGTCACTTTGAGGGACTGACCATTCATTGCATGACTGTAGAGCTTCCAGGACATTTCCCACATTTCTCATCATAAACTATTAATAACTCACCCTTGGGGCAGCTAGGTGACGCAGTGAATAGAGCACCAGCCCTGGAGTCAGTAGGACCTGAGTTCAAATCTGGCCTCAGACTCTTAATACAAAACTAGCTGTGCGACCTTGGGCAAGACACTTAACCCCAACTGCCCTACCTTCCCCCCTCCAAAAAACAAAAAAAAAATCACCCTTATTGAGTGCGAAATATTTTCCTCACAACCAATCCATAAAGTAAGTAGTACCAGTGTTTTTATCCCCATTTTGTAGATGAGAAAAATTTAGGCTTTGAAAAATTAAATGATTTGGTCAAAGCTCACAGCCAATACATATTCTGAGGAGGGGATTTAAATCCAGGTCTCCAACTTTTAAGTCCAGTACTATTTTCTCCTATACTGTGGTTAAAGACCCTAAAAAAGCCTTTTTTCTTGGTCATACTGATACATGATACTCATTTGAGTATCTCAGTCCATATAGGGAATCATAACCTTACTTGATGGTGCTCTGCCCAAAGGAAAACAAATTTAAATAGCTGAAACTTCACAACTTATCTTGGGGTTTAACCCAGATTTCTTTTTTTTTTCCTTTCCCTACTTATTTATTCTATATTATAAAAAAAACATGCCTTAAATCCAAATCACTATGGCTTACTGATTGGTCAATAGCAGGTCCCAATCCAAGACTCATTTAGTCATTATTTGGGTTTTGATGGCTCAGAATGAGTGTCAACATCAATTGTTTCTGTTTTGGCCAAAAACCCTAAGGGTCTTCCCCTTCCAGATTGATTTTTTTTTACTAGGTATAAGAAGCCATTTTTTTTTGCTCCTTTCTTACCTAGCCTTAATCGCTGAGTGGGTTGCCTCAGACACACAGACCTGGGAAAGGCCCTAGCTTTAAAAAGCCATTTCCCATGGCATCCAGGGTCACTTCCAGTCATCCTGATGTATATCTTACCATTTATTCCAGATGGCCGTGGAGGAGAGAGTCAGGCAGGTGACTTGCCACAACTCTCCCTCACTTAAATTGAATTCACTTGCAAATCAAGCAATCACCTTCCTGATGTCCAAATAATACCAACTTAGCTGGTGACATCAAAACATTATGATGCTCCCACCAGTGGAACTGGAGTATATGGTCAAGTTGTTCTCTATAGATCAGCGGTTCTCAACCTGTGGGTTATGTTCAATTTGTAACAATGAAAATCCATCCTGCATATCAGATATTTATATTACGATTCATAATAGTAGCAAAATTACAGTTATGAAGTAGCAACGAAAATAATTTTATGGTTGGGGGTCACCACAACATGAGGAACTGTATTAAAGGGTCATGGCATTGGGAAGGTTGAGAACCACTGCTAAAGATGAACAGAAGTGGTTCCATTTATTGCTAAAATGTCTTCACTGGGCTATATAATTCTTTAAATGGTTAATGCCTTTTTTTCTTTGACTCTCTGTATTGATTTGACAGTACTATTTCTGACAAGTGCCTTAAATAAGTCATCAAAACAGCAAATAAACGTTCAGTCCCTAGACATGATTCAACCAGGAAGTTGGTTCTGTATTGTCATTCACTAGGCTGGCTGCACTGGGTTCTTTGGGAACATTTTATTGTTAATCATCTGGTCATGTTTTCTTCCAATCCAAAACTGGGCAAAGGAAACAAGACTTGTACCTTAGATCCAGTGGAACCCAGGTGGCTAGTGAAGCTCCATCACCAAGGAAGGAGATTTTACTTCATCCTTAATCTTCTTTCCCAAAATTGATCTCTTCTGACTTTGTCAGGCATTTTAGCATCTCTGGGTTGACTGCTTTGAGATGTCAGTCACAGTTGGTATCTTCCCATTTGACTATAAAAGTTTTGAGACCTTCAAACATGATACTTCATAGACTCATAAGCTTGTAGCTTCTAGAGCTGAACGGGGCCTTAGAGGCCATCTAATCCAACTCTCTCACTTTATAAATCAAGGAACTGAGGCAAGGAGAAATTAGGTGACTTGCTGAGGATAATAGAGGCAGTAAGGGACATATGTAGGATTTATACTCAGATTTTCTGACTTTTCTTCCCACTGTACCACTGTCTTTCTTCCATTTTCTTCTTTCGTTAGGAGCCAAGCACCCATTTTCCCCTCCCTTTTCACTATCTTAATTACATGATGGTGGAGAAACTTTTTTAGATTTAGAGAGCAGGTAGAAATAGAGATCAAGATATACATCCTTTATTTTTTCTGATAGACCATAGGGCAGGGACTGAATCTTATGCTTCTCCATATAACCATGGCTAGCATACAGTAGGTGCTCAATGTGTGCCTCTTAACTGATATGCATAGCCTCCTTAGCTTACTGGCATTAATGAAGCAGAGGAAGCATGAGAAGGAAAAGTCTCAACTAGGTCCTTGGTTCCCCTAAAACTTGCTGTTGAGTCTTAGAGCCCCACTTACTATAGAGATTTTCCTCTGTTGTGTCCTCAAACCAGTTTTGTGTAGTATTTGCCAAACACATTGTTTCCTCCTGCTCTGAGGGACCAAGAATGACTAAGGGCTGACTTTTATACAGGTAACTAAGAGTTAAAGAGGTCTGTATTTAAAAGCACAGAAATTCAGAGCTGGACAGGACTTCAGAGGTCATTGAATCCAACTTTCTTATTTTACAGATGAGGAAGTTGAAGCACCAAAAGATTAGCTGACTTGTTCAAGGTCTCACAGGTGATAAATGTCTGAGGCAGGATTCAAATTTTGGTCTTCTTTACTCCAAGACCAGCACTGTAACCATTATGCTTCCAATATCCATGATCACCAGCTCTATTTTAGGGGTTTTTTATGCTTAATATCATAATATAAAAGACTAGAACTGGTTATTTTATTGGCAGGCTCCCACTGAAGGAAAGATTTTAGGATACTTGACAAATCAAGACTTCTCCATCTGTAACAACTGTCAATATACTAATAGGAAAAAGAGAAAAGGATATTTGCAAGGCTATTTGGGGGGATAGTAGGAGAAATACCCTGGTGAATGAATTGCCTTAGTATGATTCAGATTATAATTTTAGCTGGAGTGCCTAAGAATCATCACTGTCATCATCATCGACCACCTACATTTATATAGTGCTTAATAATTTACAAAACACTTTTTCATATAATCTTTTCTTTAATCCTTAATTGTTTGTATGGATCATAGGGTCATAGGACATACATATAGAAGGAATCTTGGATCTAGTTCAACCCCTTTACTAGAGGAAATCTCTTACAGATTTTTTTGCTATAGAGGTGATCCCTCTACTTTCCCATGGTTTCATTTTTTTTTTTTAATTTTTGATTTCCTCAAGAATAAACAAATTCCAACTAGGTGGTACGATGGATAGATCACCAGACCTGGAATCAAGAAGATCTGAGTTAAAATCTGGCCTCAGACACAGGATCACTGTATGCAAGTCATTTAACTCCTATTTACTTCAATTCCTCATCTGTACAAGAGGGACACACTGAAGAAGGAAATGGCAAACTCATTCCAGGATATTTGCCAATAATACCCCATGGACTTTAGAGTTAGACACAACTGAACCTAATGAGAACAGCCGCAGCTCCTCTTTTTTAGGCATCAGTGCCTTTACAGTATACGTTGTTTCCTCCAAGGAACACTGTTCACTACACTTTCTAAATAGGGAAATAGCTATACATATGGCAATATTTAGTTTCTGATATGCATTTTGCTCAGCCCCAGAAGCAAAATTCAAATGCAATTTTTTCTTTAAATCTGTGCATATATATGAGGATTTGAAAGTAAAACAGCAGGAAACCCACTGTTTCCAGTTATGGAAGGCAAGCTGTTTAGACATTCTCTGTTGAAAATCTTTTGCTACCCTACTTCCCCTCCCTCCCACCTTGCTTTATATAGTACTGTTGTTATTCATCAGCCCACCTAGTGGAGAATGTGAATGTTTCCTTGCTTCCGGTTTATTCATTGGCCCTTGTTCTCTTGTTCATTTTCTTTCTTCTGCATTGGGGATGGGAGGGGGACATGTATTTTGCTTCACTAACCCTTTGTGTTTTTGCTCTTAGCTGTGTTTGGCATGTCATAAAGCTGGATGTCCACGAATGCATGAAATGGTCAAATTATCCATTACTCAGCTCCTCACTGCTCTGTGCCATCGTCCTTGTGCTCCCGTGCAGGTGGTTTTGCCCAAGGTATTGAGCTCGGTGCCTGGTTCATGGGCAAGACTGCTGAGTTGACATATCAGTTCTAAGCTTATGAAAGTGGAAGGAATGGGTTGGGGGTGGGGCACAGTGTTGGAACAGCTGAAAGAGGAAATCAACGTGCCCTTTTCCAGAAACTCAGCCTGCAAAGTATTGTTAATGTCTCTAACTTTATCTGCTTCTTTTCAGCAGTTCTTGGAGGTAAAGAAAACTGAGACCTATAGAAACTCACTGATCTTAGAAATTCGTTAATCTTAATTATGATGACCATAATTCCAGTCCTTACATTGGGATGTTTGTAAAAAGTTAGTCTTTTTGTAGTCTTATTTAAAAAAAAAATACATTTTCTTCATTTGAATTGGTTGTCTGAAAAATCTAGGTGGCTGAATTTATTAACCAAGTTTGCTAAATTCTGGAAGTGAACATTTTCCACTTCAACTTCACTAATAAGTTATATAGCAGGACTTAGAATCTTTGTTTCAGAAAGGATCAGAAATGCTCAGGTTCATTTAATACTGTTAGAAGAATTTCAATTCAATTCCACAACATTTATTAGGTGTCTATCATGTGCCAAGTACTAACCAAAATGCTAGGGATTAACGACAAAAATGAAACAGACCCTGTCCCCAAGAAGCTCATATTCTATAGAATGGAATAAAATGGAATCGTTTCTGGCTTTGTAAGTTAGATATTGTTATTTAACGTATTATATATACATATATAGGCAGCTACATGGCACAGTGGATAGAATGCCCAGTTGGGAATCAGGTAGAATCCTCTTCCTGAATTCAAATCTGGCCTCAGGTACTTCCTAGCTGTGTGACCTTGGGCAAGTCACTTAATGCTGTTCTCCTCAGTTTCCTCATCTGTAAAATGAACTGGAGAAGGAAATGGCAAACTACTCCAGTATCTCTGCCAAGAAAACTCCAGAGACTGAAATAACTGAACAACAAATATGTATACACACCTATCTATTTATCTATCTATAATTTTTCTATATACAACATTTATTCATCTAACTCCTACTTTGAAAGTGAACTTTTTCCTCCCTACAAATGTATATGAAATTTTAAAAATTTCACAGATAAAATAAATTCTTAAATACCAGCTGTAGAAACAGGTTCTATCTAATTTCATTTTATTTGGCATTGCAATCTAAACATAGAGAAATTGAAACCCAAAAATGCAGACTTGGAATTTTGCTACTTGTTCTTGTTCATTTTCTTCAGGATTGGCAATTCCATTTGAACCCCAAATTGTATATAGGTTGACTTTCATATGTCTATAGGTGATAGATATAATTAAAGGATGTGGAGTTACAGAATCATGTTTATCACTTTCATTTGAAGTATCCACATTTGGTTTGTTTTATATACTTTTAAAAAAATCTCATTTGTAAATGAAATTAAATGTGTCACCATCCTTTTGAGTCCACAGTTGCTATTTCATAGACATAGGGATCTCCAGGTAAGGGAAGTCATTCTACCTAAGCAGATTTGCTACTGCTCTGCAATTTATTTTTTTCTTATTTTTTCCTGGGGTTGGAGTGGGGGAAGGGGAATGAGACTGAGAGGTTGAATCATTTGCCAGGTTGATAAAGCCTATATGTATTAGAAGCTGGATATGAAGTTTTGTTTCTCCTGACTTGAAGGTAGGAGGTAGATCTTCTCTCTGCCACACCATCCTGCCTGTCAGGAGGTAGTTGCCATGGTTATGAGGCTTTTAAAATTGCAAAACTACTTGTGCATTGAAAGCGTGGTATAGAAGACCAACAATCAGCCTCTGAGGTATACTAGTAGTATTCCTATGAGCAAATCACTCATCTTCTCTGTGTCCTGATATTCCATGTTATGGAATTTATTATTATATATTATATTATATATTATATATGTATAATATTATTAGTTAAATATGAATTTCTGATTTGCTTTATGAAGGGAGTTTCCACACCAGAACTCTGTATTGATGAAAATATATCAACCTCTTCCCATTCCCAACAAAAATGAGAAAAAAAATATTTCCAATCAGACATCGCCATTGATGAAGCAAACACCAACTCGGAAAGTGTTTTTGGGATCTTATGAAAAATGTTGCATTATGAAACACAGATGGTATTATCATAGTATACACTATGTTATGAAGATCTGCTTGTGTTCAATTGGAATACTGAACATGCTTAAATGGTTTCTAAGTCATTACATCCTAGACAAAAGCAAAATCTTTTATGATTAAAATGCAATTTCATTATGTTTTTTAAAGCATGTATCATTTCACCATGATGTAGATAGTGATGCCAATATAAGAAGGTAACTTAAATTAACTTGTAACAAAGTAGTTTTGTGAAAAGTTGCCTCTTAGTTCTTGCCCTGTTCATTACATGAATTTTAAACTGCCATTATGAGTCAACTCAGGATGGCTGGCAAGTATGCTTTAGTTTGTAAGAGCTCAGTTAGACTAATTGAAAGTGTATAGAAGGAGAAAACTAGAAATCAATAAGTAGGCAGTTTTTATTCAATTACCAGCCAAACTACTGTTTTGTGGCTTGGTTGAAACCTTCTCTGCCAAGTAATCAAGTATTTGTTCTCCTCAGTCCAGTTAATTATCTTGAGATCGAAATCTGCCACTTTAAAAAATGGAAACATTATATTATCTTGGTTAACATTATTGAAGGAAGTGACCTCAGAAAAGGGATCATTGGTGCCTTGCATTATTCCTTTCTTGTCATAGTTTGAAATAATGTTCTATGACAGTAAGATTGATCAGTATGTACAAGTGAAATAATACAAGGTCATTTGGGGAAGAAAGGGTGTATACACACGTATGCATGTATACATTTGTTTATATGTATACATACACACATATATGTATACATATACCTATACATATATTTACAGTTATTCTGTAGATCAGAAGTATCAAACACATTTGCATATTTAGTCACATGTAGTCCACAACAGTCCTAGTGTAGCCCAATCTAGATGAAAATAATGGGAAATATTTAACTAATTATTTAAATTAAATTTAATCTAAAGTTTAATTTAATACTTGGAAGTATTTAACAAAACAAACTAAAATAACATAAAGCATAGATAATGTTAATGTGTAGTTTTCAAAGTCAATATGAAGCTCCCACAGATTCTTAAGTTTGATGTGTCTGCTGTATCTCAATGACTTCCTTATGCATTAATAAAAAAAGAAATAGATGCAGCAGGTAGGTGTATTCTCTCACACAAGGAACAAAATTAGAAAATATATAAATCATGTCATCATAATTACAGATACACATTTTTCAATCCAGAAGCATTCTGTAAACTCTGGGGGTGATTTTAAAAAAATTCTGTTTGACCCAGAGCGTAGGGCAGGGGATTTGCTTTCAGACTTGTTTCTAGGGTAGTGAATTTTATTCTAAATGAAATTACTTGGCAATATGCAGACTTCCTGAGTTAAAGCAGCCAGAAAGCACAGTGGATAACAGGTTGCACCTGGAATCAGGAAGCATCGAAGTTAAATCTAGCCTCAGCCACTTACTAGCAGTGTGACCCTGGGCAAGTCATTTAACCACTTGACTTCAGTCTTCTCAACAGTAAAATGGGGATAATAATCACACCTAATCACACAGGGTTGTTGTGAGGATCAAATGAGATATTTGTAATGCACTTAGCAGAATACCTGGCACACAGTAGGCACTATGTAAATGCTAGTTATAGTAGTAATAATCATTCTTATTAATTCCTGTCTGCCCAATTTCCCCATCTGCTAGGCTGTGGAGAGGATAAATTAAGATTGTATTTTTAAAGCACTTTACAAATCTTAAAGCAGTATATAAATCTTAGCTAATTTTATTATTGTTATTACTAATTATATTGTTATTCTTCATTAATGTTTTTCCTGTGACTCTGTGCCACATAGAGTCAGTTTTGAAAATCAATCACCATCTAAAAACATAGCAAAGACCACTAAACGTGTAAATTCTACCTCCTTTTCAAAAAAAAAAATGAGAAGGCATTTTCTTGGAGCCATTAACATTGTTGGAAATCTAAAATATCTAGTCCTAATTCAGGCTGACTTTCTGTACCCAAGGGAACTTGACATCCTCTTGTGTTGTTCTTTCTAAATGTCGTTAATGAATATCTCTATCTGCATAGTATGTGTGTGTTGCTATCTTATTTCCCTACCAGGTGTGCATTGAGACATACGTATCTAGCTGTCACCAACGTAGTATTAATACTGCTGTGCGGGCAACTCTCAGTCAAATGTTGAGTGATTTGACTTTACAATTACGGCAAAGGCAGGAGAACACGGTGAGCCTTGCAGTATCTGCACACTGATCATGTTTTGAGTGCTGTCCTTCATGTGTGACTGCATGCTGTCTACCATCCTTCGTGGCTCCCTGCAACACTCCCAGGCCTTCAACTTTGTGACAAGAACCAGAATTTAAGGGCTTATATAGTGAATTCAGATGGGAGATTACAAATTTTGTTGTTGTTCGTTATTTGGGAAATTTGATCCGTTTTTTTTTTAAGATACTTTGATAAGATATTTTGCTTTCTATTATTTTCTCATCCAAATAGTCTTTTTAATACATATGTTTAGTTTTAATTTCAGTAGTTTTAAAAATTTATATGTTATTTTTAAAAGTTGGTTCTCATTTTGGGTTCCTTCTCTCACCTAATCTTTTCTGTGACAGGTCACTAATGGTATACTAATGCTGCTAAAAAATATATTTTCTTAAAAATAGGTTTGATAAAGATTTTAAATAAAGTTTTAATAAATAAAAATAAATCTTCAGAAGTTTTGTATATATACCAAAATTTCTGAAATGGAGGTATGTGTCAGTATTTCTCCATTAGCAAATGAAGGAGAAATGCTTTCTCTGCTGATACAGTGAAAGAAATTGCCAAGTATGATTACTGTGCCATGTCATTCCAGCTCATTACTGACCTTTGGTGTAAGCTTGAAAATCTTCTCTGAAACAAGCATTTCTGGGAAAAGTCCAAATGCATTTGTCTTCTCCACATATTTTACCTTCTGGGAATAAATATGAGTAATGGGTACTCTTCCAAAATGATCTCTTACATCTGAATATTATCAATGCATAAATTAAGTTCCTTCTTAAAAGAGCTATGTCTAAATGGGAGGAATCTGAAATAACTTTTAATATGAAAAGGGAGTTACAGTTATAATTTGAGACATATTTTTGTAATGGCCATGAGAGGTTTCAGGGATTTTCCCACCAAATTTCCAGATACTGAGAAATTAAACCCAGAAGGGACCTTAGAGTTTAAATAATCCCAATGCCCACATTTACAGATGAGGAAACTGAGACTCAGAGAAGCTTTGAAATTCAACTAGGATAGCTTCCTAGCTGTAGAGTAAAAACTAGAATTCTAATCTGATTCCCACCACAGTACTGTTTCTACTGGTTTGGGCCTTTCTCTGTGTCCCCCAGTGTTTAACATAGTGCCTGAAATGACTTACTTCAACATTATGACTAGCATTGAAAACCTAGAGTCTTCATATCAATAGCATTCTTTCCTTTTCATTCTCTATAATTACCAGAACCGAATTCTCTGAACACCATACTGTCATAAATCAAATTTGAGATCCTGGGGATCCCAACTTGCCCCTTCCAAATTGGCCTTTCTGTGGTGGTTTCAGTAGACCCAAGGAGAGAAAGGTTAGTAAAACAATAAGGCCGACAAGAACGCATTTCTCAAACTATAGGGACCATAAAAATCTTTGTCCCTTTGGATGTATTGATGGAATCTCAAGTGCTGATCCAGGAGGTGCAGAGTTAGGGAATATCTTTGCAGCAAAGTAGAGGAAATTTAAGCTGTTCTTATGCCCTTTTAATGGTTACAAGTTACAAGACATTTTAATAATTTAGAAGGGACGCAATTATTAGCATCAACATTTTCTCATGGAATTCCTGTTTGGATATATAACTGCAGGGTGCTGCAGACAATGCTCTGTGTGTTGGTTAAAGGAGAAGGCATATTTACAAACAGAATGTTTTCTTTAAATGAAACAGGATCCTTAAATTAATGTATATGATCACATCTTTGAGAGTTCTCTAAGAAGGCAACCTAACTGAGAAGGTTGTTACACAGCCAGAATATTTTGGAAATATTTGAACCTGGAGCTTATTGATTTTAACGTGGGCTCTCTTTTCAACAGGACACCTAACGTGGTGCAGTGGATAGAAGAGTCAGGAAGACTCATCTTTCTGAGTTCAAATCTGGCCTCAGATACTTACTGGCTATGTGACCCTGGGCAGGTCACTTAACCATCCTTGCTTCAGTTTCTCATCTGTAAAATGAGCTGGAGAAGGAAACGATAAATTGTTTCAGTATATTTGCCAAGAAAACCTCAACTGGGTCACAAAGAGTGGAACACAACTTAAAATGACTTAACAACAAATGAGTTATCTCTTTTTAAAATCTCAGATTCCTTTTAAAGATCAATCCATAAAGATGAATAAGATAATACCTTTATATACATTTATATTTACATTACACTGGCTTAGATTTTGTTACAGAGGTTATCAGTTTTTGTCCTTCAGAGTATGAATGATCAATTAGTTGGGATAACAAAGAAATTCCCTCAATTATAAGTTATTATATATTTGACCAGGTTCCTGGTTCAACTTTTCCCTGAAAATCCTGGAATAGGCTATGGCCAGAGGCAGGATGGAATCCTGGTCTTTCCTAGTTGTCCTTTCCTTCTATAATTTTAAGGCTTCTTAAAAATATGCCCCCTTATCCCAGGTGCGTTATTTGCTAATGGCTATAATCTGATGCATTTGAAAAATTGACTAAGAGATCCATGTTTTTCATGCCCCAAAATGACTTTTTAAAAATAGGAAAGAGAATGGAATAAACATTTACATAGCTGGTGATATTAGGGAGGCAACATTGTATAGGAAATGCAGTGAATCAACCAGCATTTATCAACTACTTACTATGTACTAGGCAGGTCCTTGAGTATACAAAGTAAGGCAAAAATAGACCCTGTTCTTTGACGGGCTTACATTCTAATTTATAGCATGTCAGTAAGAAAAAATACTAGGCTTGGAGTGAACCGAGACCCCTTCTTACTGTGTGACTTAGGCAAATCATTTAATTTCCCTGAGCCTGGTTTCTTCTCTGTGGCATGAGGATAATATTACTTACAGTACATACCTTACAGAGTTGTAGGAAGAAAAGTGCTTTGTTAATCTTAGTGTACTATGTAAGTATCAATATCAATAGTGTAGTAGTAGTAGTAGTAGTACTACAGTGGTAGTAGTGGTAGTAGTAGTAGTAGTAGTAGTAGTAGTAGTAGTAGTAGTAGTAATAGTAGTAATAGTAGTAGTAGTAGTAGTATCACGATAGTGGTAGTAATGGGAGTGGGAGTGTAGTAGTAATATTAGTAGTACCAGTAGTAGTAGCAGCCGCTATTGTTAATATGAAAATATTATTTTGGGAAGTGGAGTAGGGTACAGTGTTTTGAATGGAGAAGTTCATTCTACTGTAGATTTCTGTGTCTTCCTACCTAAAATATATCACTTCTTGAGGGAAAAGAAGGCATAAAACTAAATATTACACACCTGTGTGAAAGAATCATACTTAATATTAAGCATATATAGAAAGATATGATTTCAAATGGAGGAAAAAAATACCCAGAATGACAAAAACAATTAGCCTAAAGATAGTCAGTCAACTAATTCTTTTTTCAAGCTGACTTTTCTGTACTACAAATTTAATGATGGAATTCAACCCAATGTCATTTAACAAATGAGCTGAGCAATGTCACTGTTATGAATTTAAAAAGCACAAATTACCCATGAAAACATGAAATATATTCCCTTATCTATGGAAGCAGTGGGATATGGTGGATGGAAGGCTGTCCTTTTAGACAGGAGGACCTGGGTCAAATCCTGCATCTGAAACATACTAGCTGTATGACTTGGGCAAGTTATTTTAACATCGTGGTATCTCTGGCAGTTAAGACTGTAAGTCATATTCGTGGAGGGAGTTTCCCCACCAGGAATTTCTTCATATTAATTAACTAACTCATGGGTCTGCCCCCTCCCTCCCACAAAACTATCTTATACAGGTTTTCTTTTTAAAAAATATTTTTGTAATTGTATGTGTCTGCTGTGCTACAGAGGCTATGCATGTCTCCCAGGGATTAATATGAAACACCTAAAATTTCAATATCTATGAAAAAGGGATGCCACAAAAGGTTTTATATGACCTCTATAAGTTATGTGTAACTTGAATGGAGTTAGTGAAGCTCCTAAAATACCCAGAAGACCTAACTAATGTGCTTCTCATAAAAGAGGAGAAATATGTGATATTTGGTACATTTTAATTCTAGGACAAACTTTATCTAAGACATCTCTACCAAATTGCTTTGTATGAAAATGTATTCATGATTACATGTGTAAACACTTACTGTTGTTTATTGGGAAAGGGCAGAAGAGCTCTCTTCCCCTCTTCTCTCTCTCCCCCCTCCCCCATGGCTATTAAAAGCACTTTGAACAGGAAGTGAGTAGTCTTAACATTTATCTTTTTTTCTCTTCCAGTTTTATGTTATCATAAAGCCAAATATATTATCATACTATGTTGAGTATATAAAACCAAATGAGAATAGCTGGCTTGTTTATTTAGTTATTAAAATTTAATATTCTGTCCTTGAGATAAAAGAGACAGTATGACTGCCCACCTTTCAAAAGGAAATGGTCTTCAGCTTTAGAATGGTACATATAAATTTATGGTAATACTCTTATTGGTCCCATTTGTGACCAAGGGTAGGCTAAGTGAGAGATGGTTGTCAGTAGCCTTGAAAAAGAACTGACTTTCACACAAAGCTAAGTGGCCCACCTGTAACTTAAGTCAATGTTCTTGGCTTGATGGATACCACAATATAACCATGAACCAACCATGAAATGTCATAAGGTTAATGGTCCCTTAGGTGAGTACTCTATGAAAATTATACTGGTGCTACAGTCCTCCTTGTTCTTTTTCATAAACTTCCTTGAAAACAGAAAAGATGGGACCATTCAGAGTTGGAAAAATATGTAGGCTAGCCAATGAAAGATCTTAAATTATGTCTTGGGTGCTACCTTCATTCTTCATTTTTTAGAGCTATGACTTCTTTAACTGTATGTCCTAATTGTGATGTTCCTCTTCCTTTACTAGATTATTGAAAACCCAGATATCCCTCCAGATTTGAGGAAGCAAGGTATTTAATTTCATTTTTTGTGATTGTTCTTGGGGGCTTATATAGCACATTTTATTTTATTTGGGGAGGCTAAACAACCCAATGGATAGAGCATTGGACTTGGAATCAGGGCTCACCTAAGTTCAAATCCTGATTCCAACACTTACTTTCTGACCCTGGTTAAATTGCTTAACTTCTCTGCTTCAGTTTCCTCATCTATAGAATAAAGATAATAATAGTACCTGCTTCCCAGAGCTGTTTTGAAAGTAAGTGCTTTGCAAATCTTAAAGCACTATATAAATATTGTTATTATAATAATTATTTTGTTCTGTCATTTGATCCCATGCTTAGGTCCCTTATCCTTCCTAGGCATAGATTATCACTCTGTGTTTGTGTGTGTGTGTGCATGTGTGTATCTGTATATATATATATATTTGTATACATACATGCAGGTATATATTATCTATTTACTTTCTTCTCTTTGTGTTATTTCTAATTTACTTTCTTTATCATGTTATGCTTATTAATTGCTAAATTGAGATATGTCAAAATCATATATGACCTTAACTAGTATAGTTCTATTAGGCTAGAGATTTTAAAACATCCAGTTGTAAAAGTTTAAGATAAATGAATCCAGAGTTTTAATAATTCAAATAAATATTTGAATACCTATTTCTCTTCTCTATTATTACAATAAATTAAGGAGGGGTGAGTGGGTAGGAAGTCAACATAAGAAAAGGCCAAGAAATAAGAGATGGGGATGGGTGGAAGGAGAGACAAAGGAGAAACAGATTGACTCAGAGATCTCAGGAAACAGTACGTGGGCCTTTTTAACCAAGTAAGCAAACTGGAAAGCATAACGTAATATAAAGCACTTGGAGAAATAGGGGAATCTTGATTACTTAAATTAAGCTAACTTGATTTTGGTCATTGTTGGGAACTGGGGGACTATGACTGAATTTTGAATTATTAGGTAAATTACTCCAGTCATATCCTGCTATTCACATCTTTAAGGTATTCCTTAAGACTGAGTTGCAGAACTATTGCTTATCTTTAGGAGTAAAGGAAATTTCCTTACAGAGAGTTCCCTATACCAATGAAATCATAGGTTTAGATGCATCCTCCAAAAAAAGTACTTCCTATTACTCTCTGAAATATTCATCATGATCAGCTCCTGCTGGTAGTTCTTCCATCTCTTTATTCTTTAACTTTGGGAGGCTCTGCTCTGAATGGAATAACTAGAGGAGCTCACTATGGAACTAATTATTTCCTGGGATTTGATGTGGCAGTGACTAGAGCAATAATACTGTGGGGACTAAGTCTAATCAAACTAAATGCTAGAGCTTTCAAAGGAAAGCATATAGTCTTTTCTTTATAACTTAATCCCAGGTTTTCCTTTGTTTTTTCCTTGTATGTATCTTTCTCTGGTCACCAGCTCCCTGCACCCTTCTCACTATTCTTGGCCATTGGTACTATAGTTGTCAGTAACTCAAGAATCTGACAATTCACACTATTGCATTTTTTAGGGAAGTTTCATTTGTTTTTTGTAGCCTTTACTTAGAAAAAAAGGTAATATTAACTCCATTATAACAATACTCATTTTTCATTTTGTAGGTTTCCCAAGTTTTTTTTGTCTCTTCCCTTTTGCCCATGTCATTGCCCCAGGGAATCTTCCTTCTGGAACAATGTGACTTGAAAACCAATAAGAAAATGAGATTCCCAGAAGTTTTATTTAATTTTGTCTTTAGATACAGGATCTAGTATGATATCTTATACATTGTAGGCACTCAAAAATATTTTAATGAGTGATCTACCTTTTACTTTCAATACTCAAAAGCTAGCTATATTTCATATAAGCTTCAAATGAAGATTACATTTTTTTTAAAAATAAAAATTAAAAATGTGTTGTAAAACAGTTGTCTCCATAAATTGGTGATTCCAATTTGTTTTAGTGCTTCAGTAAGTAACCATATGGAAAAAATATCTTCTCCTGAAGCTAATACATTAAAGATAAAAGTGGTTCTTTGTCATAATCCTTATATGAACTTGGTAGCAAAGCCTGAGATTTCTTGTCTTTGGTGTCCCAATGCTCAAGATGTGTCTGCTGTCTTGGAAATATGACTCTGACTCCTATCTCTGGAACCCTTGGCTGTAGTAAGTCACTGATCATAGAACTTTCGGGTCAGTAACCTTAAGGACAAACAAAAGCTAATGTATGAAATGCCTCTGGAGACATAAAAAGATATCAGTGGGCAACAATGGGACAATCTATATGGAATAAGCCAGATATATGTCTGGCTGTGTCACTGTCTACACTGTGACTTGTATTTGGTTGGCCAGTACATTGATAAATGTATATTATCACATACTAGGGACAGTAAATTAATATTGAACTGGACCCCAGAATTACATAAGAAGAGAAAATATCAAACTGAATTCTATTTGGGAAATTATGCAATGCTTTTTAATAGTCCTAATCTCCCTGGTTCAAAAATGCATCTCATTTTTTAATTGATATCTTTTGTTTTTACATCACCTTTGCTTCTGAATACATTCTTTTCCCTTTCCCAACCTAGCACACCAACTCTTGTAGCAAAGATTTAACAAGAAAGGGTGGGGGGAAGCATTTCAGAAAAACTAACAGTATATCAGTTAAGTCCAGTTACTCCATACCAATAGTCCTCCCAAGTCTGCAAAGAAGTGAGGGAGGTTTATTTTCTCATCTCTTTTTCATGATCAAGTTTGATCATTATAATCATAAAATATTCAGATACATTTGATTGACATTGTTATCCTTTCCATTTGCTCTGTTGCAGGAATTTTTTCCATCACTTTCATTGTTCTGTTTGCTTCATTCTATACTTTTAGTTCATGTAATTCTTCCAATGCTCTTTGGAATTCTTTAACTTCACAAATTCTTAGTACATTGTAATATTCCATTACATGGGTGTACCATAGTTCTTTTAACCCTTCTTGAATTGATGGGTACCTAAAAGACTATTTATTTTAACACAAAAGTTCTCCCAGTCCTGCTATGTCTTGTGAATCTTGAAATGGCACAATCCCAGAAGAATCACAGAAACAGGTGACCCAAAGACCAACAGACACATTATATGTACAGGTAGGTTGCAGCACTATTTCCCATGGTATGTTGTACACAGGAAGTAATCTAAGGGATATTATTGATGATCAGTTAAGGATCATTAATGATCATTTTTGATCAGTTAAGGAAGAAGTCCAGTAATATGGTGAAATAAAGGGATAACAACTGAAGAGACTTTGAGTCCAACTGGGGAAAATGAAAAGTAGAAGACTTAGAGGAAATCCTCTCATATATCAAGCAGACTCTATATAGATGAACAGAAGAAAGAAGTATACAGGATAGGAAAGCGTGGATAGGTTGCTATCTGCACTGACGGAGGGAATACCCACATCTATAAGATCACAGACTTACTGAAATAGGTATTATATATATATATATATATATATTATATATCTAGAGTAAATACAAAGTCAACCTCTATGTTTAAGTCTGGGTCCCTCCACTTAGCACTTAATTTGTTTCTAAATTTACTCCTTTTCTCCCTGACAATACAAAAGATACTTTATTATTTCCTTTAGGCAAGTCCTGTAATGGATAGAATAATGGACTTGGGGTCAGAAATATGTGAATTCCAATCCCGTCCCAGACATTTGTCAGTTGTGTAACCCTAGGCAATTCATTTAACATCTCCCAGCCTCAGTTTCTTCATCTGTAAAATGGGGGTGATAGTGCCAACCTCACAGGGTACAATAATTAAATTAGATAACATATACTATATTTTGCAAACTTTAGAGCACTGTATAAATGCTAATTATTATTGTTATTAGAATGGTATTATCCCTAGTCTAAAATGAGCTTTTCCTGAGTTCCCTTGTTCATCCAAGGAAATTTTCACTTTTATCTAGTCCTCAGCTTTCTACTTCTGGCACAGGTTAAGCCACATCCTGAGCCAACTTCCCCTGTTCCTCCAAGGAGCAAATTTGTTCTGGTCCTCAATAGCACTTTAAGGCTTACAAAATGCTTTACATATGTTATTTCATTTGAGCCTCATAACAATCCTGTGAAATATGTACTTACTATCTCCATTTCACAAATGAGGAAATTGAGGCACCCAGAGGTTAAGTAGGTTGCTCATAGTCACACAGCAAATAAATGTCTGAGACAGGATTGAAACACAACTTTTTCTGATTCTAATCCAGTGCTCTATTTACTATACCACCTACCTGCTTCACTATATGAAGCAAATCATTTAACATGGATGACCAATAACCAAAGAGGATAACTTGATGACTTTGAATAGCTCACGCTTACAATAAGAGATTTTTCTTTTCAAACTTATACTCCTGGAGTATCTATTCACCCATTAATCCATCCAGCCATCCGGTAAGGAGAGCACCTAATATGTGTAGGTCACTGTGCTAAGCCTGAGAAACTCTGTCAGTTTCTTTCCACTAACATATAACAAAGGCAGCTTTTGCTGGGTGTGGCTCTCCATCTCTCCTTGCAGCAATGTGCTCTACGGGTGCCATATTGACTCAGGGGGAACACTTTAAATGACAGGAGATATTGAGTTCTCCCCTGGTACTTGCAATGGCTTCCATTCTGTGGTCTCATTCTTCTTGCCCACTAGCAGGCTTTCAAACTACTACATGGAATTCTGGGAAGTGAACATAGCTGAAACCTACTGAGTTAAGTTTCTATTGCTTGTGTAGGTCCATTTTAATATTTTTTAACTCTCCCTCAATTATATATGGGTAATGTTTATTTTAGGCAGCTAGATGGCTCAGTGGATAGAGTGCTGGTCCTGGAGTCAGGAAGACCTGAGTTTAAATCAGGCCTCAGACACTTACTAGTTTGTGATTCTGGATAAGTCACTTAATCTCTGTTTACCTTAATCCAGTGGAGAAGGAAATGGCAAACCATTCTCATATCTTTGCCAAGAAACCCCACAGACAGTATTGGTGTGCTATGGTCCACAGGGTCATAAAGGAATGACTGAAAAATAACAACATTTATTTAGAACAGAAAACAATTCATGACATATTAAAAGAGGAAAAATCCTCTGAGCTTATTCTTTTTTGATATTAATTTTTTTATTTTTAATTTATGGCATAAAACAGGCTTTTGCATAACAGGATAATAAGAAAGATGATTGCACATGAAACTGCAAATCTATTACTTGCTATTCCTTTTAAATATATAATAAAGTTATCATTTACATTTCTTTTTTTTCTCCTTTTTTTCCTTACCTTCTCCCCCCTGCCCTTGAGATAGCTACCATTAGACATAAATACACACACTTACAATCATTCTGTACATACTTCTATTTATTAGTTCTTCCTCTGGATGCAGTAGCATCTTCTTTCATAGGTCCTTCATATTTAATTGGGTATTTATAATAGTCAAAATGACTTATTCACTCAAAGTCATTCTTAAAACAATATTGCAATTACTGTATACAACGTTCTCTTGGTTCTGCTCATTTTGCTCTTCATTATTTTGTGCAAGTCTATCCATGTTCTTCTCTGAGCTTATTCTTGTTCCATCAAGAAATTGTTGCCTCCCAAATTGTTACCTTTCCTGTGGAATTTCTTTTGTTACTGCTGTTTTTCCTCTGGTAGACTGTAGGCATGTCCAATCATGGGAGCTCCAGAAAGCAGGGAGTATTAAATGTTCTGGAGTGATCCTGCAGGTATTGTGGGGCCCATTGTGCCACTTTTCCTCTTTAATCTTTTCTGTTTTGAAGGTTCAACTTTAGAAACCCTCTGTGATGATGTCGTCTCTGTCCTCTCCGTCCTGTGTGAGAAGCTACAAGCTGCGATAAAGTAGGTGCTACAAATGCCAGTTTCTTTGGGCATCAATCACCTATTTCTACCATTTCTGTCTAGAACTGAACTTTAAGATTGTCTTCCTATCTTATTTGCAGTTTACTATATATAATATATGTATGGAATAGCCAGCATTTATAAAGTACTTTCTGCTTTACATAGAAAATCCCATTTGATCCTCATACAGATGTTTTGTGAATGTGAAGATAGGTGCTATTATTATCGTCTATGTTTTAAGTTATTCAGCTGAGGCTGAGAGAGGTTAAGAAATTAGTTTAGGGTTACATAACTGTTAAGTGTCTGGAGCAGGATTCAAACTCAGGTCTTCCTGATACCAACCTTTATATATCTATATATTTATATAATATATATGAATAATCTATTATATAATATAGTACATTGTTCCATTTTATTATATATAGTATAATATTATAATGTATTTGAATAATATATATTTATTTAGAGTTTCTTTCACAGTGAGATGCCAGAGTGCCAGATACCAATGATCACTTTCCAGCTTGCAAAAATTCTACCATAACCTTCTCTTGGGGAAAAAAAAAAAAGTACTTTAGAGGCATTTTATTGATACTTCTGTTTTTTAACATTATTTTCTTTTCCTAAGAATTTCCCACCCCAACAGAAACCTCTTTTTTAACAAAGAAGTATCATTAACCAAAACACATAGACACACAGACAACAATTGCCTCATTCTATGTCTGTATGGCACCATTTCTCTACTGAGGGAAGGAAGACCCAATTCATCTTCTGTATTCTGGAGTCAAGTGGTTGGTCATTGCATCAATCTGTGTTCTGATATTTTCTTAGGGCTTTTTTCCCTTTTATATTTTTGTGATTATTACCTTATATTCTCTTCCAGTTCAGTTAATACATACTTTGTGTCAATAAGGTGTGTGATCATGAAATTAAAATTTTATGTAGCCAGTTCCCTTTCCTTGTATAGGCAGATATCTTCACCAGATGCGCACACAAGTACAATTGCATACATATACCCCTTTCTCAAAGATGTAAATACCAACAAGTCTTTTTTTATTGGATTTTTTTTTCATGTGACAAGTTTGTCACTAAGAATTGTTTTTTTAGTTGGTGTGGGTTCAAAACATTGAAATTTCAGAGAGACGATTGAGAAACTTGTGCCAGATTTATAAATAGCAAATCTTTTAGTTATCCAACATTCTGCTAACCAGAAGTCCCTACAATTGGGATTTTTGTGCTTATAAAAATTCAATTCGACATATATTGAGAATGTGCCATATGTCTAAAACTATGCTATGCCCCGTAGATTGATGACTGACTAAGCACAGTTTTTACTTTTAGTAAAAAGCCTTTGAAGGGCTTTCTAAATCATCAGAAATGACTCTAAGTATAGATATAGTAATAATGGTGCATGGTAACCAGCTACCAACCAAAATGTCAGCTAAATCAGGGTCTCCTCATAAAGTGAGAGTTTACCCTCACTAATGAGCAAATTAATGAGCAAGAAGATTCATTTTCTCTCATTGTCTTGGGAACTGCAGAAACATGGGCCAGGAAGAAATTAAAATTATTTCAAACTTTATGTTTGAATTACAAATGTGAATGTTTCTCTGTTTCTTTGGCAGTTGCTGCTTCACAATCTTGTCATGGTATGATTTAGGAGAACTGAGTTATGTATGTAATTTATCTTGAAGTGCCTTTTAAGAATGCAGTTTGATACTTGTAGTTATTCTTTGGTGTATAAACACCTATTCTTTTTCTTGGTTACCTAGAGAATATTTCATCTTTCTTTTTGTTGTTGTTATGTAGGGGGCAGGAAATAATTCTTTTTCTGTTTAAATTGTATGTGTTTCTCATATTGCTCAGTTTTTAAAGGTATCAAAATTGCTAAGATATCTAACCCAAAGATTTGACAATGAGCTTTACTGGGGGAGAAATCGTTGCAAAAATTGATTTTCTTTCTCAGCTTACCTCTTGATGATATTGGATTAAGTCTTTTTAGAGCCTGTTCTGCCTAAGCCATAGGAGGTTTTAGTAAATATTTAGTGAGTAGGATTCCACTTATAATACTGTGCTCAGGTAAAGGAGCACTGAGCCTATCTACTTATGAGCCTTGAAGGTACATTATTAATTAGGTTTCTTTCTTAGTTAAGTCAAATTAATACTTCATTTAGCTCCAGGGAGAAATAAAGCATTTTAGGAAAGTTTTATGGAGTCTTAGAAAGATTTTCTTTTCAAATACAGCTTGTCAGATAAATTTACCCTAAGCAGGTTTGTGAATCTGTAAGCCAGAGTTTTGGTTTTATTGGAGTGTCTGTTACAATTTTTTATCTCACCTGCGGTTTTTCAGCTCTCTTTATTTAATTTGAAATGAGATCAAAAGGAGATTAATCAATCAATCAATAAACATTTATTAAGGACCTAGTATGGGCTTGGACTTGGCTTTGTATTGAGTTTTGGGGATACAAAAACAAAGATAAAATATTCCCTGTCCTGGAAGAGCTTATATTCTATTGGAAGAGTCAATAAGCATACATATAAGCATCAACAAATTAATTAATTAACAAATTAATTAATTAACACTCATATGCAGGGAAGATCACAGGTGGTTTCATATAGAAGGTAGTGCTTGAGCATTCTAAGAGGTGGAAATGAGGAGAGAGTGGATTCTGGACATCTTCTGCCATTATTTCCTCCCTCCCTCCAATCTCATATGAAGAGGTAGCCCTTCTCCTTGCCCAACCCAACCCCTTTACATGAATGCACCCCTACTCCCATCTCCTCCTGACTTCCCCAGCAAATTGCTCTACCCCCACCCCTATATTCTGTCTACTTTTTCTCATGTTCAGTCTTTCCCTATTTTCTGGTTTCTTCCCTACTTTCAAAAAAATATGGTTATATTGTTCTAGCTCGTCCATCCTTAAGAACTCTCACTTGATCAATTCATCCCCATTAGCTATCATCCTATTTGTCTTCTGTCCTTTGTGGATAAACTACTAAAGGAAGTCACACATGCTTCCTACATTTCCTCTCCTCTTACTGTCTAATAAATGCTCTGTAATCTGGCTTCTAACCTCATAAATCATCTGAAACTGGCGTCTCCAGGTGATCTTTTAATTTCCAGTCTAGTGACCTTTTATCAGTTTGCATCCTTGATAACTAATGAGACACAGAAGATAGAGCCCTGGGGCAAGTGACAAAAAACCTGAGGTTCAAACAGGGCCTCAGACACTTTCTAGCTTTGTGATCCTGATCAAGTCAAGTGACTTGATCTGCCTCAGTTTCCTTACCTGTAAGATGGGGATAACAGTAGCACCTTCCTCTCAGGGTTGTTGTGAAGATCAAATGAGATAATATTTGTAAAGCATTTAACATAGTATCTGGAATTTAGTAGGTGCTTAATAAATGCTTATTTCCTTCTTTTCTTTCTGGAGCATTTGACACTGCCGATTACATTTTCCTCTTGGATATTTTTTTCCCAATCTGGATTTTCATGACACTGTCCTGATTGGGATCTCCTCATATGCATCCAACCACATCTTTCCAGTCCTCTTTGCTCATTCTTCTTCTATAACATGTCCAGTAGCTATAGATGATCCCAAAGGTCTATTCTGGCCATTCTTCTCCTCTCCCTCTGTACTCTCTCATTTGGTGAGTTCATCAGCTTCCATGAGTACAGTTATCATCCTTAAACAGATGATCCTCAGATTTATACGGCTAGCCCTATTCCCTCTCTAGGACTCCAGTCTCATATCAGCAACTGCCTTTTGGACATCTTATCTCAAATTGGATATTTTGGAGGCATCTCAACTTCAATATATCTCAAATAGAACTTCTCATCTTCAAAATTCTCCCTTCTTTTGGCTTTCCTATTACTTACTGTCAAGAGCATCAACCATCCTCCCAGTCACTCAGCCTAGGAACTTCTGTGCCATTCTTGACTCCTCATGCTTACTCAGCCCACATATCCAGTCCATTGTTAAATCTTTCCGTTTCTATTTTCACATCTCTCATGTATGTCTCCTCTTTTGCAGTCACAGAGACATTGCCCTAATACAGGCACTTATCTTATCTAGTCCATTGAAAAAGTCTCCTAATCATTGGTCTACTTGTCTATTTGCCTCTCTCCATAGAAGTCCATCCTCCACTCAGCTGCCAAGGTGATTTTTCTAAAGCATTAAGTCTGACCGTGTCATGTCCTCTTGATTACTAACTTCCTTTTCTTTCTCAGCTTCCATCCTGATGATATTGGATTAAGGTTTTTTAAAGCCTGTCCTGCCTAAGACATAGGAGGTTTTAGTAAATATTTAGTGAGTACGATTACCTTTAGGATCAACGATAAAGTCTTTTCCCTCTATATTCTATGATCCAGTTATATGGACCTACTTAGAGTTCCTTAACAGGAACCTTCTCTCATCTCTGTGACTTCCATTAGAGTATAAGCTCCTTGAGGACAGGGGCTGTCTTTTGCCTCTTTTTGTTTCTACAGTGCCTGACACATAGTAGGCACTTAATAAATGTTTGTTGAATGATTGTATGAATGACTTTGTGCCACTGGCTACCACTTTCCATTCCTCTGATGTCATGCTTCTTCGTTTCTCTACCTTCCTTCAAGACTCAATTCAAGTCTGTGATCTTAGAGATCTCCTATTCCAACGCCGCTCCTTTTACAGAGGAGGATGTAACCTGAAAATTTAGTGAATGAGTTTTGGGTTTTTTTTTAAATACTCAGCATAAGTCCCACTTTCTCTAGGAGGTTTTCCCCCACTCCCCAGCCACCAGTGCCTTCTCTCAGATTACCTTCTATTTTTTATATATTTTGCATGCCCCTAGTCATTTACTTATTGTGTCCTCCATTATAATGTAAACCCTTTGAGGGTAGGGATTGTTTTTTGCCTTTCTCTGTATCCTCAGCTTCTAGCACAGTGCCTGACTCATAGTAAATAATTACTAAATGCTTATTGGTTGACTGACTGACTGTTGGGAGTTAGCCTATAGTAAGCATGGAGAAGGGAGATGAGGCCTAGAGGGTTAGAAAGACTTAAAAAATAAACAATTTGGAGGATTTAAACCATTCTCAAGAACTCTTCATGCAATGGCTTCATTAACTCCAGCAGCTGCAGCTTCAATCTTGAAGAAGTCTACAAACCATGAAATTTACAAACAAAGGATAGAATGACTCATGACCCTTCTAAGAAGGCAGCTTGTTCCCCAGGGCTTTTCCAGTGAGATAGATGGTTGCTAGGATCCATTTTTTATTCATTCTGGGATGAGTTCTGAGAGCTGGTAAAAGGGAAAAGTGTGTGTGTGTGTGTGTGTGTGTGTGTGTGTGTGTGTGTGTGTGTGCACAGTGTAAAACTGGGTGACCGGTGTGGGTGAAAAGTGTTGATTTTAAATAGCACCTTTAATGACATGACACACTTGGGGC
This sequence comes from Pseudochirops corinnae, assembly GCA_028646515.1. Lineage (NCBI taxonomy): Eukaryota > Metazoa > Chordata > Mammalia > Diprotodontia > Pseudocheiridae > Pseudochirops > Pseudochirops corinnae. Next base: position 84,386,753 of record CM053586.1, on the reverse strand, counting down.
ACTGAGCTCCCCATTTTCTAGGTTGCTGCAGCCCCCTGAAAACCTGCCACAATGAATCTCCAAGGAGACTATAATATCCTGGTTACCTTGGTAATGCTTCCTGCCTGCCAGTGTTTCAAGGGATCTAAAAACTACACTTTCAATAGTGGCTTACTTTTGCTGATATATACAGAAAGAAACCCCTATTGAAAGTTTAATAACATTTCAAGAGCCTCTAGATTCTGGAGCCATTGTGGAGTATGCCAGGAGAGAGGCACTCCTTGAGGACTGGGGCTGTCTTTAGTCTTATCATTTCTAGGGCAATAAGTTTAGAAAGAAAGGGGCTTGCTTTTCTGAGTATCATAACAGCACTTTACAATTTTTTTCTTTTTTTTTCTATGATTCCTTAATGATGGTAGACACAATAGTGAGCTTCCAGAATACATAATATCATGATACCAAAGTATTCTGCCAGAAGATGTTTTTAAGTTGACTTGATATTTAAGTAACTATGTTGATTATTTGATGATCCTGTCTGATTTTTTTTATCTCTCAGAGTTCACAATAGTCTCACAATGAAATATATTTACCCTTCTCTTTACTCAGTCATGACACAAGTTCTCTTCTTCGCCACCTCTCTCCTAGTATTGCAATAGCCTATAATTGACCTCCCTGTCTCAATTCTTCCTCTCCCCCTATCTTTTACACAGCTGCCAAAGTGATTTTTTTCCCTAAAGAATAGGTCTCATCATGTCACTCTCTACATGCATACGTACTCCCATTCCCAGCTAAGTAAACTCTAGTGGCTCCCTATTACCACCATGATAAATGTAGAGACTTCTGTTTGGCATGCCATTTAAATCTCTTTATGACCTAGCCCGTTCCTTCCCTCCTAGTCTTCTCATATTTTACTCTTCTCCAAGAACTCTACAATCCAGCCATAGTGACCTACTCGTTCCTTGCACATGACATGCTCTACACTAGTTGGCCCTTCCCTATCCCCAACCATTTCTTGAATGCTCTGCTTCTTCAGGTCTACCTGTAGAATTCCTGGCTTCCTTCAAGACTCACCTCAAACATCACCTTACTAAATCATCTTTCCTGCCCACCTCTTTCCCCTCCCCGCCCCCCAGCTGCTAATGCCTTTTTCCTAAGGTTACCTTCCATCTACTCTGAATATATTCTCTATGTTCCTATTTGCTTTCACGATGTCTCTCCTTCAGTATATGGTATCCTTGAGGGCAAGGACTGCTTTGCCTTTCTTTGTATACTCAATATTTAGCATATAATAAGAATATAATAAATTATTTTTGATGAGTGAGTGAAATATGTGAATTCATTTATATTAGAGTACTTTATACAACCTACTTTTCCAGCCTCAGCTTACACTATTCTTTTCCACATTCTCTGCATTACAACCACATTAAATTACTCACGCGAACTTGTTTATCCTTTCCCTACCTCCCTGTCTTTGCCAACGCCACCAGTCCTTTCGTCTTACGAAGTATTTCTCATTATGTCAACCTGTCCATCTCCATTCCACCTTCCAGACCTAGCTTAATTGTAACCTCCTGCATAAAGTTTTCCTTGATCCCTTCAGATGAAAGTAAATTTTTCTTTCTCTGAAATTTCATAGCTTTTTCTTATTTGTCTTATGAATTTACATTTTATTATGTATTATGAGTACTAATGTCTTATTTCCCTTCTTAAATTCACATTCTCAGCTGTATCAAAGAAAGGATCATCCTATTTAATCTTTTAATCTCTAGTAGCTAGTGACACAGTTCCTTAAACATGGCATAAATGTTTATGAAAGCAATGAATGAGTTTTCCTCCTGAGACTATATACATAAATGTTCCTTTAGGCTTATTCTTAGAAGTTTTTACATATAATTTTCACTGCTATTCTTTTTACTTACTTTTCTTAATTGCTAAGGCCATCAAGGTATCCTTTTGTCAATTATTAGTAATTGGAGGTTAGGAAGGGACAGAATTTAAAATAACCTTGAAAGTAATTACAACTCTTCCTTGCCTTCACACATTGCATGCTAAATTTATCCTAATAAGTAAGAGGCAGAGATAACAATTGGATAGCCCAAATGTTCTGTGCGCTATTGGAATCCATGAAATATCAAAATAACCATACGGTGTATTGGATGGATCTTCTGCTGAGTATTTATGGGAAGTCATGGACAAGGACATGTCCAGACATGGACAAAAATGTGTCCAAACATTGACAAAAATTGATGACAAGGTGTTGTTGGGTTGTAGTCCTCATTGCCATCTCAGGAGGTTGTCCTCATCATCTCCAGGAATAACAGATCTATTAAAGTAATTAAAGTAATCCCTTCCTTTACCTTTTCTATTTACATACTCTCCTGAAACATATCACCTATTTGTGTTTTCACTAGTAGAAATGTAATCATCTGTAATTCTCCTTTGGGTATTTAAATGGTCACACTATTAATGTTGGTTGTTTTCCTTTGGATCAGTTACTGAATGACCTACAAAATAAACTAACATAAAGGCAGTCATGCTGTTAGAAATTGCTCACTCTTTCCAAATGGGAAATAGAAACCAAATGCAAGGTTGTAAACTTTTAGTGTAAGATACAGACTATCTTTGCCAACTTTTTTTCTCAGAGGAATCAGGCTATTGAGAATTTTTTTTTTCCCCATTCTTTCTCCAGTGAAAATCAACAGTTACAACTACTTTACCTGGAGTGTATTCTGTCCATGCTCAACAGTTGCTCTACAACCATGCATGACCACAAAGGTTTCACTGACCTCATTTGGTGAGCATTTGTTTTTGGTACTGTCCACAAATAAAAGGATACTGGGAGAAGAACAGAGTGGGAAAGGGGAGAGGGAAGGAAAAATGGAAGTAGGGCAGAAGGGGGGGAGGAAGGAGAGAAAGAGAAGAGGTAGAGAAAGTGAGAGAGAAGAGAGAATGAGAAAAGGAGAGAGAAGAGAGAGAAAAAGAGGGAAGGTGGGAGGGAGAAAGAGAGGGGGAAGGTAAAGAGAGAGGAGTTAGGGAGAAAGTGAGAGAGAAAGGGAGGGAGGGAGAGAAGAGAAAGAAAGAGTGAGGAAAGAATGAGAAAAAAGAGAGGAGAGGGAGGGAATACAAGAGAAAAAGCAGAAGAGGAGAGAGAGAAAAAAGAGCTCTAGCTGGATAGATTTTTTTTCCAGGTATATGTGATATTTATAGATAGATAGAGATAGAGATATATAGAGATAGAGATACACACACATTTATTTCTATTTTTATTTATTTATTCTTCAGGAAACCAAGGTAGAGGCTGTTTTCTTGCCAAAATCTAAAGCTTCCTAGCCAGTAACTTCAGCTCCAAAGTTACTTGCTGGCACTCTATCCTTTCCTAACAGAGCTATCTCTATTTGTTTCCAAATATATCCAAGAAAGGCAGCATAGTGTCATGGGTTTAATCATAGTCTGTTTAAAGCTAGAAGGACCTTACAGGTCATTTAGTCAGGCCCCTCATTTGACAGATAAGGTAATTGACACCCAGATTTGCTTCAGGTCACACAGAGAGATAAGTAGCAGAGCTGGAGAGTTGAAGTCAGTGACTCTCAAGTTCTGCATTCCAAGTTCAGTATCCTTTCCACAGCACCACAGTGGTCAAGTCATTGAAATCCCTTAGCCTTAAGCAACCCTTTCAGGTTTCTATGATAAATTTGGATGTGTTTCAGTCTACTAGGTAGAGGGATTCCCATACCTACAAAATCAAAGAACCATGACATTCTGATATAAATATAATCTCTCTCTCTCTCTCTCTCTCTCTCATTATCTTTCTCTCTCTCTCCCTTTCTCCTCTTCTCCTTTCTCTCCTCTCTTTCTCTCCTCTCTCACTTTTTCTCTTTCACTCCTTCCCTTTCTCTCTTCCCCCTTCCTTCTCTCTCTTTTTCTCATATATTTGTATGTACATATACATACATATATATAGGTAGTCAGGATAATATTTAAGCATCATATATGCATATAAATGACAAACTAGATTTTTCTAAGCTATGAATATGTTATACAAATGTAGGATAGTGTTGCACCTAGGCAACACTGACTCATGTATATAGTGCAGAGAAATTGGAGTTGCTATATCCTGCTTTCCTGTTTCATCCTTGATGAGAATCATTTAGTCAAAATCATAATCATAGAGTATTAGAGTTGGCAGGGACCTCGGGGGGCCATCCAGTTGCTACAGGAAACTGTTCTTCTATAGGAGAGAAAGGATAATGGTATTTGTCACTGAAGAATCTGAAATTCATTTCTTGGGTGAAAAGAACAAATTGTATTATGATTAAAATGAATTGAATGTCTATAACTAAATCATTAAAATTTTCCGTGACATTTGTTCTAGAAAAGATGACACTTTATTATTTCTGTTGATATTTTATTTAGTAACATTAAGCTTGAGAGAGGAGGAAATGTTTCAGTAATACTAAAGAACCCTGTTAGCTGAAGGCTATGAGACCTTTGCTTATGTAACATCTGCCATTTGAGCCCCAAGGTCTTTGGGTCATAGATTTAGAGCTGGAAGTATTCTCAGAGTCCATCTGGCCTAACATTTCCTTTTAAAGATGAGGAGGAGGCCCAGAGAGGAGAAGCTACTTGCCCAAGGTCAGATAATAAACAAAAGAACTGGAATTTGAACCAATCTCCTATGACTCCAAATCCAGAATGCTTTCAACTGCACCACATAATTCTGCCTTCAGAATTTTACCAGAATAGTCGTCTCCAAGTGAGTCTCTGAAAGGTTGACATTTTCCCATGATCACAATGGTAGTCAGTGTTTAGAGTGAGATTTGAATGCAGGTGTCCAGACTTCAAGTCCTATGATCTATCCACTAGAACAGAGTGAGTGTTTCTGACTTGGTGACTTAGACCATGACTAGACAACTTTGGGGGGAAAAAAAAAAAGAAAAAAAAAAAATATATATATATATATATCTCACCCCCCCCAAAAAAATGTCCCATATGATATTAATAAGTATATTCCTGAGGGCTAACCTGTCTTCAACTAGCTGTTTTGGCTCTGCCAATGACATTTAATATTTAGACCGGAAACATAATACCATCTAAAATTGCCATCTCCCATGTTTCTTCTCCCCTCCATCCCTAGGAAACACCTGTGTCCAGCTCTTGTAGTGATTCTGGGAAATCCAATTCATGATAAAACCATCACTTCTGCTCACAGCAACAGCATCAGCGTTGAGTCTGATTCCTCTTCCTCTGGGGTTTCTGATCATGGCCGAGGATCTGGGTGTTCTTCCACAGCACCAGCTCTCAGTGGGCCTGTGGCCCGCACAATTTACTACATTGCAGCTGAGCTCATCCGCTTGGTGGGGTCAGTGGAATCAATGAAGCCTGTGCTGCAGTCCCTTTATCACCGGGTGTTGCTCTATCCACCACCCCAGCACCGCGTGGAAGCCATCAAAATCATGAAAGAGGTAAGAAAGAACTTAGCATGATTTTCCATATTTGCCTGATTTGTTGGACTACCAGGCTTTGTCCATCATAAATACTCGGTAAATGTTTGTTGATCAGTCTTAACTGACGGATTCAAGCAGGCTGTAAGCTTCATTCCTATCTGCTCCATAGCACACAGCAAGAGAATTATGCATCCTGCACTCACTCAGCAGATGTTATATAATGCCGAGGTTTGATGCCTTACAATTCCATGACCATCAGACCTTCATTAATAGTATATTTGGTTGTACTCCCCTTGATCCACTATTTATTCAGTTGTCTTAGTCGATATTCATGAATTTAATTCCAAATACTGACTCTGAAGTCAGAAGACCCATATTCAAACCCTACTTTTGATACTTCTTATGTGACTTTGGACAAATAATAACTTAACCTCCCTGGGCCTCTGTTTCCTCATCTTTGAAATGGGTGTGTTGAACTAGATGACCTCCAAGGTTCTTTCCAGTTCTACATTTATCATCCTATGATCTTATAATCCATGGCCCACCACTATGGTTTTCCAAATAATTTATTACTGGGGTGGCTAGGTGGCGCAGTGAATAGAGCACTGGCCTTGGAGTCAGGAGGACCTGAGTTCAAATGCGGCCTCAGACACTTAACACTTACTAGTCATGTAACCTTGGGCAAGTCACTTAACCCCAATTGCCCTACCCTCACCCCTCCAAAAAAAAGCGAAAAAAAAATAATTTATTACAAACTTGGGAGTCAGCATGGCATAGTTCAAAGAGAACCTGCCTCAGAGTCAGAAAAACCTGGGTTCAAGTCTTACTTCTCACAGATACTGACTTATGACCCTGGGCAAGTCACTTAACCTCAGAAAGTCCCAGACAGTTCTCTAAAGCTCTGCATTGCAGAACAGTAGAGGGCATTTCTTTACTAAGCTCTGTATTGATAAAAAGGCAAGTTCTACAAAAAAGAATATTATAAGACAAAGTAAACATTCTTTGCAACCATTTACATTTAAACAAATCTCAACACACAAAATATCATAGCTTTTCAGTAATTCTTTCAAAGTCTCCATCCAGTATTCTTTGCCTCTTCATTGTACTCCTCTCATGTGGGCATAATGAGTATGTATTCTGTTCTTCCGGCTCTGTTTTTTTTTCTTTCCCACATTATTATTTGAGTAATGATGTCAAACTCACTTTCTATATGCCCCCAACTATAACCTTATCAACTTCTTTTATTTTGATCGCAATAATTAATCTACCGTGTCACTTCTAATGCCTCTTCCCTGATGCTGGGGCCATTTTGAGACAATAAAGTCTGCCCTTCATTGGACAGCTTGTATCAAGGGAGGGAGCCTCATCGATGATTTTGTTTCTAAAAGGAAATGAGAGCCTCTCTCTTCTTCTCAAGTATCCAGAAGGCAACAACTCAGACGTTTTTGTGTTTAGAAAGAAGAACCAGTGCATAGATGAGCTAGAAGGCCCTCATCATTCTCTGGCACCTTACTCTCTAGGCAATCTCCTCTCCAAACTAACATTCATACCCCTAGTAGACTAAAATTAGTAAAACACATTCATTAGTCTTTGCCTTGCTAAAGAATTACACTGCTTCCTATTTTCTGACCAGATCAAATCTATTTCTCTTCCTGTATCCCAAACCTCTCTATCTATCCATCACTGTTCTCCAAGATGAACCTTCTACTCCAATCTAATTGGTCTCTTCTCCATTTTTCCTCCCCCAACCTTTTCCCAATTGGCTGTGTTCCTTTCTGCTTTTACCATCAGGTCTTTCTTCCAGCACACAATGTTCTTCCCACCACTTCCTGTTTCTCTAAATCTTACCTCTTATTCAAGCTCCAGATTAAATTTTACCTCTTCTATATAAAGTCCTTTTTGATTATTCCAACTGCTGGTGATCTGCCTCTTTCAATTACTATTGCACTTATAGTCTGTTCCACACCATTTAGCACTTAGTTTTAATTACAGAATCATAGTATCTCAGGGTTGGAAGAGTCCTTGGAGGCCATTTAACCCAGCTTATCCCTGAATAAGACAACCTACAAAAATTACAACATACACAATATAGGGAAATCTAGCCTTTCTTGGAAGACTGTTTTTGTATCATGAATCTTTTTGGCAGTCTGATGAAGCCTATGTACCCTTTCTCATGTTATTAAATGCATAAAATGAAATATACAGGATTTCAAAGGAAACTAATTATATTGAAATACAATGGTCAGAATATTTTTGAAAAAAATTTCATGGACCCTAGGTTGAGAACCTATGCTCTATATCATTTTCACTTGATAATCATTACATAGAAATTATATCCCATTTAAAAAAATTATTTATTTTTAGTTTTCAACTTCCACTTCATAAGATTTTGAGTTCCAAAGTTTCTCCCCCTCCCTCCGCTTCCCCACTCCAAGATAGCATGCAATCTGATATAGGCTCTACATATACATTCATATTAAATATTTTCACATTAGTCATATTGTAAAGAAGAATTAGAACCAAAGGGAGGAACCACAAGAAAGAAGAAACAAAAAAGAGAGAGCAAATAGTACATGTAGTTTTTAATATAAGCAAACTTTATCATGTTCAAATTTTTAAAAACAGTAATACATTCATGATGACTTTCTATTCACTAGAGCATTCCATATATTAGTAATGTAGGATAACTGTGAACCTATTGCAAAGTAGCCTAAAAAGTTTTCCGTTACCTCCTGAGACAGGCTGTTTCATTTTTGCTTGGAAATTTTCTTTATGTTGAAACTAAGCATGCCTCCCTGCAACTTCTACTCGTTGTTTCTCATTCTACCCTCTAAGGTCAAGAAGAACCAAATTAATCCCTCTTCACATCATCACAGCTGTTGGATCCTCTCAAGCCTATTCTTCTCCAAGCATAACCACTCCAATTCTTTCAACTGACCCTCAGTAGGATCCCAAGGCCCTTACTATTGTGGTTGCACTCATCTGGACACTCTCCATCTTACCAGTGTCCTACCCAGAACCTGGACAACATTTCTCTCTTTTGTCCCCTTCTCTCCAAGCATACAATCTCTAACTAGTCCAGGCTCTCATTATCTCTGTCCTGGCTTTTGTAATAGCCTCCTAATTGGGTCCCTGTCTTACCTTTCCCATCTCCAAACCATTTTCCACACAGCTACCAGATTGCTGTTTCTAAAGCATAGGCCTGACTATGTGATCCCCCTTCCACAGTAGCATCTCTATTGCTTCTAGGATAAAATACAAACTCCTGTTTGACATTTAAATCCTTTTACAACCTGGTTCCAGCCTGTCTTTACAAATGCATTTCATATTATTTCCTCTCATATATTGGGTCCCACACAAACTGGCCAATTTGCTTTTCCTCAGACAAAAATGTTATCCCCCATTTCTGTATTTTAAACTTATTTTTGCCCAGGCAATGTTCTCCATGTCTAGACTTGCTCTCTCTTCACCTCCATCTCTTAAAGCCGCTAGTTCCCTTGCCTTTCCTGTCATTTCCCCTGCCTCCTGCATTTTAATAGCTTCTCTCCTCCACCACTCGGCCGTCTCACCTTCCAATACTTTGTATTTATTTACGATAAATTTTGTTTTCAGTTATCTGGATATGTGTTGTTTCCTCCAATAAGCTCCTTAAGTATAGGATCGGTTTTAATTTTTTCTTTGCTTTCTTAGTACCTAACACCATGCCTGGCACATATAAAGTCCTTTTTGATTATTCCACCTCCCAGTGATCTGTTTGGAACATAAGTGTTCCACAAATTTCTGTTGAACTGAATTGAATTAAACATAATACTACAGCTGAGGTCTGACCAAAGCAAAGCACAATAGTATTACCACCCCTGTTTTGATAAAAATCTATGTAAACTATATTTTTGTCGTTTTCCCTGAAGTGCTAGTCTATTAATCCTGCCAAAAAAAAAATGCTATTAGTTTGGCATGCTCTTTTTTTGATAAAGTGGACCCTTTGAGAGGACTGCTTCCTTTTCTTGATGTTTATTTACCAACCTTTTACTTACATTCTATCATTCCCTAATTACTCTAATATTCTCTAATTGCTTTTAAGGGTTTTGCTATTTTTGTTTTTTTTTTTTGTTGTTTTCCCCCAATAGCTCCTTGAAAGCAGGATGTTGTCTTAAATAGTACTGGGCACAGAATATGAATTCACTATGCAAATAAGTAGCCAAATGAAGGAGTTGGTGATAGGGTGTCTGCACAGGGAATGAAAAGTCCAACTATGCTTAAGCTCCCTTTGTTTTCTGCCCGAAGTATCCACTGTAGTTTCATATCATTAAAAACATTTTGCCATTGAAAGCTGAGTAGCCTGCATGTGGGAGATCTAGGTCTATAATGGGAGAGAAATAAGAAGAGTGTGTGAGTTATGAACTACCCTGATGGAAGGTATACTTACATCATGGCTATCCTAGATCCACTGAAACAGAGGAGAAGGAGAAAGGAACAAGCATTTATTAAGTACCTACTGTATGCTAGGGGCATTACAAATATTACATTTGATTCTCACAACAACTCTGTGAGACAGATGCTACTATTATCCCCTTTTTACAGATAATGAAATTGAGGCAGACTAAGACTGGATTTGAACTCATCCCACAACTGTCTACATTCCTGACCCCAGGCCCAGTGTTCTATCCGCTGCAGTACCTAGTTGCCTATAATAATATGTCAGTGATCTGTGATTTTTGTCCATGTGTGAACTCTCTGTAGACTTTGCAGACCATAACCCCTCTATAATTAAGACCTGCTTGTGGTCACACAGCAAGTAGACACCACACAGAATCTAAAACAAGTTCAGAATTTTATGTCACATTATGCCATATTATATCTCTAATCCTATTTTTAAAAGCTTACTTAAATATTCTCCATTTGTCAGGAGACCCCGTTTTTCAAAGATTGCCCAAGGTGAGGGAGCAGTGTAGGGACAGGGCTGGGTTTAGAATGCCCAGCCCCTGAATTGTCTCTTCTGGAAATGCTGAATCCTTCCCCCAAAAAAATCCACCATCTGAATCTGTGCAGTATATTTATATAAATGTCTCCATTTCCTTAAAAAACAAAAACCTAGTAACTCCTAAAGGTTGGTAACCTAGATATCCAAAGGTTCAGAGCTCACACACATAAACCTATTTCTGTCCAGGATATTTGTTCAGTATTTTACTATTTGAACACAAAGTGTGCTATTTCCGTGTTTCCGTGTAGTCTTTCTGGTTTTTTTCAGGGAAAGGGAGGAAGGGCAAAGTTTCCATAATCCCTATATGCAAATGAATCAAAAGGGTTAAGGGCTTCATTCATTTACCTTGAGTTGCTGTTCCTAGTTTTCCCTCTACATAAAAAATACACAATCAGCACTTTATAGAAAATCTAATTTCAATACCTTTTTCCCTCTTCCATGGTTCTAAATTAGAGGGGAATCTCTTTTCTCTTTATTATCCTTTGCATTGCCTGGCACCACCAGCCCTGTCCCCTGAACCATGACTGTAACATCCTGTACCCTAATCCAAGAAATCTGATGCTTTTATTTTGGTTCACTCATGCTCTGCCAATCTTTATATATTTTTTGTATATTGCCATGTATCTCTCCCCTTCCCACTCTTCTTGCTATGTGCCTCTATCAATTTAAAAGTAAATGAACATAGTGATCAGATTTTCAGCCCAAAGACTCGCCAACAGCCATTCTTCTCTTCAGAATCATTTAGCAACAAATTACAACCTAAAAACTAAACAAAACTGCATTATACTGTCACAAAACAAAGAATGTGGGTACCCTAAGACAAATAACACCCCGGAGATTTTTCTTTCTGCCCAAGTCCAGCCTGAAGCATTGGGTGTCTGGATGTTAGAATACCAGTCAAGAAAAATGTCCTGTTTTGTTTAGGGTTCACGATTTGGAATTAAGTAGCTCCCAGGGCTTACTGACACCAAAGAAAGGTTTCATGTCTATTTGAGCTCATGTTTGTACAGTTTTTTTCTGAGTGTTTAATATTCTTTTCTTGAAAAAAAAAAACCCAAGATTTTTTTTTTCCTTTTTTTAAGATACTTGGTAGCCCCCAGAGGCTCTGTGACCTGGCAGGGCCCAGCTCCACTGAACCAGAATCCAGGAAAAGATCAGTTTCAAAAAGAAAGTCACATCTGGATCTTCTCAAACTGTATGTATGCACTTTCCTCTTCTACTTCTATACTATTTATTGGAGAATTATGGCTAGAAGAAGCCACCCAGCGTGTGTGTGTGTGTGTGTGTGTGTGTGTGTGTGTGTTATGGTGTGACCCTGAGCAAAGTGCTTAACCCCTCAGTGCACAGGCAACCCACTAGAACCCTAAGGTACAGAAAAAAGTGATGACCTATATTGGGAGTGAGAGACTCTTCACTGTGGAACTCACTGTTCTAGTAACAGCATAGGATCAATTTCTATTCTTATCCTTGTGATATAAAGAGAGCCTGTGAGGCACAGTAGATAGAGTTTTAGTCTTAAAGTTAGGAAACCTGGGTTCAAGCCCTGACAAATACTGGTTCTAAGACCTTAGTCTAAGCCACAACCTCTCAGTGCCCTCAGGCAACACTCTAAGGCTATAAATTACAGAACAGCTGCTGAATTGCATCGGTAGAGAGAAATTTCTCACCAGATGCTTCTTTCCTAGGCTCGTGAAATTGAGGTCCATCCCTGACTCCCAAATAATATATATGTGTGAAATACATAATATACATATAAACACATTTTATATATAAGATATTGCATTATTCATAATTATATCATATTATTGTGCTATTTAGAATATAATAATATAACAAAATATATGATACATATAACATAATGTATATGATATAGTATATCATTATTATAATTTGACAAAATATATTATAACATGTTATACACAATATATCATATATAAAATATTATTGTAGCAATATGATATATTAGTCTATGAAATATATGATTATATATAATTTAATATGTGTGTACGAGTATGTATATATCTATGTATATATGGGTTTGGTGCTAGACTGCATGTCTGTCAAAGACCTAGTCTAAGTTTTGAGAAGCTTGTCACCAGGTTGGTGAATTTTTTGGCTTTAGCAACTCGAAGAGACCATTTATTTCATCCTGGGAAGGGCTGTGATCTTTGCTGGGGAAGGCTGGGTTAAACAGCCACACTAATGAAATGACAGATCTTTGAAGTAAAGGTGAACTAAAGTGTATGAGTGTTCTCCCTTCTTGTGAATATCACATTACTTGCCAGCTTGCCAGTGCATTTTCCTGTTAGAATACTCTTTCTGTCCTTGAGATGGTATTGTTTTCTTTTTCTCTCTTAAACACCACCAACAACAACAATAATGGTGCAGCATTATGGATGGAATGACAGAAGCTTGTATAAAAGGCGGCATCGAAGCCTGTTTTGCCTCAGTATCCTGTGTCTGCACCCTCCTTGGAGCATTAGACGAACTTAGCCAGGGCAAAGGTTTGAGTGAGGAACAGGTGCAGCTCCTTCTCCGGCGCATCGATGAGTTGAAAGATGGGGCTGAGTCGAGCCGTGAATCCATGGAGATCAATGAAGCTGATTTTCGGTGGCAAAGGCGAGTCCTGTCCTCAGAACACACCCCATGGGAATCAGGAAATGAGAAGAGCCCTGACATTAGCATTAGTGTTACCACGGATACAGGTCAGACCACTTTGGAGGGTGAAATGGGGCAGACCACGCCTGAGGAGAACCCTGAAAATCCAAAGAGTTGTTTAAAGTCGCCAGCCGTACAAGAGAGTAAGGAAATTCTAAGGAAAGAGCGAGAATCAGAAGCGATAGACCAACCAGATGTTGTTCAGAGAAGCCACACTGTTGTTTACCCTGACATAACTAATTTCCTGTCCGTTGATTGCAGGACGAGGTCATACGGATCCAGATATAGTGAGAGTAATTTCAGTGTAGATGATCAAGACCTTTCTAGGACTGAATTTGATTCCTGTGATCAGTACTCCATGGCAGCAGAAAAAGACTCTGGGAGGTCTGATGTCTCAGATATTGGGTCTGATAATTGCTCTCTAGCTGATGAAGAGCAGACTCCGAGGGATTGCCTGGGCCATAGATCTTTGAGGACAGCAGCCCTCTCCTTAAAACTGCTGAAGAGCCAGGAGGCGGATCAGCATAGTGCCAGGTTGTTCGTGCAAACCCTAGAGAACCTCCTTCCTCGGCTCCTTGCTCTCCCCACCGTGGAAGAGGTGGACTCTGTCCTCCAGAACTTCTCCTCCACCTTCTGTTCAGGTTTGCAAATGTTTCTACTATTATATAGTCAAAATTAATATTCAGGGAACCCATCTTTAGGGAGCAATTGCAATTTAATATACAATTTGAAGTACACAAACACACCCAAGTAATTGGGATTCTTCCATTTTCTTTTAGAGGAAGGGATCACAGGATCATAAATTCCAACACAGAAGGGTTACCTTCCATCCCTTTATTACCTATCTTACCACCCCTTCATTATATATAAAAGGAAACTGAAGTTCAGAAAGGTTAAGTAATTTATCCTGGGTCACCCAGCTAGATAAGTGTCACAATCAAGATTCAACCCCAGATCTCCTGACTCCAAATAAAGTATTCTAACCACTCTGCTACTGAATTGTTGTAAAGAGTTCTATAGATAGTGATTCAGTAGAGTTCTAGAAAGACAGTTAGGTGGTACAGTGGATACAGCAACAGGCATAGAGTCAGGAAGACCTGAGTTCAAATCTGGCCTCAGATACTGACTAGATATGTGACCCTGGGCATTTCACTTAACCTTGTTTGCCTCAGTTTCCTCATCTGTAAAATGAGCTAGAGAAGGAAATGGCAAACCACTCTAGTATCTTTGCCAAGAAAACCCCAAATGGGGTCATTAAGAGTCAGACATAACTGAAATGACTGAACAACAAAGAATTCTAGAGTGGTGGGTGTTGGGTAGAGATCTATTCCTAAAATAGAATTCTATAATCATGTTCCATAATATATTGGGAACTTTTTATAATGTTGACCTATGGGTCCAATCCATGAGTCAGCTTTAAAATTGAAATCCAATTATATTCAAGGACTTTCCAATTTCAGTAACTAAATTCCCTTGAATGAACTCCAAGGCAGGCCTACCTTATGATGAGTTCTGCTGTCTAGTAAATTGAGTTTCCATTGTCTTGTAGTAATGTTAGAGCTACTCAAGAAGTCTTTCTGTATGCCAGATGGTGGCTAGAATTTGCATCTGTTCTCCTCCTAATTTCAAACTTTATAGGAAAAAAAATTTTGATACTCTAAATTTTGACCAAAACAACAGAGTAAACTCTTCCTTAAAAATAAAAAAAATAAAAACAGAAGTGAGTTTAAGGGATCTCTACTCTCACTAGAGAGAGGCAGCATAACCCATCTTCTACCTGAAGCCTAGAAGACTTAGATTCAAATTCTCCCTCTTGACATTTATCAATTGTGTGATCATGGACAACTACCTTAACTATTCAGCACAGTATAGTGGAGAGGGTGCTAGATATTGGAGTCAGAAGACCTGGGTTCAAATCCTGGCTCTTCCATTTATTACCTTTGTGCTTTTGAGAAGTTTTATCACCTCTCTTTCCCTCAATTTGTTGTTGTTGTTCAATTGCTTCAGTGTTGGCATGGATACTGGGGTGGTTTGCCATTTCCTTCTCCCACTCATTTTACAGATGAGAAAACTGAGGCAAACAGGGCTAAGTGACTTGTCCAGGGTCACACAGCTGGTAAATGGCTCCATTTACTCAATTCTTCCTGACTCCATGCCCAGCACTCTATTCACTGAGTCACCTAGATGCCCATTGCCTCACCCGACTTAGCTGTGAAATAAAGGAGTTGAACTAGCTGACCCTTCCAGTTCTAAATCTATGATCCTAAGATCATACTAAGTTTTAGTTGAGTTGTGACCTTTGTTAGTAGAAAGAGTCCCTGCATCAAAATCACAGATCTGATATATATTGACTCTTGCTACATTCCTATTAGAGAGCATAGGAGTTAAGGAACATCAAATATGATAGAATCTTGAAGAGATCAGGGAAAACAGCAATAAAACTCTTTAAAGGAAAAACAAAACTATCATCCATCTCTTAAATAAAATCCTAACATATCCATTCTGGGACTAATAGACACAATTCTGATCACCATAACTCAAGGAGGATTTAATGGATTTGGAGAAGGTCCAAAGGGGAGCTGCTAGAATGATAGATGAGGGATGCATATGGGAAGACAAACTAAAAACATTAGGATTTTGCTGTCTTAGAACAGCAAAAGATGAGAACTGAGATCAAAATTTTGAAAAATATAACAGGGATTGATAAGGTTAGAAATAATGTGAAATAATGGATAGAGACCCTGCCTTAGAGTCTGGAAGGCCAATGTTCCAGTCCTACCTCTGACACATGCTGGCTGCATGATATTGGGCAAGTCATTTAACATCTAAGTACCCAAGCAGTTGTCTAAAACTCTTAAGTTGCAGAGCAAATACTGATTTGCATTAGTAGAGGGCATTTCCCCACTTGGAGTTCCCTATACCAATAAATGTTACTAATGTGTTTACCAAGTCCCCAAATACTATGACAAGGAGATAGCTTTTAAACTTTTCAATGCAGTTTTAAGTACAATAAAAAGATCTTCCTGACTGGCTCTTTCCTGATAAATATTTAGAACTCATTTACTCAAGAGTTAATTCAAGGGAGGGAAAGAGAAGATTTTAAAAGGATTTGGATAAATTTGTTAAGTGAGAGAGCTATAACTGAACACTAAGAAAAGATGGAACTCTTTCTAACATATGACTAAATATGATCTGGCAGTTACCTCAGTTTCTATGTATAGGAATGACATGTAGGGCCTACGAGGCCATAGACTTATTATGGCACCTTCAGTCACCCACTGTTTTAGTTCTGCTAGAAAACTTCAGAACTTGGTTTGCTGGTACTACTGAGTACTACTCTCATTAGTACCCTTCTTTTCCCACCACCCCAGCTTCACCATTGGTTAGGAGAGAACATCTTTAGGAGAGAAGAAGGCCTTCTTTCTATCTTGACATGCTTCCTAGAAAAGGAACCCCTTCTTTTTAGGATAAAAAGGTCCTTAACTATATATTCACATAGTTCTCCTTAAAAAGTTCATCTTCCATTGTCACAATTATTTCAATATTGGCCTTATTATTCTCAGGACATGTTTCTTTTTTTTAATTAATAAATTTATTTTTAGTTTTCCACATTCACTTCCATAAAGCTTTTGAGTTTTAAATTTTATCTGGCTTGCTCCTCTTCCCCTCCCCAAAATGGCATATAATCTGATAAAGGCTCTACATATACATTCACATTAAACATATTTTCACATTAGTCATGTTATAAAGAAGAATTAGAACCAATGGGAGGAAGCATGAGAAAGAAGAAACAAAACAAAAAGGAGAGCAAATAGTTTGCTTTGATCTGCATTCAGACTTCATAGTTCTTTGGATGTGGATAGCAATTTCCATCATGAGTCTTTTGGAGTTGTCTTAGATCCTTGCATTGTTGAGAAGAGCTAAGTCTATCAAAGTTAGTTAGTCATCACACAATGTGGTTGTTACCATGTACACTATTCTCCTGGTTTTATTTATTTAACTCAGTATCAGTTTGTATAAGTCTTTCCAGGTTTTTCTGAAGTATTGCCTGTTCATCATTTATTATAGCACAATAGTATTCCTTTACATTCATATACCACAATTTGTTCAGCCATTCCCCAGCTGATGGGCATCCCCTCAATTTTCAGTTCTTTGCCACCACAAAAAGAGCTGCTATAAATATTTTTGTATATGTGGGTCCTTTTCCCATTTTTATGATCTCTTTGGGATACAGCCCTAGAAGTCAGCATATGTTTCTTGAACACATGCAAGTTCTTGTACCTATAGAATCTCTGCAAAAAAGTTAATAAAACCCAAATAATCCCCTAACAAACTACTGTTCTCCCATACAAATCTATCACAAGCTTGTAGGACCATTTGAGTGTGAATTCATTCTTTCACAGTTCTTAGAGTTCATATAGTTTTAAATTGGATCATTTCTTCCTCTTCTGTGATGACCTGTGATATCACTCTCCAACTGCAGAGGGTGGGTTGGAGTTTTCATTTCTATAATCTTACTCCGTCAGTCACTTAATGTCTTATCCTTCTAAGGACAAATCTGTAATTTGCACAGTTGCTTTACCACTAAACAAGTTCAGACATTCCTGATTGAACTTGACTGAATCTCTAACTGTATCAAGGAATCAGATTTCCTTAGCAAAGTGATCTTAAATTCCAGCTACATGCTTTAATCCACGTTGTTGTTCAGCCACGTCCAACTCTTCATGACCCCCTTGGACCACACCATCCACGGGACTTTTTTTGGCAAACATACTGGAGTGATTTGCAATTTCCTTCCCCAGTAGATCAAGACAAGCAGAAGTTAAGTGACCTGTCAAATGTCACACAGGTAGTAAGTGTCTAAAGCTGGGATTTGAACTCAGGTCTTCCCAACTCCAGTCCTGGCACTCTACCCACTGAGTCACCTAGCTACCTCATTTTAGTGCATGTACCCTCTCGTATATCTGTTTTATGTATTATGCTTTGGTAGCATTTTACAACCAAGTGAAAGTAGTGGTGCACCTTAGCAAATATAGAAATTCAGTTGCAAAAGATGAATAAACGAGTGAATGAATGAAGTGGTCATTCAGTTATCCAGAAGCCATTTATACTTCGGCCCAATTCAACTATCTAGAACACAACCATAAACTTGACAGGAAGGATAAAAGGCAGCTAAACTAGCTATCACACAGTTCTCTAGCTTTCTTGCTCCTCTCTCAAGCCTTTATTCAGAATCTACTCTTGTATTCATAGAGTACTAATATGTTTGTTTAGTTGATTCTCAGCCCACAAAAAATTAGAAGTAGTAAAGTCAAAGAGGTGGTCCTGCCAGAGGTAGACTCTTGGCACAAGTAAGAAGGACATTTAGCATCCTGACATGAAGCAAGGAGACAAAAACCAACTGTAAAAATGATAAAAGCCCAGTGGCCTAGAGCCATTTAATGTTGGCTAGGGATCTTCAACTTTTTTTTTAATAGAAACAATTTGTCATTGCCCTGAAGTCTTGAAATCCTGAGGTGGATGGACAAGTTGCTAAGTGTCACCTCTGACTAAGAAAGCTGGGGAAAGGCTGGTCACCTATGGGTAGGGAGCTGTAGTCAGCTCTTGGAAATGTCTGGAAATATTTATAATAGTGACCCCAAGCCACTAAAAATATGTTGAATTAATTTTGGTTCACTATGTTTAAGAAGTCAAGGAATATAAAGATTGCCCTGAAAAGCAGGTAAAATAGTAGGATTTTCTATGACTCAAAGGGATGTCTGGGAGATATGCTCTTGTTGCACATCTTTTTCTAATGATGCTGGGTCAATGAAGTATTAATTTACTAGGAGTCTCTTCTTTGTTTCCTAAGACACTGAATCAAATTTGGAGGGGACATCGGAGGCCTTTGGACCCATGATCGTCTCTATAACGCCCCCAACCAATGTTCAGTCTCTGCTTGAACAAGGGGAACCCACTACCTCCCATTGTTTGTTTTGTGTCAACTCTAGTTCTTAGGATGTTATTCCTTACACCAGGTCAAAATCTCTATGTCTGTAGTTCCCACCCACTGCTACTAGTTCTAGCTTGGGAGGCCAAGCAGAATAAATCTAGTCTGTTTTTCAAATGAGAGTCCTTCATAAGAAGAAAAAAAGGCCAATTCAGTAAATATTTATTAAGTGCCTTCTGTGGGCCAGGCACTCTGTTAAGCACTGGGGATACAAATAATAAAAACAGTCCCTGTCCTCAACAAGCTTACAATCTAATGGGGATGGGGAGAGACAACACACAAAAGGACAAAAGAAAGAACGGAGGGAAGAAATACCAGGAGTACCTAGCACAGAGGCACCTTGTTGTGTGGAGTTGAAAAAACCAGTCAGGGAAACAGATACTGAATGCAGGGAACCCAAAAGTCCAGTTTCTGCTCTCTATAAAAGAAGGCATTTGGAGGAGTTTGGTACTGTACCCTTTAGCCTTCCAATCAGAAGGGAGAAAAGGCCAAGGGAGCTGGTGTCAGTCAAACCCTGAGTGAGTAGCATGGCATTAGAGGTTATGAGTTTAACCTGGGAAGGATATTGTGTTCCGCGAAGACGAAAAAAACCAGGCAGAGTAGAAATGATCATACAAAGTCAGCTATCATAGAGTTAGGAAATGTAATCTGAATATTATGATTTGGAAAAATGATGAGCCAAAGGCTGCCCTTAGATATATGGTTTGCCTTTCAAATTAATTCAAAACACATTTTCATTGGCCATCTGTAATAGGCACCAAAAGAGCTAAGTGGGGATTTTGAGGTGGGGTTGAGATGGAATTATATGTGCAACCTGATTGCAACCCTCAAAATTTGGTAGCAAGCAGAAAAACTGCCAGGATTTCAGAGTTGTACCTGCCAAGAAGCCTGTTTGACTCAAGACACTTTGCATACCATAAAATGTTATACATGATTATAAACTTAAATAAAGACTCCTAGAGTTGCAGGGTTATAAAAAGCACTAAAGTTGGGTGTGAACCAACTGCCAGTGTTGTTAATTCATTTGTCCTTCAGTGCTTAACACCTTTTTTTTTTTAACCATTGTTGATAATCATTTCCAAAATGTAGAGTTATTTGGAGGTCCTGTTCCCAATAAGCGAATTTATATGTCAATCCTGTATTTAGCCCTGAATGATACTGACTATTGATAGGGACATTCCACAGTCATAGTACCATTGCGTATAAGATGCTGAAATGACCCTGGAGATCATCTAATTAAGCCACTCTCAAACTATTTGGTCTCAGGACCCCTTTACACTCTCAGTAATTATTGAGCCAAAAGATCTTTTTTGCTTATGTGGGTTATATCTAGTGATATTCACTACATTAGAAATTAAAACTGATAACAATAAAATATTTATTAGTTCATTTAAGAACAATAGCAAACCTATTTCATGTTGACGTAGATAATTTTTATGAAAATAACTACATTTTCCAAAGCAAAAATAATTAGTTAGAAGAGTACCTTTTAAAAAATATTTTTGCTGGATTCTCATATTTGCTTCTACATTTAATTTGTAGCGATATGTCTGAGTTGAAGAATATGAAAAAAAAGCTTCATGGAAATGTGTAGTTGGAAAAGGGAAGACTATTTGAATAGGCAGATAACATCTTATTCTGAAAACAGTTTTTACCTCAAGACTCTTCTGAAAGCATATTATGGACTCCCCTCCCCCCAACCAGAAGTCCTCTGACCATACTTTGAGAAATGCTAATCTGTTTCAACACCTATATTTTATAGACTCAGGATCTGTAAAGGTCAAGTGACTTACTCAGTGTCACACAGAAAGTCAATAGTCTATGCAGAAGTAGAAACCGGATCTCCTGATCGTTGTTTCAGCCTTCTTTTCCATATAGCTTGATTAGAAAATGAACACGATGTCATATACGTTGTTTTCAGAACAGCAGTTTACCTTAGTTAGAACACGTGAGTGTTCCCTACTGTTTCCATGATCCTCTTTTCCTCTCTGAAGTCAAAGACACAGACAGATATTTACTGTTATACATATGAGGACCCTAATTTCCAAACCTAAAATTAGGATACATAGTCTGACAAAGAACATTGCTTTTGGAAAATCATATTAAATATACACTTCTTTTTCTTGAAATCAGAAATATCCCAAATTTTCTAGGACAAATGGACACCATAAATATAACCATTTCTCAGACAAGCACTTTGCATCTGAAAATAATTTCTGAACAAGGAGTTAGCTGCCTTCTCCGAATCCTAAATGCTAGATACTTCTGTTCTTCTGGAAACTATTAAAATGAAAAGCTGCCAGTAGCAGGTCAGATTAATACCTATTTGGGAAATAGGGATTGCAATGATAATGTTTAAAGAATGTTAGCCTTTAGAGTCTGAAGAATAAACCTTCTTGCTAGAGTGGGGTTAGGAGAGGAAGGAAGAAAAAAAGCCCTTGCTCTAAATATGACCACCACCTTATTTCAAAAGAAGAATCCAGACTTTGAAATCATTGTACAAACCATGTTCCACACTGCTGTCAAAGTGATCTCTACAGCCCAGGTCCAGCAAGGTCACTTTCTTGCTCAATAAACTCCAGGAACTCCCTATTACCTCTTGGATGAGGCATTCTTTGTTTGGCATTCAAGCCTTTTACCACCTGACCCCTTCCTATCTTTTCCAGTATTATTACACATTACTCTCCATTACACACTGTGTGGTTTAGCCAGGGTGGTCTGCTTACAATTCCTCACACATGATGCCACATCTCCCATCTTTGCACCTTTGCACTGACTGTGTGCTTTTACCTAGAATGTACTACCTCCTCACCTCCTCCTCTTGGAATCCAGTTTCTTTTTATACAACTCAATTGCCACTTCTGCATGGAGCCTTTCCTGGTCTCCTAAGCTACTAGTGCTTTCTTCAACCCCTAGTTACCTGTATTTATTGTGTTACCTGGTGAAAGGTAAGTTCCTTCAAAACAGGAACTGTCATCTTTATCTTTGAAATCTTAGTGCCTAACACTGTCTGGTACACCGTATATACTGTATATAATGTATAAAGATCCACAGATAGAATATGACTCAGGTTTTCTTCTCTTAGATTGGTGATTAAAAAATTATGTCTTTATAATTCAATCCAGTCAAACAAGCATTTATTAACACCTGCTGTGTACAGAGCACTATGCTAGGTGCTAGAAATAGGAAGACAGAATGAAAAATAGGACCTGCCCTCGAGAAGATTACATTCTACTTGGCAAAAACATCCTGGTTCTACAAAGAATCTCCAGAGGCACTAGAAGGAGAATATGGTTGTAGTGGATCTCTGGATTTGAGTAGAGTATCTTTTCTAGGCTTCCCCCAGCAGCATGTCAAGGTTCTGGAATTCTAGGGTATAAAAAAAGAATGCAGAAAGATTCAGCAACATCACAAGGGATTTGATCTCATCTTCCTAACTCCAAGACCAGCCAGCATTTTTATCTAAGCCACGTTGCCTCTTGGTTACTAGATAATGATTTGGGAGTGGGGAGGGGACAAAGACTAATATTCTGCAGAGAAGATATAAAATGACCCTTAGGTTTGTGAAATCACCTTCTATTTCTGCAGCATGAGTACTGCAAAAGGGAACACCGAGAGCTTAGACTATTTACCAACATTACTGTTCCCATTAGCAATCTTGAAACTATTGTACATACAGTCACTGCAGATGTGTAATCCCTGGGAGTTTATATTTTAATAAGATATAATACACACAATACATGTATCATGTGAACATATGAATCATTTTAGATGTTAATTTTATAGGCATTTTTAACCTTTATGTTTCATTTTAAAGTTAATTTTTTAAATGGCATTTATACAGATCAATGAAAAGGACCTTTCCCCTGCTCCGGCTGACCTGAGGCCAAAGTTGTGATTTCATTGGCATAGGGAACTTCCTCTTACCAATGCAGATCTGCAATTTAGAAGCTTAAAGAGTCCCTGTGATCCTTGAAGTTTAAGTCACTTGCCCAGGGTCACAAAACCAGTATATATCAGAGGCAGAACTCTGGCCTAACTCATTGTAATGCCAAATGTTCTCTAATCACTGTATCAGACTGCCTTTCAGAAACCTTTTGTTTTAAGGTGGCATGACACATTTAATACATCTGTTCCAAAATTAGAACATATGAATTGACATGTTTACTTGTCAAAATAGAGTAGCGATAGTAGGTTGGTTAGTGCCAGATTGTCAGAGGAACTTGAAAACCAAAAGAAGATGGCTACATGGCTATTGAATGTTTTTACTAGACAGCGGAGAATGGCCTCAAGTAGTATACTGTTAGAGTCAAGACATCTGACAAAAAGTTTGCAACTGTGACTGTACTAATGAAAGCAGAGGAAGCATAGAAGAAAACTAAGATGGCAAAGGCATGTGATTATGAAATTATTTTTTATTTTATGGGCCTACTTCAAGTTTAGCAGACCCTGTTTAAGAAATCCTAAAATTTACAGAGTGATTTTACACAGGAGAGAAAAAAAACAGATAACGATGGATAGAAAATTGATAGCACAGCATGCATTTATGTGTTTTTACAATTTCTGATGTGTAGGTGTCAGTGGAAAGTCTTTAATTAAAAAAAAATCCATCCCATATGCCATTAAAACCATAATTAGATGCTAGGTCTTATGTAAAGAAATCTGTTGCCAAGCAAAATGTTTCAATTGTTAAATGCAAGGAATAAGATAACAAATCATTGAAAGAATTCATGTTGTTGTTATAGCTCCTGATGATGAAGCACGATATATTAATTGGATCAGAGATTGGTTGCCAGAGGGCAGCAGTGGGAATGGGGGTGGGTGGAAATGAAGGAAAGAATCAGAACAAAAGAGGAGAAGGGGAAAGGAGAATAAACAAGTAGTTACTCAAAGAAGTAAAAAAAGTCAGTTACCAAGATTTTGTAGGCTATAGGTCTGACTATGGTGTTCTTCCCATTTTGATAACTTGCCAGTAGACTGCACTTAGCAAGCAAAAGTATGAGACCAGTCTATTCTATTGCCTAGAGACTTCTTATGGCATACATTTTCTGATAGAAGCACATTTTTCACATAATTATAAGAAATGTATGGGATTTATTATTTCGGAAATTAATTTGAAAAATCAAGCAGATTGCCATTTTCCCTGAGGCAAAATAGTCCTTCTACCTGGTTTTGTTTCATTCTTGTGAGCTGGCTGAAAGTTTCATAGCTTGAAACATTAATCAACCTGCCCTACATAAAAAGACACAACTTATCAACAGGTGGTTTATAAACAGTCTGACCGATTGTCACCACTGATGATCAGTAATGTCTTCCAGTGGTTCATCTATCTCTCTCTGTGTTAATAACATTGTGTTTCATTGTCATTTACCCCCATTAAGTTTGGCATGAGTCCCAGCAAATATATTAGTTACCTTCTTACTCCTCAGGAGCTGAGCATCTGCTCAGTCTTTCAAAACACTCAGATAATTTCTTGCACTTAAATTCAACCATTTTTTGTTAGTGTCTAATAGCTAGGTCAATTATAGGATTTTTTTTCTTGTGTCTTATGTCACAAATAATGTATTATAGAGTAGTAATTACACCATTAAAATACTCTTTCAAGTTGTTAAACAGAAATAGGTGTTCCTGCACTTTATGTGACCCAGAGAATTGCAAAACTCCCACCCAACTTAAAAGCTTTAGACAATCTCACTGATCACCGTGTGTTGGGGTATGTTAGTATTTCCTAAACCTAGACATGCCTTGAAAAATGAGTGATTTTTTTAAATGCTATCTTCCAACATTTGTTTACTTTATGCATCTAGTTTGCAATTATAAGATGAAAATCCAAGAGCCTTGTAGTACAGAATTTGTGAAACCTCAAAAAGTAAAAGAAGCATTACTCTTTAACTTAATGGCATTTTAAATGCTTTTTTTAAGTAAGAAAAGTCAACTCACAATATGTTTGAATAGATGGAAAATGGCTTTTTTCTTCTAATGCCACCAATTTTATTTGGCTTTGAACCATAAAAGCCATGTTCTGTTTCATGCCTTCTTTCTGCACTAGATATCAGCCATTAAGTTAGTCACCTATTAATTTAGAGTAAAAGTGGAAAATCAGAGATCAAAATCCTTCCATTTCAGGACCATCTGTAGAGATTTCAATTGTTTCAGAACTGTAATTTCATCAGTGTAGGGAACTGTCAGTGTAGAAATTCCCTCTAGCAGTGCAGATCAGCAAGTATCCTGAAAATGTAGGTGAAGATCACTGAGAAGTTAAGTGACTTTCTCAGTGTCATACAGCCAGGATGTGTCAGTGGCTGGACTTGAACCCAAATCTTTCTGAATCTGAGGCCAGCTCTATCTACTCTGCTATGATGTCCTAAAAAAAAAAAATTATAATACAGAGTTGAAAATAGTCTAAGTACTGCTTTTTCTTTTTACAAATTAACGTGGAAATTCTGGGAAAAAAAGGATTTAAAATTATGTATGAAATATGTATGGTGCTGAGAATGAGTCTGTTTATTTATCTATTTTTCACGCCATATTCTAGGAATATAGGTTCAGAGCTGAAAAAAGATTTTAGAAATGATCTAGTCAACTCCCCACCCCTCATTTTACATATGAGAAAACTGAGGTCCAGGAAAAATTAAGTGATTTGCCCAAGATCACATATGGAATAAATAGTAGAATAATGATTCAAATCCAAATCCTTGGATTCTAGCATCCATGCTTTTGCCATTCAGTCATATTCCAACCATATCCATGTCAGCCCAAACATTTGTGTGGTACTGAAACAATAAGGCAAAATGGTGAACATGACACAAGACCGGGTGAGAGGGAAAAGGAGGGGAATGAGTACTTAACTGTCTACATGTGTCGGGCTCATAGTGCCTGCTGAGAGCTTTACAAATATTATCTCATTTGAATCTCAACTCTACAAGGAAGCTGTAATGGAGAAAGAAGAGACCAGGGTTTAGTTTCTGACATGACTTCTGGTTAAGTGGTATATGGTAGTGTGTTTTATGGAATAAATACAATATAAGACTTGTACAAATACTTATATAAGTCAAAAGAATTCACATCCACAAATGAGTCTGAAAGAGGTTATGTGACTTGGCCAGGTCACACAACTATTAAATATCTGAGATGGAATTTGAACCCTTATCTTCCTCAATCCAAGTCCATTGCTTTATCTACTATGCTAACTAACTGCCTCTATAAAGCACAAGCCCTACAGAAGGAAATAACTCAAATATAATTGGATTGTTTCATTTATTACTATTATTATTATTATCTTTGGGAAAGGGAATCAGAAAGGGAAGAAACAGGGTCCTAGTCAAATTTCTGGGCCCCAGTTTTCATTTCCCAGTAGTGTCTTCAAATGCATGAGTTTTCCACCTCCAAAGCTGGTTCATGCTTCTCTCTAATGGAATCCTACCTAAGTGATTTGTTTGTGGCCCCTGGAGACTCTTTCTATCTTTCTGTTAGGTATGATTCACTCTCCTGGATTTGACAGCACCAACAGCCTCAGCTTTCAAATCCTGATGAATGCGGACAGTCTCTACACGGTCTCACACTACACTCTCCTGCTCAATCTGAAGCTCTCCAATGGTGATTACTACAGAAAGAAGCCAACACTCGCACCTGTCATGTTGGTGAGCATGGAGTCTCAAACAGGACACTCTGCATATGCTTAAGTGGGCGGGCATTCAGCCGTGAAGGCAAATGTTAGTCACATGTAGGAAAAGGCTCTACACATGTCATGCAATGCTGCCTTGGCATTCCCATTGCCTCTTAGGGATTTGGAGGCTGGAAAGTTATCCATGTTGTTAAGTTACATGCTCAATACACAGCCTGTCTCAGAATTTGAAGAGCAGTGACTATTTAGAGTTAGATGGATGGATGGCCCAGTAATTTCACCCAATGCTGTTATTAAATACCCATATATGTAATTGCTATTTGGCTCAAAAGCTTGTTAACTTGCATCAGACAATGCACAGGGGCCTAGCCTTGGTTACATATATATCCATGTGACTATGTATACACATCTATCCATGTGAAAAGGATAAACTGGGCATACAGATACTATAGAAAGCTTTTTCTTGATTCCAGAATGGTACCTAGATCAATATTTGTCCACAGATTTAGCAAACTGATTTATTAACAGATACTAAAATACTTTCTATAGATCACAGACTAAGAAAGATAATTTCTTTTAACTATTGGTTGGATCCCTCTGAGATATGTGTTACCTCCAATAGCCTTAGTAGAGGGAAAAACAATACCAGAAGAACAAGTACTGAACAGAAACCCATGGAACTGATACATGAGTAGAAACTTACATGAAAGCAAGAGTCTCATTTTTCTGTTCACCTAAGACAAACATCTCCAGGGGTGTGTAGGTGAGCAGCTTTTTCATAAATATAAGTTCTCTTGGGTACATATTTATTCCATCAGGCTATTAAGTTTCCAGATAGTAAATTCCTTCCCTACCACTAGCTGGGAAGGTGATGAAAAAGGAAGCTATAAATTGTATCACGGTATAACTAGATGGCTCATATACCAAGCAATAAATATATCAAATATAAGAACCCTAGCATTCCCCCAGAAATATGCTCATTTAGGCATTTAAAATATTTCACATAGAAAAATGGGCATCATGAGGGTTATAATAGCTTTGATCTGACTATCTTCCCAGAACTTCTAAAGTGAATTAGGTTTACTGACCATGGGACAATTAAGGGGCACCTGGAAGGGGGAAATGAAAAGAGTTTGGGCTCAACACGTTGCTGAAGGTTATACTCTTATCATTGACTAACATAATCTGTCTCCATAGAAAGAGTTTATGAAGCAGGTCCAAACCAGTGGGGTGCTGATGGTTTTCTCTCAAGCTTGGATTGAAGAACTTTATCATCAGGTGCTTGATAGGAACATGCTTGGTGAAGCAGGATATTGGGGAAGTCCCGAAGAACACAGCCTTCCGCTCATCACAATGCTAACCGGTCAGTGACTCATTACATTCTATTTTTTTTAAAGTACTTGTTAGTGAGAGAATGCCTTCTTTTCCAGAATCCATTCCAGGGATTCTATAGTTTTTCTGTATTTTCAAAGGCATTCACAGAATCTTAATATCAGTTGATAGATATGAGTACAAGCAATTGTTAGGTGTTTCAAGGTCAACAGGTATGCATGCATATGGTACTTCACCAGTATTCTGGTCAAAGTGTTGTGGGCTCCTTCAGTTAACTGTCCCTTTTCATTTCATTCCTGTTTCTGCTTCACTTTAGTAGTGGTACCCACTGTTCCCTACTCAGTAAGTCCTTCTTTGGCTCTTTATTGATGTAAAACCATCAATCTCATTTTAAAAGGGAGGTTAGTGTACTTTGGGCACAAATCCCAGAATTATTCCTGGAAGCTCCATGCCCTAAGATTCATTGGTGCTCATGGGATTTTGACAGTAATGATGAATGATTGAATAGCTTGCTGGTTTCAGTTTTGTTTCCCATATCATTTAACCCAGTATTTCTTAATTTTCTTCCCTGAAGTATGTGAAATAATAATAAAGGTTTATATTATTACAAATAATATTTGTATTATATAAATAGTATTTGTATCGTAAAGTTTTTGTAAATACCTAACATCTTTGCCTTAAGTATACACAGTTTAGTAATTAATTTAATTATTTTAAAATCCAGGTAAGGTCACTAGAAAGATGTGTTTAGGGGCAGCTAGGTGGCTCGGTGAATAGTGCACCGGCCCTGGAGTCAGGAGGACCTGATTTGAAATCCATCCTCGGATACTTGATAGACTTACTAGCTGTGTAACCTTGGGCAAGTCACTTAACCCCAAATTGCCTTGCCTTCCCCCCTCAAAAAAAAAAAAAAAGAAAGATGTGTTCATCATATTGTTTCACAACTGCAGAATCAGGACCAGGCCTGGTTAAGAGCTAAAGATAGGCTCTTATGTGATCATCCTGCCGCTTCTTGAATACTTTTAAGTTACAAAGAACTATTTAGTTCTTAAGTTAGCACAACTCATTTTAAGTACCCTTAGTTTTTAGGTTATTCTTTATTTGGTTGAATAAAAATGTGCCCCTCTCTAACTTTGACTTGGTGATTCTAGTTCTTCCCTGTAAAGTTACATGGAACAAGTTTTATTTTGCCTTCACATGAGAGCCCTTCAGATATTTTAAGGCACCTCTGATGATCCCACTAAGTTTTCTTCTCCAGTATATAACCCCTCCATTCAGCTCATTATCCTTTGTTTTAAACATAATACTCATTAATACTTACTGGCTCTGTATGGACAGGTCCAAGTCTGTTTCCTTATCCATAATATAAGTGGGTTTCTCTAGATGGCTGGTGAAGTCCCCTGCTTTAAATCTGTGATTCTGTGATACTAACAATGCTAAGTTCACATTGAGGTTTATTTATCTGTTAATTTTTTAATGGGCTGATTATTTATTTGTGGTAGTCACATCATTCTGTTCTTGTATATTAGATTTCCTGTTAATTAAAACTTCTGAGTTGGGTTTTATTTGGTTTGTTTTTACTTTTTCTCCTTGTGTGTCTGTGCAGCCATGTCCCTCCTATTCAACACTCTACCATAGGAATGTTATCCTAAATGAAGGATTTTACATTTAATGGGTTTGAGTTTACTCATTGTAAAACGAGGGGGGTGGACTAGGTGGTCTCTAAGGTCCCTTTCAGCTTAGTGAATATTTGTTGGCTCCTTCGTGAACACAGATTCCTTTTCCACCTGCTGATTACTCATATGTTTAATAAATGGTTTTAGATTTTTGCTGAGGATCAACATGAGGATCAACATTTGTTTTTTTATAAAAGATTATATAAACATCCCTTCCACATCTCTACTTACCCCATCACAGTTTTGATTTAACACAGGTCAGCATAAGAAATTACTGTATTATTCTGTATTTTTAAATTGTCTTTTTCAAATAGTATTTTTACTCAATGACCTACATATAGCCTACAACCAAATACTTACCCTAAATTTTGCAATAAGGTACTATAAACAACCCATAAAAGAAAAAGAAATAATTCAGATTTCAAAGGGCCAAAAAATTGTATGCAGATCTTCCAGATTGCAGGGTTGGCCTCTCCCAAAACCTTCCCCCTCCAGTGTGGAAGGGATAACTGTAGTTGCTTTAACCCAACTTTCTATCCTTTCACCCAAATCCCTAGTATTCTAGAACCTTTTTTATACCCCATCATTTCTCAAAGATGGCTGTCACTGGTTTAATGATCAATACCCTGGGGTATAATTCATCCAGCCTAGAAGGGAAAAATTCATCTAGATCAGTTGTGTGCTTTCTTACTATCTTTTCACTTATCTTGCATCTCTATTTCCTATTTATCATGATGGTTCTACTCTTTTCACTCGAGATTATTTTCCTTGATAGAGAAGAGGGAGGGAAAATTGAACTTTTGATTGTGTTGCCTTCTCTGTGTTGTTTGCTTGTATCACATCCACTGACCAAAGCACAGCACCCATTCCTTCCTGATTCTCTTTACCTAGAGCATAGCTTTAAAAATCATTGTTGTGTTCCTCAGCATTTTCCACAAGCATTTGCTAATTCTGACCTTTAGTCTTCCTTATAGCCTTCCTGATACAACTTATATTTTCCTTTGGCTATGCAGACCTGACTCCATCTCTTGCCATGTCCTTCCATCTTTTGTACATATCCTTTTAAAATTTAAAGTTAGTTTCAATAGCTTGTTATCTGTTCAATATCATATAATCAATATCAATAAGACACTGAAGCTATTGGAGTTTGGGGAAAATATCTCTTTAATATGCCATTTATCTTCCCATACTTCTAAATTTCAGTGTTTGTTAGGGCTTCAGTCATTATTCAGTCTTTAATCTTTCATGATAGCCCTCATCATTTTGTGGAAATAAGACTTTGGAATGAGAGAATTTGGATTTGAATCCTACCTCCTTCACTTTCTGTTGTTTGATTATGGACAGGTTAGGTGACTGCTCTGAACCTCAGCTGCCTCTTCTCTAAAATGAGAATAATAAATAAGACTTGTTGTACTTACTGAGGTTATTTTGAGGATCAATTGAGATACAATATGTAAAGCTCCACCAAATGTTAAGACCCTATGTGCATGTCAAGTACTATTTACATCTACATATCTGCATATGTTATTGTAATTAAGAAATAGACAAGAGGACTCTCTGCCTTAAAATTTATGTTCTTTAAACATACACTGAAGATGTGTATAACTTACAATGACTGAGAGACTATTCAGTAGAATGTTATTGAGTTAGTTGAGGAGAAATTGTCTAGGGAATGAGCTTTGTTGCAATGAATTACATTTGCATCCTAATTTGTTTTAATTCCATCCTCATTGAAAGATTTGAAAACAGATGTGGGCAAGTCTATGGATCTCTTTGTTTGTGGAGGAACTTCCTATACTAAATCTCTAAACTAGTAGACTTCAGAAAGGAAAACTGTACATAACTGACCTGGAAGTCGTCAGTATAGAGGAAAGGATGATAGATCTGGAATCAGAGAACTTGGGCTCAAATTTTGGCTCTGTGTGACCTTTGGCAAGTGAGTTCATCTATCTGGTTCCAAGTTTACCCATCTATAAAAGAAGTAGGTTGATTAGATGGTCTCTAAGATCCCTTCTAGTTATGATCCTATACTTCTACGGTTCTAAAATCCAGATTTCTGTTTTAAATTTCCTGCTGGATTCCAGTCCTCCCTTCCTTCTGTGACTTATGTTCCTCTTTCCACACTTGATCAATTAAGGAGTCCATAGCCTAGATCCAGACAAATGCAGCCGCAAGTGTGGTGCCATTGGTTAATGTAACCTGGTTAGCCCAGAGATGTTCAGTTATCACAGTATATCACTCCCCCAAGCAATTTGATATAAAGGATGGTAGTTGTTAGAAATTTTCTTTGTGATATAAGACTAAAAATTAGTGGTCACAATTCCTGATTTCTGGTCCACCTATATTCCTAGCCTTCCTCTCAATAATTCAATGAAGCCAAGATTATTTCTACTAGGTCACTATAGTGGCAACCACACTGGCATACCCAGGATGGCTGCTAGCACAGATTCTTAGATCTGCCTTACTAGGAAAGATAGCTGTTCAAGGAGTCAACAATCTTTTCTTAATTACCTTCATTAGTTTAATTTATCTGGCTGATATTTCAGCCCTTCCCAGTCCCATGATAGTAATAGGAGTTCCATGTTTAAATTTATCAGGGTTTTCATATATAAGAGAGACCTCTGCCCCAGTATCTATTAATGCCCTACCTACAGTGGTTTGATCCATTTTTCCAGAATATGGTTAAACTGATATGGGGTCTGTAATCTCATCTGTGTACTTCTTTAATCTGAAGTGGGGCTTGGCCAATATCCTGTTCTTTCTTCAGGTGTGACAATCTTGGATACAATGGTCCAGGAGAAGCACTAGGGGCAGTACTTACTTCTCTATTCCAGTCCCTTTTCCTGATATATCTTATATAGTTTGTTATTTGGAGTACCATCTATTTTTCCATAATCTATTCCTGTTCTCAATTAACAGTAAACAATTCTCTCCTTGTTAATCTATTCTTATTTTGAATCCACTGGCTATTTTTTCTTTTCTCTTGAGGAAATTTATCTTTTCCCCATTCCCCTAGGTCATGTATCTGTCAAATCTTATCCAGTACCTCTGAAAGAGGATGCCTTATTTCCCCAATTAGTAAAGTCAGAATTATGTGTTTATAAGCAGGAGGAGCAGTTTTCACTATTGTATTTCTATGAAGAACCATCAAGGAAGTGCTGTGATACACATCTGCATCTCCCACCATGATAGCAGTTTTCATTACCTCTTCCTTTAACTGCCTCATACAATCCGTAAACAAATACCTGGGTTTGTCTCCACCTGGCCACATAGAGTCAATAGGGGTACTGTTGCATCCCTCAGTGGCTAAAACTAACAAATTATTCCCATTGTTGCCTTCTTGAATATGGTAGTCCCTGAAAGCTTCTTGTGCAAAGGGATTTTAACTAATACCTATAAATTTCAAATAATTCATTTTATCTACCCATACTCCTCCAGTCCCCTCATCACTGATTCTCACCATCCAAGAGAGTAGTGATTTTGCAATTTGGGGGGCAAATTGGCTTAAGGTGTCTGTAACTTCCTGCTGAGCAAAATCCTCAGTTACTTCCTTAAACACTGTGTGGCCCCTCTGGTTCTCCTGCTTCCTTCATATTATTGGAAGAGTATCCACATTCCTAGAAGCTTCCTCATCTGAATTTGCTTCGTCTTCCTCCCCTATATGTCTTGGTCCCAATCAGGCCCTGCAGATGCAAGGGCTGCATATACTATCTTTCTGTTATCTTTTCCCTTCATTTTCCAAGTCACTCTTACAGCTGTCTTTTCTGCTACAACCTAAAGGAAAGTTCTTACACTGTAGCATAGAAACCTTCTCATGCAAATCAGCTAACTCCTTTTCCACCTGAACCTTTTCCTCCAGCATTTTTGTCTCTACTTTTACATATGTTTTAATTATGTAATCTATACCTAACAGCTTTTTGGTTATACCAAATTACTTAGATAAGGATGAAAGCTTTTTAGTTCTATGTAGCTTAGGATAAAGCTAGCCACAAAAATCCATGCTTCTGAGAACAATAAGAGATACCTGACACAAAACTCTTTACTTGCCCTCAACTTCTATGGCTCCAAGATGCTTCACTCTTTCTTACTCCTATATCAAGTCCTCTAATCCCATATCTTTCACTTCTGATCTCTTTTCTCACCTCCCACAGTCACCAAACTTTTTCAAGCCCTTATCATCTCTCCTCTAGACTACTTGGTATTTGGTTTCCCTGCTTAAAGTCTCTCCCTTTTCTCATTCAGCCTCCACACAGTAGCCAAAATTATATTTCTGAAGCAGAGTTTGATTGTCACTTCCTTGTTTAAAAATCTCCAGTCTTCTTGCCTCTTTATCATTGAAAGTCTTTTACAGTCTGTTCCAATATATCTTTTCAAATAATTATCTTACTCTCCTTCAATTGCTCTGTGTTCTGATCAAACTAGACTTTCTTTCCATGTGACAATCCGTGCCCCATCTCCATATCTTTGTCAGGCCCAGAATATACTCCCTCCTCCCTTTTGTCTCCTAGAAACCCAAACTTCCTTCAATACTTAGCTTGGGTCACTTCCTATAAGAAAACTTTCTTGATTCCTAGTAGCTTGTCTTCCCCACCTCTAAATATTAATTTGTATCTAAGAATATATGTATTATATATATTATTGTTATATATTTTACATATTTTGTATTTGTTTATTTGAATATATCCTAAAATCAAGTTTCTTGAGGGCAGGAACTCATTTTTATCTCACTAGTCCCTTTTGCCATCACTAGGACAGATTAGGTGCTTCTTAAATGTTTGCTGATTAATTGATTCATTAGTTATCATTGATAATAAACTGTGAAGGTCTGAGTTTGAATGGTAGAACAGGGGTAGAGATTTTAACCTTCAAATGGGGATAATAAAACCTGTGCTCTTAGTGAAACTGCCAGTAGAAAGGCTTATGAGAGCAGTTTATAGCAATTTTCAAGTGATGAAGGGGAGATGGATTTGAAATGCAATTAAAAGGTACTTAGTGACTTCGATCTGATCCTTTTATAAAATAAAATGTGAAGCAATGGCAGCAAGCTTACAGATTTTTTTTTTTGCTATTAATAATTGTAGCTAATTGTGACAATATATCAGAGAGGACTTTTTATCAGCAGACATTCCAAGAGCTTGCTTGGTGATCATTAGACAACATTTTCTGCCTGTTTTCACAATAATCTAAGCCCAGTATTACTGTAAATTACAGGGTTTAACATCCTACATATAGGCATAGTGAGGTAAAGTGGAAAGAATACTAAATTGGAAAGAGGAGACATGGTTATTAGTCCTAGCTCTAATATTTACTTAATGTATGTCCTTGGGCAAGTTATATACCTTCTAAACTTCAGGTTTTTTGCATCTATAAAATGGTGCTGATTCCAACTCTGCCTCTCACTTCACAGAGTTCTTATGATGTCCAAACGAGAATAATTTCAAAGCATTTTGCAGGTGTCTTGTTAAGGCAATTTGCAATAGCTTTGATTGTTGGAAATGGGCATATCATATTAAGAGGTTTGTGATAATATGAGTTTTTTTCATAACTCTCTTCCAAAGAAGTTTTGCAGGAGAAAATAGAATATTTGGTAAATGTATACAGGAACACCACCTGTCTTAAAGATCTGTCTATGAAGGCATGAGATTATAAGGAAGGGACAGATTGTTGAAGCTTTTAGTAGAGGGAAAAAGTAAGAATATTGCTATATATTGCTATGTTCTTGAATAAAGTTTTTATTTCAGGGTGGAAAGTCCTAAGACTTCTGACATTCTAATAGTATTTGCTTCCTGTGGAAGAGAACTCTAATACTATGACTTTTTGCAAATGAGAAAAAAAAATCTCAACAGAATACCAAGGAAACATGGATATTAAAGGAATAATAGGCCACATATTCACATATATTTTCTTTTTTTTAAGTAAAATTTTTATTCAAGTATTGCATTTTTATATCATCTATATTTCCCAGTGTACCCATCTCCCTTTCTCCCTTTCAGAGAGACATCATTCATGTCTCTTTGGATAAAAA
This sequence comes from Pseudochirops corinnae, assembly GCA_028646515.1. Lineage (NCBI taxonomy): Eukaryota > Metazoa > Chordata > Mammalia > Diprotodontia > Pseudocheiridae > Pseudochirops > Pseudochirops corinnae. Next base: position 84,351,045 of record CM053586.1, on the reverse strand, counting down.
GTATCTGGATAAAGAACAGAAAAGAGAAGGGAAAAGTCAATTTTTCAAAACTCACCAAACATATCAGAAGTGTGAAATATGCATTGCTCTGCCATCTTTATCCTGCAAAGAACCCCCTCTCTAAAAAGAAACAAAGGGAGTTGCCTTCTCATTTCTTTTCTTTGAGATCAAAATTGGTCAATATATTCTTCAATGTTCAGTTATAAATACTTTTAAATGGGGTGTTCTCTCTCTCTCTCTCTCTCTCTCTCTCTCTCTCTCTCTCTCTTTCTCTCTGTCTCTCTGTCTCTGTCTCTGTCTCTCTCTCTGTCTCTGTCTCTGTCTCTCTCTCTCTCTTTCTCTTTCTCCCTGCTTGACATCTTTTGACTGAAATAGCTTGCTTAAGGAGAGCATGACTTTTCTTCACAGATATTGATGGCTTGGAAAGCAGTGCCATAGGTGGCCAATTGATGGCATCAGCTTCTACAGAGTCTCCTCTCACCCAGAACCAGAGAACAGATGACTCCATAGTGGCAGGTAATGACTTGAGTCATGGAAATAAGTGTATATGAGCGCTATGTATATGTCTTTAGCAGCCGGCAACCTTTTTCCTTTGCCAATGTATTATATACCTTAATGTCATCATTACCAAGAAGAGTTCCCATGCCATTATGGAGGCTACGTAGGAAGTTTGTACAATTGATGATTCATTGGTCAGCAAAATTCCTTATTAATAAAAAAAAGTCAAATGCAATCAATTATAATAGAACAACCTCAGTTCCTTATAATAAAGCTAGGGAAAGGTCAACAACACAAAGAACTATATGCTACTCTTACGCCGTAAAAGATGTATTTAATTCTGCTGACCACTTTTTTCTCTGAAAAGTGATCCATGGTACTTTATACTCTAGGTGTTGCGTTTGCCCGTTATATTCTGATTGGCTGCTGGAAGAACTTGATTGACACTTTATCCACACCCTTGACTGGTCGCATGGCTGGAAGCTCTAAGGGACTGGCATTCATTCTGGGTGCTGAAGGAGTCAAAGAACAGAACCAGAAAGAACGAGATTCCATCTGTATGAGTCTCGATGGGCTGAGGAAAGCAGCTCGACTGAGCTGTGCTTTAGGTACTGATCAAGAATTGAGTCCTGGGGCCATTTAGAGTGACTTGCAAACCTTGGTAGAAGTAACATCTGTGGGAATAGGGCACTTGGAAGGGGTGCTTTCTCCCTTAAATAATGGATGAGTGGGTGGAGGAGAACATTAGATTTGGGAAATAACTGCTCCCTTACTTCTGAAGGTGTTGCTGCTAATTGTGCATCAGCACTTGCTCAGATGGCTGCTGCATCTTGCGTGCAGGAAGAGAAAGAGGAGAGGGAAGTTCAAGAACCCAGTGATGCTATAACACAAGGTAATGTCTGGAGGATCATACCATAAATGTGTGTGTGTGTGTGTGTGTGTGTATCTGTGCTTGGAGGTGTATATATAGATATAGATACAGATATAGATATAGATATAGATATAGATAGATAGATAGATAGATGTAGATAGATAGATAGATGTATAGATATATAGAGATATATGAAACATGTATATAAATATACCAATATTTCTGCTCAAAAGACAGCATGGTATATTGGAAAGAGTGTGGAGTCAGGAAGACACAAGTTAAAGTCCTAACTCTAGCACATAACTAGCTATATGACCATGAGCAAGTCACATAACTTTCAGTGCCCCAGTTGACTCTAAGACAGTGGGTCTCAACCTTCTTAATGCCACGACCCTTTAATACAATTCCTCATGTTGTGGTGACCCCCAACCATAAAATTATTTTCATTGCTACTTCATAACTGTAATTTTGCTACTGTTATGAATCATAATGTAAATATCTGATATGCAGGATGTATTTTCATTGTTACAAATTGAACATAACCCACAGGTTGAGAACTGCTGCTCTAAGACTTTAAATTACCGACCAGTTGCTATTCCGCATTGCTAGAAGGAGCTTCCCACACTGGTAAATTCACAAATTCAGAGAAATAATAATAACTCACATTCATATACTCCTTGGAAGTTTAATGAAGTGCTTTCTTCACAATACCCTTGGCAAGTCAATAATATAAATAATGTAGGGGCGGAGCCAAGATGGCGGCGTAGCAGCAGCAACATATCACAGCTCTCACATAGCCACCCCAAAATACCCATAAAATAGGACTCTAAAGCAATCCCAGAACTCCAAAACGCACACAAGGATACTTCCCACTAAAGTCAGCTTGGCTACGAGGAACCATATCAGCACCGCGAACCAAAACCAGCCTGGCCTGAAGCCGCGGCTGTGCCCCGGGGACAGCTGGGCGGGAGAAGCTTCTCAGGTGAGCGGAGATTAGCACCAGCTGCGAGTGGGGATTGTGAAAGGGGGAGATAAGCAGTCTGGCCAAAAGATCTCCAGAGCAGAAAAGCAAAAGGCAGAGGTTTTGCACCCGCCTCCGCTTTGTAGCTTCCCGCCCACGGCCTGCAGAAAGCAGGGGGACTGAGCGATTGTTTTCAGGCC
>CM053586.1:84332178-84348015 GCA_028646515.1 Pseudochirops corinnae | reverse complement strand
GAGGCCCAAAAAGCCAATGAGGAGAAGAATGCCTTAAAAAGTCGCCTTTGCCAGATGGAGAAAGAATCTCAAAAGCACTCTGAAGAGAATAATTCTGTCAAAATTAGAGTGGAGCAAATGGAAGCAAATGACTTCATGAGAAATAATATAAATAATGTTATCTTCATTTCACAAATGTGGAAACTGAGATTCTGAGAGGAGCAATGATTTTTCACCAATCAGTCAACTAATATTATAGGAGGGATTTGAACCCAAGGCTCTTGTCTTGAGCCCTTTCTACCATACATTTCTAGCTATGTATACCAGTATGGGCATAAATATGTACTTGTATATAAATGTATTTTTTTTAGTCCAGTACAATGATTTCATTAGTGTATAAACTTCCAGAGAGGAAAATTCCTTTGGAAGAGCAAGCACTAATCATGATGCACAAAAAGTTTATATAACTTGCCTATGGTCATGTTGGAAACACCTAGGTCTTCCTGTCTCTGAGGCCATTTCTTTAAGTTTTCAGTTCCCTAGATGCTAGACAATGCCACCTCTCTCCAACTCTGGGTGTGGATATATGTGTATATGTGTGTGTTATATAAAATATGGTGTGTGTCTATATGTAGACACGTGTGTCTAGATATACATGCCGATGTATATCTAGACACACATACATACTATACACACACATATCTGTATATGAAATAACTTATCCCTTATTTCTAATGGAGTTGCTGCTAATTGTGCATCAGCACTTACTCATATGGCTGCTGCATCTTGTATGTAATAAAATGTATTCCAAAGGAGCTCAGGATGAAGTCCAGGGTGTACCTTGAAAATCTGAGCTTAAACATAAATGAAAAAAAAAAAAGATTGCTATTCCGTAATAAAGAGGCTTTTGAAATATTCTTAGAAGGAAAACCAGACCTTAAGAGATGATTTGCTTTTCAAACACCTTAGACAATAAACTCACACACACAAACATAGACTCACAAATATACAGCTAGAGAATGGTGGCATGTATGTGTACGTTCATATATGTTACATATGTGCGGTGTATGTGTGAGAGAGAGAGAGGTAGCATACCTTTCAGAATAGACAAGATTTACTAAATTATGGGGAAAACAGCTCCCAATCAGAGATACAAGGTCATATTTTAAATGAGTCACCCTTAAGAATGTTTTCAAAAGTTTCCTTAGGGTGTAAGGAAAATGAACAGCCATTGGAGGCTTTCAAAATTACAATTACTAGCATGTGTCTAGACCCTATAGGATACCACTAGTAAATTTTATTTCATCCACTTAGGCTCAGAGGATTTATTCTGTCCTTTAGCCCTTAAAGCAGGGGTCAGGAACCTGTAGCCTTCAGGTCACATTTTGTCTTCTAGATCCTTAGGTGAGACCTTTTGACTGAGTCCAAGTTCTATAGAACAAATCCTTTTTAAATGGCATTTGTTCTGTGAAGTTTTGATTCAAAGGGCCACACTTGAGGACCTAGAGGGCCACATGTGGCCTTAAGGCCAGGTTTCCCACCCTTAGAGTATGCCTTAGAGCATACTGGGAAGTTATTAATTTTTTACTTTTTTCATCACATGGAAAGGGTCATACTGGGATAGAGATTATTAACCAGTCATAAAAATGGAAAGATGAGAAAAAGGAAAGAAACTAGTATCACATTTTTAGTGGTTAGGGTAAAACATGATTAAAGATATTTTAACTGTAGGCATCAGGAGAAAAAAGCTCTGGGTCACATGGAATTTCTAAGCAGGGAAGAAGAGATAATATACGAAAAGAAGTTTCCAAACCTTAAATAAATGCCAGCTACTGCGCATACAAATTCTAAGTTGCTGGTATTAAAATCAGTAGAAACATCATTGGACTGATATTCAGCATACGTGAGTTCTGTCTCAGCTCTTCTGTTAACTCACTGTATGGCTGTGGTTAAGTCATTTAATCTCTCTAGGTATTGGGTTTTTTTTTAACCCTTAAATATTTACTCATTCCTTACTTGCATAATAATGGGGTTGGGCTAGAGAATCTAAGGTCCTTGTTAGTTCTAACATTCTAAGATTCAATACATATTACAATATCTTTCTTTCTTTTTTCTTGCTTGGCCTGCCTCTTTCCAACCATTACTTTTCATAAATGTCTTTCTGGCACAGTGAAACAAAAAGTGGAACAGAAACTGGAGCAGATTGGGAAGGTTCAGGGGGTGTGGCTACATACAGCACATGTTTTATGCATGGATGCCATCCTCAATGTAGGCCTGGAAATGGGAAGCCACAATCAGGACTGTTGGCCACATGTATTCAGGTATGGAATGATAGTTATCCTTTCCTCTTATATGAGCATCAACTCTTCCTCGGAATTATGGCTCAAGTGATATCCCTTTTGCCCTGTGAATTTAGTAGTAAGTATCTAATTTAGATCATAATCATAATAACAGGAAGGTTACCTAATCATAAAGGGTGGGTTAGAAAGGTGGAGAAGGGAACTGTAATTACATATGAATATTAGAGTGATAGGAATTGAGTTTAGGAATTTTGACTTTTCTACTTAAAGTTAGAATGAAAAAGCAAATGTGTCGTATTTAAAAAATAAAAACCAACTTCTAAAGAAGAGAGGAAAAAATTAGTCTGTGAAAGTACACTCATTCAACAAGCTTTTTTAAAAGTTCCTACTGACTGTAGTTGTATGTGTGTGTGTTTTAAATCAAGGATGATACTGTAATGTCTGATGCAAAAATGGAATAGTAACATATATAAATGTTATTTATATCTATTAATATCATTAATAGTAATAATTAATCTGTAAAAATTAATAGTTATATTTAGCTGTTCAGAATTCTGGTAAGTATCTTGTAGAACATGCCCTGTTTTAGACTCTATAATTAAATATAGCTATGGTAAATTTGAAAATTCAATGAAGACAGTGATTAAAAAATTAGAAGGCTAAAAAAATAGCATGATTGGCTCAAGGAATGGAATTAACCAACCTTCCGAAGAGAAAACTGAAAAATACACTTAATAATGGTCTTCAGTTACATGATGAGTTTTAATATGGAAATTTTTAACCAACTCTTCTCCAGTTCTACTTCAAAGAGACTTCAGTTTCACATAAGATGTTTATTGAATGTATTCCCTGGCATGGAGAGTGATGAGACATTAGAATGTGTTTCTGAGGAAAGTTCATCTTAGATCAAGAGATTCAGGTCGTTAACATTATATCTACTCCCTTCATTGATTTCACTGATACTGACTATAACCCCTCTATGCCTTTGAAGACAATTAATGTGGGTTGCTATGGCCAAAAAAGGTCATTTTTACTGTAGCCCAGTCTTTTGATAATGAGTCTCTCTGCCTATAGTTAGCAGCATACACCACAGTGTCTGGCACACAGTAGGCACTTAATAAACCTTTGGTGACTGATTGGATGACAGAGAGTATTTTCCAGGCCCACATTTAAAGCATTTCCCAGATTGGCAGGATCTGCTCAGAGCTTGAGCTCCACTGTCGTAGCCTCCTAGTATCCAGGGTCACTTTCATGCCACTATGAGTCATCAAAGGAATTCAGTGGGGGTATATTTTCATGTTAGTAAGGGGATCTTTAGACTTGCCTAAAGCTAGAGGGATAGAGTTAGAGAATCTTTAAAACCCCCCTAGTCCTAAGATTCTATTTGGAAGAAATCAATTCCAGGACTCAAGGGAAAAAATAGTGGTTGAACAAGATGTTTTAGGATTTTTCCCAGTGTTTAAAGTGAGTGTCCTAGTCAAATCAATAGACATTTATTAAGAGCCTACTATATGCCAGGAACTGTGCTAAGAACTAGGGATACAAAAAAAAAAGGCAAAACAAACAAAAAACCCAGTTACTGCTCTCAAGAAATTCATAGTCTAGTGGTAGAGAAAGTAGATGAACACCTAGATAAAAGCAAAATTATAGACATGACAAATTAGATATAATTTTGGAAAGAAGACACTAACATTAAGGGGAATCAAGAAAGGCATTAAACAGAATTTATCAATGCTTTTTATATTTAAGAAACCAAGAAAGGTAAAATATACACACATACATATACATACATATATATGTATGTATTTAGGCATATGTATATATATACATATACATACATATAGGTATGTATACACTCATATACCATTATAGTTGTTATGTCCAGAGACTAGCTTGGGAGACTGAGATGAAAGAGAAGCAAGGGAAATAATGGATTTTCTATTGATTCTTACCATTTGAGATGCTGAGCACTGGGTATTAATCCCAGATTGTTGCCCGTAACCCCCAACCAACCTCAATCACTTCCATGTTCTTTTGTTCCTTCTTCTCTGAGTACAGAGTATGTGAATATGTTGCAACATTGGAGCACAACCATTTCAGCGATGGCACAACTCAACCTGCTCTGCCTATCAGCCAGCCCCAGAAGACCTCTGGAGGGACAGGGGTCCTGGCAGATTATGAGTCAGAATGTTTACCCCAGGAATCGCACCATGAGCAGGACACCTCACTACGCAGCACACCCATCATTCAGCAGTTGTCCATTCAGGAGCTCATTAAGGAGGGCAGGAAGGGCAGAGCTTTTGACTTTCGTAGTGGCAGCCTTCTGAGTGGGAGCAGTGCTGCTAAGGCTGTCCTCACTCTTTCCACCCAAGCTGACAGGTAGGTGGACATCCCCCTTTTCATCTTTTCTCCACAGTGGGCTTTTTCTGCAATGGTCTCTAAATTTCTAGCAGAGAAAATAACTGGCACTTTCCCTTCTCCTGTGGTTTCAAAATAAGATTTTTAAAAACCCAGCAAATATGAATCCCATGTCAAGGGCCAGGCAAAATAGCTTGCCCATCAATTGAGTCATTTGTCTACCTCTTCAAACAGATTTGGAATTACTGAGATAATTAGATGGAGCTATAACTTAACCGTGTTTGCCTCAGTTTCCTTGTCTTCAAAATGAACTGGAGAAGAAAATGACAAACCACTCCAATATCTTTTCCAAGAAAACCCAAATGGAGCCACAAAAAGTCAGACATAACTAAAAAAAAACAACTGAACAGCTGAACCTATAAAGGCAAGAAACTTCCCTAGGCCTCAGTTTCCTCATCTGTAAAATGAGTTGATTAGAGTGGATCAGATGACTGCTAAGAACCTTTCTAGCTCTGAGTCTATGATCCTATAATTTCAGTGATAAAGGAAAGACCAGCACACAAATAATCGTAACACAAAGTAAGAGAATACCTCTTGCTGTTGCAAAAGTTTGTCCTTTGTTCTCAAAGAATACCATGATATCAGGGAAGTGATGCCATGACATGCAAGTGAATTGGATTTAAGTGAGAGAGGGTTGTGCAAAGTCGCCAGCCTCACTTTCTCCTCCATAGCCATCTGGGTCCAGTGGCCAGATATGGATGCAGTGGGGGACCTTGCGTGGCAAACAACGTATCACATGGACAGTAAGGGAAGATTTTTTCCAAACATGTTGCCCATGAGGCTGTTGGGTTCTATTCTAACAATATTATTTAACTACAAAAGTAATTATTTTATTCACCTGCACAAATGTCTGATGAACAATTAGCCATAAAAGAAAAATAGCAAGGTAACCACTTATTCCAGCACTCCATCACTACCAGAGAAGAAGGCTGAATTGTTTTAGTATTAAAAGATAAAATATAAAATATGGTATTAAAAATAAGATATAAGAAGGCTGGATTATTATAGTACGAAAGATAAAATATCTTGATGTCATATAATACTATACTATACTAAACTGTACTATATATTTCTTGCATTGATAAGTTTCTAAACTTTTTCTGTGTTGTCTACTGACCTTCATGTGTCACCTCTGGCTTCCACAAGACTCCCTCAAAATTCCCACTTAATTTCTTATGCTGCCCTATGATATATCAAAACTGCAATGGGGAAAGTCACAATGTGGAAGGGATAACTGTGTAGAGCTTGGGAAATGCTTTTGTCTGGTCATTCTGATATTTTTTTGAATAACTTTTTCCTGTACTTCATATGTAGGCTCTTTGAAGATGCTGCTGACAAGCTGAATTTAATGGCATTGGCAGGTTTCCTTTACCAGTTAAAAAAAGCCTCTCAATCCCAGCTTTTCCACTCCGTTACAGATACCGTTGATTACTCTTTAGCAATGCCAGGTAATGTTTTCCCTTAAGAAAATGGATGCTAGATCCTATACACGATTGCACGCCACCATGGCGGGGGGGGGGAAGGGAGGGGAGAAAATCTGAAACTCAAGTGATTGTGGAACTGAATCTTGTAAATAAAAAGTAAATGAGCAAATAAAAAAAAAAAAAAGAGAAAATGGATGCTATTAATGCACAGAGGAGCAGGGACCATCAAAGGTCACTGAAATCAATGACAAGCCAGAGATAATGAATATGAACCCCTTTAATCCACAAGATTTGACATGTGACCTTTGCTGTATCATTAAGTAGTTATACAAGTAGTACTTGGCCATGTGTGTGTATAAGTGCTTGTGTTGGGGGGCTTGGGTGAGGAAGATATCTCTTGATATTTGAAAGTGATACTCCTTGCCAGTGTAACTGTCCAGGCAAGCTAATGTTAATGCTGCTAGACTTGTTCACTCTGCTTGTTAAGTCATGGTCTTAATGAAGCAGAAGCTGTGGATTCAGTCCTCATGTGTTAGCTTCACTCAGTGAAGACAAAAAAAAATCTATTTCACGCTTCTGCCTACACTCATCATACCAATAAACTATTTTTCTGATGCAAGCTACTGATTACCATGGGGATTAGGCAAGGGACTTAGATCAGGAAAAATCCAACTCTATTCTTGGAACAATTATTCAGAGCAATTGCAATTGATCAATCTTATCATCCAACAAGCATTTAAAAGGTGCCTTCTATGTGCCAAGCACTATGCTGAGTGCTAAGAATACAAGGAGTTTATGTTCTCAAGGAGTTTATGTTCTGTTGAATGGAAAATCAATGTTATCTTTGTATTTATACATAGAGAGTACTTAACTTGTGAAAATGAAGGTGCAGAGGGTCCATAATAGCTGTGTTCAAATGCCTAAAGCCTGTCACGTGGAAGAGGAAGTAGCCTTGTTCTGTGTTTCTCCACAGAGAAGAATAGGTACAATGGACAGAAGTTATAGGGAGGCAGATATAAGCCTATGAGAAAGAACTTATGAATCATTAGAACTACACAACAAAAGAATGGATTGCCCTGTATGTTAATGAACTCTTTGTCACCAAAAGTGTTCAAGCAGGCAATAGATGACCATCTGACAGTGACATTGTAGAAAAAATTCCTGTACTGGTTGGGAAATTGGACTTGACAAACCAAGTTTCCTTCCAAGTCTAAGACTAATTCTAAATACATTTTTTGAGTCTTAAAGCAAATTTAAATGTCAAAGTCTCTGTCTTACTATGTAACCTTTCCACAGGTTAGGGTGTTTTTGTTTTTATGCTACAAGCCAAGCTTGGCTATCTGGCAATGTACCTTCAACATCTGCTCTGATCCCAGAAGTTGTCTTTAAAAAAAAAAAAAAAAAGGTTTTGCTAGGAAAAAATGTAATTTCTGTAAATCCAGAAACAAACCCAGTTATGAAAAGATTTGAAGATTATACCTAATAGGCTTTGGAGTAACTAGAAAGAAAAGATTTGGCTGGCTAAGAGCTGTAGAAAATTAGACTCTTCCAACAAAGTGGAAGAAGGATGAGGAGTGTTGAGAGACAAGAGACTCAAGGGTGGGGAGTAGGAAAAATCACAACAGTCATGGCTGCAGCCACAGATGGTGATTAGAAGTAGCAAAAGGGGTGAGTTGGCAGAGATTAGACTCAAGGATAAGAAAAACAAGCAGCAGCATACACTCTGAGAGTGGAATAGAAGATGAAAGAAGACACAGAATCAAGTATGCTTCTGCACTTGGAACAGTAGGCTGTGGGGCAACAAGCAGGTCTTTGAATCCTAATTGATCCCCTAAGGCAGTGGTTCTCAACCTTCCTGATGCCGCAACCCTTTAATACTTGTATGTGGGTGTATCTGCATGTGGGTAGATCCACCTGGAGACAGATAGAGGAGCGGTGTCTCGGTTCCTAAGACCATCAGAAATATGTGTTTTCTGATGGTCTTGGGTGACCCCTGTGACCCACCTCTGTGAAAGGGTCGTTTAATCCCCAAAGGGGTCATGACCCATAGGTTGAGAATTGCTGTCCTAAGGGAATGAATGTGACACATAGAAGTTGTGCCAACCAGTACAACTTCCCAGTCTAGGAACGGAGGATAGTTCATTGTATACCCACACACACATACACACCCACACACACACACACACACACACACACACACACACACACACACACACACACACACACACATATATTGTGGGTGCGTATGTGTGTATGTATGGGGTGGGGGGAGAAATTAAATCATTTGGTCGTAGGTCCTATGTCATCTTGTGCATCTATAACTATAGTTCAGTACAATAATTTTAACAGCCAGGGAAGTATCGAGTAAACTATAGGATGATTTTCACATAGAACAGCTCATTCCCACAGGCTTCCTTGATTGCCAAAGGCAATATAGTATGTGTCTGTGTCTGTGTGTGTCTGTGTCTGTGTCTGTATCTGTTTTTGCCTCACTAGCAACTTCTCCTTTTTACGTTTTAAAACAAGAGCTGCCCTTTCCACATTGCTTACCAGGGTCAACCACATTGACATTTTTTCTGTACCTTCAGCAATGGAAATCTGTACTGCAGTCCTTCAAGTCTGTCAGTGTTTCTCTGTGTCCACCTTCTATCTAGTCACTTCCCCAGGCTCACCTTGTAAGAACTAGGAACAAGCTAGTATCCTCCCAGCATCCCTCCTCTGTATCATTCTTTTGACCTAGGACAGTCAGCATAACTGCTCTGTTATAATGGTCTGATGGCACTCCAGGCCTTTGCTGCCAACCAGCCTTTCTTAATGGTGAGATATCAAAGGATTTACAAATGTAAATGGCTTGGCCTAAGTGGAAGCAGATTTCATAGTATTATAATAGAAGAGCAGCACCACAAAACAAATTTTCAGCCTTCCCTAATAAGGGACTATGTAAGAGAGAATCTGCCATGTACTACTATGAGGTGAACCTTATTCCAAATATCAAAGACAACAGAATTGTGAAAACATAATACTTCTTTAATCCTATAATGGATCTGTGATCTCATAACCTCATCAATATTGATAATCCTTCTTGTAGTACAGATTGTAAAACATCCACATTTTCATCCTGCTATGACTCCTGTCAAACGTATAAATTTTCCACGATTCCATTCCTTATGCAAAGGACCCACCTCTAGGACTTTGAATATTATGTAGGTACTAGTGAAGGACAGATCATCTGTCTATGATTCCTTACTTCCACTTCATGAGTAGCTCATAATCTTTTCTGGTCACACATTTCCCTGATGACAACTTTTATACTACTTTTTACACATAGTTCATCATTGGAAATATGCCACAATCAATTTTTATCCACCAGGCATGTCTTCTAAGATCTTTTGACTCACTCACACTTTTGATTCTTTTGAGACTGTGGTTTTCCATGCCTCTTAGTCATAAAGCATCACTAGAAAAATAATGATGCTTAAAAAGATGGATTTTTTTTGTTTCAGGGAGAAATTTGGACTGATTGCCAGTCACAGTACAATTTTCTAAACGCAGTTCTGCCCACTGTCTTCTCTCCTATTCAATTCTCAACTCACTTTATTATCTATTATTGATTTCTGTACAAGATGATGTACTGATAACTCAGCTCTATAGACTTTCCTTCTGGCCCAGAAGCGTCACACTCCCAACCAATGGGCCACAAGCAACCTCTAAAACTCTTGAATACATCCTGAACCAGATTAAAATGTAACTGGGAAATGTTTGACAAAATAAATAAAAATGCAATACAACACAGATTTTGTTAATTTGAGATTTGCTAAGTTAATACACAGGCCACAGGGATCCATTTCTATTTGAGTTTGACACCATTGGTCTTATAATAGATGTTCCTCATCCACTTTCTTTTTCCTGTGTGGCTAAGTCAACTTCTTTTGAGTGATTATAGAGCATATATAGAAAGCTTTGACATAATTAGCACAATATTTTCTTTAAAAAAGAACCATCTGTAAGACTTCAACAGTCACAAGTCAATTTTCCCTTAGACTCTCCTCTGGATGTCACCCTTGACAGTATAATGTAAGCCCTATAAGGTTATGGACAATTGTGGTTTTGTCTTTGTAAAATTTCATTAGTAAAGTGCCTTATACATAACAGACACTAATCATATTGTAATGGCTCTAGAGATAAAAAGAATCTTAAAGGTCATCTGGTCTAGGACCATCTTAAAGGACCACCTGGTCATTTTATAAATGAAGAAACAAAGACTCAAACAGATTTAGTGACATGCCCAAAGACATACAGGCAGTAAGAATCATAAATGAGACCTGAACTCAGATAGTCTTACTACCAAACCTCTGCTCTCTCCACTATACCACATTTCCTAATTTAATAAATATTTGTTGAACTGAACTACATGAAAGTAGCATACACCTTCGTTGAGCATATATCCCCTTTTATGCCTTTCTGGATATTAATACTTTAGGATAATCCAACAAAATTATCTCTGTTGTATCTATTAAAGGATCTTTTTGTGATTTTTCACATGCATTTGGAGGTACTTTTCTGGAGAAGCGCCTTTAAGACAGCATTTTGCTTTTCAAAATCAAATGCTTTTTTATGATCCACAGAGAGTAAGCACAATGGAATCTTCTTTTCCCCACATTCTTTACTCTGTTATATGACTGTAAAGAATTAAATATTATAGAATATTGCTATGTAAGCCCACCTATTCCCATTTCATATTTTCTTAGATATATTCTAAATCAAATAGTTGGGGGGGAAGGGTAGTAACACTGTCCATTATTTCTTTCCATTTATTTGATATCCTCTCACCCTTTCATTAGTCGTAACCATTTATTAAGTTCCTACTATGTACTCCTACTCCCTTTTGCATCTGCTGCCCTGTTTTCATTTCCTCAGAACAAGATGTCCCTCTCAGGATAATAAACTTCTAAACTTACCACCCTAGTGGTAACTCAAGTCTTGACTGACTCCTCCTCCCTCAGCCTCCTCTCCCTTCTGATTAGAGGGATGGAAGGTAGAATACCAAACTGCTCTCAATGCTTTCCTTTCTAGAGGGTAGAAACTAGACTTTCAGCTTATTATTTTGCATCTGTTGATTTGCCTGGTTTCAGCTCCCCAGAACAAGATGCCCTGAATGAATACTACCTCGCGTCCCATCTCCCCCCACCCCCCCCCCCACTTTCCTGTCTGTTTCGGGGTATAAGCTCCTTGAGGTTCTTTTTATTAATTATGTCCCCACCAAGCAGGCCCTCAATAATGTTTACTGCATTGTAAAATCTAATTTCTAAATTAGGAATTCTAATTCTAAATCTAAATTTAGATTTAAATTTAAATGTAAAAAAATTTTTAAAAAATCTAAATTAGATTTAAAAACATCTAAAATCTAATTCCTAAAATCCATTTCTTGGAATGGATTGCCATACTCTGTGCTAAGCACTACAGATAAAAGAAAGGAAAAACTGTTCCTTCCCTTAAAGAGCTCACAATTTAATAGGGAAGAACACATCCTTCAGAACTGTATTGCCTCGAGCATGAACCTCCTGTGTGTATACTTTGTTTGATCCAGTTGTTCCTTTTGTTTTAGCTCTGTTTCCTTTCCTTTATGTAGCATATCTGAGACCTTGGCCTAAAGGTCCAAAAGTGGTGGCTATCCTGTCATTGACAGAAGAAAAAAATGCATTGTTGTGTAAATTTTGACAGATTTTTTCATCTGTTGTCTTCATTTGTTTCAACCTTAAATGACAATGACATGGGTCCTTGTAGTTAAAAAAAAACCAACCCAAAACAATAGCGCAGACATATGTGGGTACAAATCAAATAGAGAAGCTTTATTCTTATTGTAAGTCATGTCTGAGAAATCAATTGACAGAACTTCTCTATAAGCCAAGTAAGCTTTGAATAGAATTTCCTCTGTGTATACATACATGTGGATGTACACATTTATGTGCATACATATACACACATATGCACACATGTATGTGTGTCTAGTGTTTACATAAACAGAGAACATGCTGTAACACCAATGCAATATTCACAGTGCCCACAGTGGCTATGAATATGCTGGTGTAGTTGTGAATCACAAAATGTAACAGGCACTCCACATGGAGAACAGAACCAAATCATTTATTCAGATGCCAGAAAACTGAATCCCAAAACCAGAAAATCAAATTCATTACAGTAACCACAAAGTTGGTACACATAACCAATTCAACCAACATCCACATTCCCAAGCCTTCCCAAACCTTCCCTCCATCAAGCCTTCAAAACAAAACAGACTTCCTCAAGCAAGAATGCCCCTCTCTCACTCACTCAGCCTCCACGCTGCTTGTTTCCAGCAGTTCTGGCTCACTCTCAGCTTGTGCTCAGCTTTTTATCCTGGTCATTAGCTCCTCCCTGCCCCACCCCTTCCTGTTACATCAGCAAGTTCCTCCCACTGTGGGATTCACAAGTTCTGTTTTTTAACAAACACTTGGTATAATCAAGCGGAAAGCTCAACTTGAAACAAGGAGCTAAGTACTTGTTTGCTTGGCATTACAAGGGGCAGGGAAGATCTTCAAATTCCCATTACCATTACACATGCAACCCATCTCCTGGCAGAGATATATACATACATGCACATGTGTGTATATAAATATTCACACACACAGAGTAGCAATATATGGCTGTGAGAGTTTGAGCTATAAGTTGAGTGATGCAGAATCAATGCTTTTGAATTGTGCTAGAGAAAACTTTTGAAAGTCCCTTGAGATCAAATTAGTCAATACTTAAAGAAATCAATGCAAGCTATTCACTGGAAGGTCAAATACTGAAGCCAAAGCTTAATACTTTGGTCATATAATGAAAAGACTAGACTTGTTGGAAAAGATGCAGATGTTGGGAAATATTGATGGCAAAAGGAAAAGAGGATGGCAGAGGCTGTCATGGAAACAATGAGTATGAGCTTGGACAGACTTCAGGAGATAGGAGGACAGAAGGGCCTGGTGTATTGTGGTCCACAGGGTCACAAAGAGTCAAACGTGACTGAATAATTTTTTTTAAGTATGTATACGTACACTATGTGTGTATATGCATACCTCCCTGTCAGGAGGTAGGTAATATATTCTCCATGTGTGTATATATATACACACACAGAGATTATATACATATGTATGTATATATATACAATTTTTGTTTATATATGCATCTATATATGCACGTATGTATGTATATATATATATATATATATATATATACATGTATGTATAACTATTACCCAAAAGTTGACTCCAAATATATGTGTGTGTATATGTGTATAAATACACTATGGGTGCATATGTGTATGTAAGGAAAGAGAGCAAAGAAGCAGAAAACATGATGACCAATTATACCAGGTCTGTAGTTGGCATTGGAGACAGTTGGAGATCACTAATTTGTTCTTTCCCGGGAGAGAGCAAAAAAATATAATTTTGTTTTGCTTTATGAATAGCATGGCAAGGGAAGTAGAGAAGGCCAAAACACAAGCCCATGAGTATTGGGGAAAGGTGACATGAATACTCATTTTACACTGAAATGAAGGCCAGTATAAAGATGTGGTCATTATTTCCAGGGGAGGGAAGATATAATGTCCTTTTATAAAAAATTGATTTGTTTATTTTCTTTTAGTTTACAAGATTCAGTTCCACAATCCCTTAAGTTTCAAATTTTCTCCCCTCCCTCAGACCCATCCCATGGTGACATGCAATCAAGTATAGGATCTGCAAATACTTTCACATTGGACATCATTCTAGTTGTTTAGAAGGGTTATAACCAATGGAGTGAACAATGGGAAAAAAGAAAGAAAACCAAACATGAAAAAGAACGACAGCATGTAGATTGCTTCAGTTTCCATTTAAACTCTATTCTTTCTAGATCTTTCTCTGAATGTAGATATCTCCTTCCATCCTGGGACATGTAGAGTTGTCTTATAACTGTGTGTTGCTGAGAAAAGTCCAGTTTATCAAAGTTGTTCATCACATATATGATGTGTCTGTGATTGTGTACAAATTTTTCCTGGCTCTGCTCTTCTCACTTAGCATCAGTTTATATACGGCTTTCCAGGTGAATATGAAGACCTTCCCCTCCCCATTTCTTATAGCACAATAATATTCCATTACATTCATATACCACAACTTGTTTAGCCATTCCCCAATTGATGGGCATACCCTTAATTTCCAGGTTTTTGCTGCCACAAAGAGAGCTGCAATAAATATTTTTGTACATATGGGTCTTCCTCCCACTTCTATGATCTCTTTGAAATACAACCCAAAATGGTTTTACTGGGTCGAAGGGTATGCAATTATTTATAGCCCTTTGGGCATAATTCTAAATTGCTTTCCAGAATGGTTGTATCAGTTCACAGCTCTACCAACAATGCATTAGTGTTCCAATTTTTCCACATCCTCTCCAGCATTTGTCATTTTTCTGTTTTGTCATCTTAGCCAATCTGACTGGTGAGATGTGGTACCTCAAAGTTGTTTTGATTTGCATTTCTCTAATCAATAGTGATTTAGAGCATTTTTTCATATGCTTATAGATATCTTTAATTTCTACCTCTGAAAATTCCCTGTTCATATCCTTTGACCATTTATCAGTTAGGGAATGACCTGTATTCTTATAGATTTTACTTAATTCCTTTATATTTTAGAAACGAGGCCTTTATCAGAGATACTGGTTGTAAAAATTCTTTCCCAATTTCCTAGTTCCCTCTTAATCTTGGTTACATTGGCTTTGTTTGTACAGAAACTTTTCAATTTAATGTAATCAAGATAATCCACCTTGCATTTTATAATGCTCTCCAACTCTTCTTTGGTCAAAAAGTCTTCCCTACTCCATAAATCTGACAGGTAAACTATTCCTTGCTTCCCCAGATTACTTACAGTATCAGCCTTTATACCTAGATTATGCACCCATTTAGACTTGACTTTGGTGTACAGTGTTAAATGATGGTCTATGCCCCATTTCTGCCATATTATATTCTAATTTTCCCAGCAGTTTTTGTCAGATACTGAGTTCTTATCCCAAAAACTGGGGGTTTGGGGCTTATCAAACAGTATATTACTATAATCATTGACTACTGAATCTTTTGTACCCGATCTATTCCATTGATCACTACTCTATTGCTTAGGCAGTACCAAGCATTTTTGATGACTGCTGTTTTATAGTAGAGATTAAAATCTGGTACGGGTAGGCCACCTTCCCTAGCATTTCTTTTCATTAATTGCCTTGATATTCTGGACCTTTTGTTCTTCCAAATGAATTTTGTCACTATTTTTTCTAGTTCTGTAAAGTAATTTTTTGGTAGATTGATTGGTATGGCACTAAATATGTAAAATTTACATTTTTATTATATTAGCTCGATCCAGCCATGAGCAATTGATGTTTTTCCAGTTAGTTAGATCTGATTTTATTTGTGTGAAAAGTGTTTTGCAGTTGTATTCATAAAGGTACTGGGTTTGTTTTGGCAGGGAGATTCCCAAATATTTTATAATGTCTACAGTAACTTTAAGTGGGGTTTCTCTTACTATCTCTTGCTGTTGGACTTCGTTGGAAATATATAGGAATGCTGAGGATTTATATGGGTTTATTTTATATCCCACAACTTTGCTAAATTTATTGTCTCAAGAAGTTTTTACTTGATTCTCTAGGGTTCTCCAAGTATATCATCATATCATCTGCAA